>OZ024835.1:63377817-63872937 GCA_964016985.1 Anodontia alba | reverse complement strand
TCGTAAACATACAGTTTGCAGTATTTGCATACATTCGAAGCAAATGTAAGTGTGAACACTTCCAACATTTCCGTCGTGAAAATTACATATGCTGGGAATGTTTACAAATACTGCACGCAGGATTTAAACAAGCTGTATGTTTATGAAAAGTGCTCATATTCGCATATGCGATGCACTTCGTTCTATGAAAATTGGTTGGACCTAACCTGAGAAATGTCAACTCCCTTACCTTGAATCGAGCGTTCAAAAAAGCGTGCACCCTTCCAAAAAACACGTGACATAGCCACCTTGTTATAGTAGACTGGCATTAGTCTATTGAATTAAGCAATGACTGCATAAAAATGCATTATCTGTACCTATAAAATCAAATGAAACAAAACTTTTCTCTCTGATGCAGAAATCAATTGTGACCAGCCTTTACAATCATGATATACATGTAATTTTGGCTTTATTTTAGGTGTATATTAAACAGGATGATAAGAAATAAATATCCGGTCAGTCACTGGAGACAGGAGCCACATCACGAAAACAAACCTATACAATGTTGACCCCCTTAAACCCCACTTTTATATAGTAAAACTGGGGTTTACAGGGGTATACATTATTTTACTTATTTCTGCTCGAAATATAGATTGTGGGTACTCGTTAGAACCGTCTCGTCGAGGCGGTTCTAACGAGTACCCACAATTTATGTTTTAGGCAAAAAATATGAAAAATATCGGATTTTTTAATCTGAAAATTTTCAGTTTTTGGAGGTGAAACTTTCTATATATATGAATAGGCGTGTTTTCGTAATGCATGCCAAATTATAGCAGATAACCACTTAGATATATTATTAGTTTGTTTCCAGAGAATATAAGGCTTTGTTGAACTGTTTCCAGAGAATATAAGGCTTTGTTGAACCATAAATTTCTCATTTCGTAAATTTCACACCCATAAAAAGAATGGTACCAATACGTCACATTTGCCAAATGTGGAATTTATTATTACGAAAACAAGCCTATTCAAATATACTGAAAATTCTACCACCAAAAAATGAAGATTTTCAGATAAAAAAAAAATCTGATATTTTTTTCTTATTTCTGCTCAAAACATAGATTGTGGGTACCAGCTAGAACCGCCTCGTCGAGGCGGTTCTAGCGAGTATCCACAATCTATGTTTTGAGCAGAAATAAGAAAAATAATGTATACCTCTATAAACACCAGTTTTACTATATAAAAATGGGGTTTGAGGGGGTCAAAATTATATAAGTATGTTTTCGTGATGGTATAGTCAGTTTCGATAAATTTTGGGGTCTAAAATTTGTGCTCAAATTTCTCATGTTGATAATTTCTGACGTGTGAAGAATTGGTAAGTATTCGTCACATCTGTGAAGAACTGGTGCGACTTTTCCTCGGGTGTGAAGAATTGGTACCAATTCCTCACACATGTGAAGAATTGGTACCAATTCCTCACACATGTGAAGAATTCGTTGATAATTTCTGACGTGTAAAGAATAAGTAAGTATTCGTCACACCTGTGACCTGTGTTTTTTTTTTGGGGGGGGGGGGGGGGTGAAGAATTGGTACCAATTACTCTTCCACGTGTGAAGAATTGGTACCAGTTCCTCTTACATGTGAAGAATTGGTACCAATTCCTCTTACATGTGAAGATTCGGTACCAATTCCTCTTACATGTGTAGAAATTGGTACCAATTCCTTACACATGAGAAGAATTGGTACCAATTCCTCACACATGAGAAGAATTGGTACCAATACTTCACACATGTGAGGAATCGGTACCAAATCCTCAGACATGTGAAGAATCTCAATTAGTTGTCTGCATCTACCAACTTTCAGGTCACTGGCTGCAATAGTTTCTGAAAATTTAACTATTTCACTTTTTCCTATAGAAAAGGCTAAGTTGCAAAATTTGACCTTGTCTGAAATAAGTCAGGGTAAACCTAGGGTCATGATTTGAACAAATTATGATGGGCTGGAAGTTTTCTCGCGACTCGGCTCATCTTAAGCATTCTAACTCTTGTCCCAGAAAATCCAACAGTAAAACATTGGAATTTCCTTCCACGTTTATAAAATTATGGTATGCGTGTGAAGAACTGGAATCGAATGCAAAATGCAGCAGCTTTGGGGGTATTTTATCGATGTGAGGAATATGCATGATTGCTACATGAAATTTGACTACGTGCGTGTTTCTCGCACACGTGAGAAATATTGGTATGAAATCCGTGACGTACTGGTACCAATTCTTCACGCGCTGTGAGGAATTGGTACCAATTCTTCACGGCGTGAAATTTATGAAGTGTGAAATTTACGGTTCAACAAGGCTTGTCGTTTGACTTGAATCGATTAACATGAAATATCAAGCCTTATTTTCTCAGAAATGTGATAGACATTTCTGAATGGCATTTGCTGCCTGTGCCATTGTGACTGGCGCTTTGAGGATAAAGGACCTTTTCGAGTGCTCGTGGCTGCGTGATTTGGACTTCGAACCGGTAACATGATAGGTGTGGACAAAGTCGAAAGCGCATTCTACCCAACTTGTAAATGGTGTTTTTTGACCTGGAAAAAGGAATTTTAATTCAATTGTAAAGTTACTTCTTTACTTTTAACAGGACAAAGTTGAAGGTAAACTAATTTTATGCTAAAGAAACATTTTATGTTAAACTGTTTGCTTATATATTGCTATTTCGATTACATGTAGTCAAACATTATAACAGCTCAGCAAGCAAACATAGCCTAGAACATCCTGCGCATCCCCGACCTTCGACGACCACTAACAGAACAACTGGGCACTGTATTTACCCTAAGTATTCGGACAGATAGGCCTGATCAGTGTAGACCCAGATCAGACGCCGCAAAAACGCGGCGTCTGATCAGGGTCTACACTGTTAGCCACTAATCTAGCAGCCTTTCTGACACATCAACATGTAGTAAAATTGATTTTGTTTGTGTTGAGGTTTTACGGCCCAGTCAACCCAATGGGGTCATGTTGAGCGCGGTCAGTTTACCCAACCACACTTTTACTGGACAGGCTTAGTCCTCTAAGCGGTTAACCAGTATTGTGCATATTCTTTCGCCAGAAACTGACAACTGCCCTACTTGAATCAGCGGAAGGGAGAGAAAGATCGTAGAAAATATTTTATTATTAATCTCCACAGTCAAATTGATTATTCATAGTTTAGGGCACGTATGGTAAAAAGTTTAAGATGTCCAAATATTTTGGGTAAACACAGTGTATCTTTTTCATAGTATTTCGAGTGTAAGATGAACCTAATGCGGGTCTTGCTTATGTTCAGATCATATTATATACTGTCCCTAAAAAAGAAACGCAACACTACTACAGTCGACTCTCGTTATCTCGACTTCGTTTATCTCGAATAAGCGCATATCTTGAAGTGAAAAATCTGGTCCCTGTTTTACAATGGAAATCTAACAACAGGTAAAATATTGTGGAAACGAGGAGAAATTGCTCTAATGAGCAATTTCTCCTCTTTTCCACAATATTTTCAATACATCTCTAACTTCAGGGGTCAAATTTCATATTCATTTGTGAAATGTGGTTCTTGGATTTATTTTTCCTCAATTCTGCAAATCCGATATGTCGAATTCTGCAAAGCTGAAACGTCAAGGTACGGATATCTCGAAGTATTTCAGAGAGTTCCCCGGACTTTGAGATAACGAGTCGACTGTAAATGGCAACAGAAATGAAGAGTAGTACCTTATGATTGTAAAACCGATTTAGTGTGTAAAATAGGAACATGTAAATCAACAATTTATGTTATGTTTAAATTGTGTATTCTTCAATGTAAAGTACAGTCGACTCTCGTTATCTCGAATTCCAAGGGACTCTCTAAAATACTTCGAGATATCCCTACCTCGACATACCAGAATTGCAGAATTGAGGAAAAAATAAATCGAACAACCACATTTAACAAATGTATATGTAATTGGACTCTTGGAATTCGAGATATATTGAAAATATTGTGGAAAAGAGGAGAAATTGCTCCGTTGGAGCAATTTCTCCTCTTTTCGACAATATTTTGTTACCTGTTGTTAGATTTCATCTTTAGGCAGGGACCAGATTTTCACTTCGAGATAAGCGGTTATTCGAGACAAGCGAGGTCGAGATAACGAGAATCAACTGTATAGGCTTCATGCAAGAATTATGGCCCAACACACACAGATACATGTTATTGCAAAATAAGAATTAAGGTACTATTCTTATTGTTCTTTGCAGTTCAGAAGTGTGGCGTTACTTTCCTTGGTCAATATACAGTTTTTTATTGTTTTTTTTTTTTTTTTTTTTTTTTTTTTTTCTCTCTTTGAATACTGGATTTTGTTCATTTTAGCTTTAAAATGTTTTTGTGGTCACTTTTTTCATACGTCTGGGTTTGCAAAACATAGACGCTAATTCTTTTACTGTGATAAAGTATAGAGTAATAGCCTTATTTAATTAAACAAACAGTATTTTCAGTCAAAACGCACTTCAAAAGGCAAATGACATTCTGAACTTCATAAATATCTTGCACAAATGTCTATGAGTAAAATCACAATATTACTTAATCAGAAACTACGGTAGCTTTGGGTGTCGCGCGACACCCAAAACTACTAACCCCTATCAAATCCTTCCAAACTTAATTTGAATTTCTCTCAGTTTTAAATTATCTCCCTTTTAAAAAATGTACGGAATTAAAAGAGCCCCTGCCTCAACTCGTATTGGGTGTTTTCGCTTGGAATTTTTGCAAACGTTGCTTGTCTTTGCTAAATTGTCATGACATTTCCTAAAATCGATCATTGAAAATAAAATTGTCGATGAACGTCCCATAGAAACCCAATCCATTCTATCGGGTCCGGAACGTAAAAGTCAAAAAAATTATTTTTTTTAGTACAACAAATGACACTTTAAACCGTCAAGCGTAAACGGTCATTCTCTCCCTTCCGCTGATTCAAGAAGGGCAGGTGTCAGTTTCTGGCGAAAGAATGTGCACACTACTGGTTAACCGCTTAGTAAACGTGTGTTTAGGTAAACTGACCGTGCTCTAAATGGCGCCATTGTGTTGACTGCGCCTCAACACACACAAACAAAACCTTGAACAATAGTTTCACCATATATGGATTTGCGCAGCGTCATATTAGACCGCATTCGTGTGGAATATATATTAGTTTGTGCATGCGACCGTTTCATACACTGAATTCACGCTTTGTCTTAACCCTGACCCCGCTGAACCCGGATACGCACTGATTGGGATCTACAATGTTTGACATTCAGTATGTGAATATGTATCAAAAACCTAGATCAAGCGGACGGATTGGCTGAAAATTAGAAATGGGCGCGGCATCTTAATTTATTCAGCATGGCAAGGAGTAACCCGACCTAGCTTATATTTCAGTTGCACGATGATAAAAAGAGAGGAGGGTGGGGGTCTCGAGCTAATAAGAACAGTTAATGATCAGATCAGCCTGTGCCTTGCTATCATTATTGTTATTCCATATTTTCTACAATACCTAAGCGGACACCCAGCGAACACACAGCGTCGTTACAACGTCGCTGCAACGTCGTGACGTTGCAGCGACGTTGCAACGACGTTGTGTGTTTGCTGGGCAGCACAGGTCCTGATCAGACTGCGCTTCCGGCTGGTCATACTGCGCTACTGGCCTTCAGATTGTTCACAAATGCCCCGAAGACCCAAACATTTTCATTTGTAGTCAGACGAAATCATCTCCACTTTGTGATGTCGCCTTGTAACTTAAAGGCTCCATATTTCTAAACAACAGACATTTTTTCTCCAAGAAAGGTTTGATAAATTGATATATGGTATAAATACAATCATAAAATGTGGCACCTGACAGCCTGTGAAATTTCAGTTCGTCTCTCGTTCTTTAAATGAAATGTTTTTTTTTTTTTGTTGTTGTTGTTTTTTTTTTTTTATCATATCTCTGAATTAATCTTGCCAAAATAATTCAGAGATATACAATAAAGAATCATTTCATTTTTGATCCAGTTCAAAAACGAGAGACTAAGTGGAATTTAAAAGGCTGTCAGATGCCACATTTTATGATCGTATTTATAGTATATATCAATTTATTAAACCTTTCTTGGATAAAAAAAGTCTATTTTTGAGGAATATGGAGCATTTTAATTAATGTGTTTTATGAAATACATACGATGAAATTATTAAGACTATATCGATGAAAAAAAAATGATAATGTGGAAATATGTTTCTTTTCATGCAGCGTCGTTTTGAAATCAAAGTAAAATTTACGCCTAGTTTACATTTTGCCTGCTATGGGTTTACGGAGTCCGTATCCTGTCCGTATTCCTCTTTCTGTGTGTCTCCGTGCGGAGGCAGGAGGCGGCTGTGAGATTTTCGTGCGGATTAACGGCCTCCGCGGCATCTACGATCTTGTTTAACAAACAGAAATACAACTTTGAAAAAAAAAAACAAAAAAAAAAACGTAAGACCGTAGCCCGCAAACATGCCGTAGGTGGCATCGCACAATCCCCCACGGGCACCGCATGGAGGCCGCGCACTGATCGTGCAGCAAACACAATTTTCAGTACACATGTGAGCCAAAACAAAAATCGTATAGAGATTGTAGACTCGTGGGACATTCGCACGGCCCTCGAACAGCTATCGCAAGGTCGCTGCCCGTGCAGGAGCTGTGAAATTGCATGGATATTGAGCAATCGACCCGCGGCAACCCACAGCAGCCGCATCATGGTCGTGCGGCCGCCTTGAGATGGCCAAATAATTTTCAGATGGATTATATATATTGGCTATCGGGCAGTTCTTCGTCTACCTCCATATGCAGCTGAGGTAGATAAGCAGAAGTGTGATGTTCTACACAGAGCTCTTTCTTATATGCTGAGAACTCGACGCTCAAACACAGCATGGCGGTCGCACAGTCAATTCACCATCTCGGTGCAGACTCTGCACGGAAGCCGCACGTACTCCCTATGATTTCCGTGCAGAGACCGCACGACAGCTGCACAATTTCCATACAATGTCCGCGCAGCCTCTGTACGAATTAGCTTTGGCCTGCCATCAGAGCCCGTACATTGCCCGTACACAAAGTAAACAAATACGCCGTAGCCCGTAGCCACCTACGCACGGGAAATCGTAGGCCAATCAATCGCACGGCGGCCGTGGCAAATGTAAACTAGGCATAATGACCTCTTTTCGGCGACGCTACCATTAACGTCATTGGAAATCTTAACTTTTGAAATTTATACTCCTTTGAAATAGTGACAGCTGGCAAAAACTTTACGTATTGCGTTTTTCTTTTTTAACTTTTAACAGTGACATAGCCAGAACCGGAATTATTTTTTACGTAAACTCATGATTTGTTTCCCTAGTAACGCTTCCAAAGTAGAGCTACTATTAAGGGAAAGAATTTGCTCTCAGAAGGAGCAAATTCTTTCCTTTAAGAGTAGCCACCATTTTGGGAGCGATAAACATTATTGCCGTATGATAAAGAAGCAAAATAATTTGTTAGTTGATTTCACTTTATTACAAAATTGAGGCAGCGCACGACAAAACCTACAATATACTTTGAGCGACCAGCGAAGACTCAGATCAGCCTGCGCATCCGCGCAGGCTGATCAGAGTCTTCGCTGATCGCATGTGCCTTTTACAGCCCCCAGGCTATCGAAAGAGGGATGGACGAGTACCCTTGCCATACTGGGTGGAAATACAGGCTGATCTGAGTCTTCGCTGGTCGCACAAGATATATTGTAGGTTTTGTTGTGCGCTGGCTCAAATATTATTGTCCTTATGCATGTGCGTAATGAGCGCTATGCCTTTGTTTAATATCGTGAATGTTTCGTGAACTTTAATTCTTCTTTGAGGTATTGTGTGTGTGTGTGTGTGTGTGTGTGTGTGTGTGTGTGTGTGTGTGTGTGTGTGTGTTTTCTTCATAAACTGTTGAAATACATTGATGGGAACGGCAACACGTCACAGTGTGTGTATTTTTTTTTTTTTTTTTTTTTTTTTTTTCAGATGCGCCGTCTATTGGCAACGTGTTTCTTGATTCTCAGTGCTGTGCTGTATACAGAAGCCTATTCGACTGCTGAATGTAAACAAGCCTGTGACAACTCTGACCAAGAGGGCGCGCAGTTGGAAACTATTTGTGCTGCGTGCGAAGCAGATCCACCGTTGAATAAAGATATGTGTACGCATGCGTGCGAAAATTCAGTTTACAAGTCGTTTTACGCAAACATATGCTACCGCTGTTTCATACGCAACCCCAAGTTGATGGAAATTGTCTGCAAAAAGGCTTGCGAGAACGGAGTCAAAAGACCAGTAACTTGTTCGAAATGTAGATGGTTCAAATGAAACTAATGAAAATATTGATTCCAGAAAACTGATATCTGCCTAATTAACTGAACAATTTGAGCAGTCAGAGTGTGAAAAACGTACCTTGTCACATATGTGCCCAAAGAAGACTCAAATCAGTCTGATCAGAGCCTTCGTTGTCCGGATGAAGAAACTTTGCATCCTTGGCTATCCAAAATGTGCCCAGTGAAGATTCTGATCAGACTGCACGAATGATCTGAATCTTCGCTGGACGCACACTGTCCGAAGTTACATTTTCTGACGTCGCGGCTCATTTCACACAAGTGAAATGTCGAATCCTATTTTCTGGAAAAAATAGAAATAATATTAATTTGTCGTATGCTGAATCTGCCCACTTTTTCGCTTTTCACGTAAATCGTCTGGCCATGAAATATGATGCCTTGTTTTCTCGAAGAATTTAACCCTAAAAGCGCCAAGCAAATTTTGTAGCAGACGACAATCTAAAATTTTCATTTTTTTTTATTTTTCTAAGAAAACAAGCCTTGATATTTCATGTGAATCGTCTGCTTCACATGAAATGTCGACGTTTTCTTCTTTAAAAAAAATAAAAATTGTTGTCTGCTTTAGTTGTGATTGGTGCTTTAAGGGTTAATTTGAATGCCGTTTACTGTATGTTTAAATGGCATTTTGAGGGCTTACCCTTAAAGCGCAAAGAAATCTGCATCTGAAAATGTCGTCTGCTTATGTCGTCTGCTGCATCTTCTTGCAAACTTTTCAAACTTACATTTTGCATATAGCAAACAGTGTGGACCCAGATCAGAGCAGTCTGATCTGGGTCCACACCGTTTGCAACAATGACTTTTAAAGTAACCGGCAGAAGACAAAGCAGACGACAATTGTTGTGATTGGCGCTTTAAGGGTTAAATGAAATTTAAACGAGCCTGTGTTCAGCATTTCCTACAGGATTGCATATATGCGCCCAGTAAAGATGCAGACCAGCCAGTGCAGACGACCAGTCTTCGTTGTTGGCCCCGAGACGTTTTGTTTGTGTTTAGGTTTTACGGCCCAGTCAACCCAATTGGGTCATGTCGAGCGCGGTCATTACTTAACCGCACTGTTACTGGACAGGCTTAGTCCTCTATTAAACCGTTAACCAGTATTGTGCACATTCTTTCGCCAGAAACTGACAACTGCCCTTCTTAAATCAGCGGAAGGGAGAGAATAACTGTAACAAAAAAAAAAAAAAAACAAAAAAAAAAAAAAAAATCATGATCAATCTCCACGAAAAAGTGTTGCCGACCCGGTGGGAGTCGAACCCGCAACCTCCTGGTCACCAGTCAGACCCCAAAGACGTTTTGATCCTTGTCTGGTACAGAGTACCCTGCGAACACGGGTCAGACTACGCAGTAATGTTGCCACTGATGATCGATTATAATCGATCATCAGTCACTTTTGCCTCTTGTGACTGATGATCGGAAAGATTGTTTATAGTCGACTAATCGGATAATTCTATTTTTAGAAACATATTTTCCTCACGTTTCATTTTTATAGACTAGTTATAAAGAAATGAAATTCAAAGCTGTCTATTTGGGTTATTCTAGAGTTATGGTCAATAAAAGTGAAAAAAAAAAAAAATAAATAAAAAAAAATAAAATAGCCTTAAATAAGTCTGCCCAAATGTACTGACATTTTTGAAAAATAAGAAAAATATTATCTGGGTACCCCTCTTATTGATCTGGAGGAATGAATAAATATCTAAATTAAGAGTGAATATATTATCTACAAGTCGATTATTAATCGATGATCAGTCGGTTTTACAAAACTGATGATCGACTATGAAATTCTGGCCGATTACCAACACTACTACGCAGGCTGGATTTTTCATTTAATACAGTGAACCCTTGTTACAACGACAGCATTTGTTCCCAAAGACGTTGCCATTAAAATGAATTAGCTATTGTACTTAATGAGCAGATTGATATGTAAGAAAGGTCTTGTTTTGTTCTTATTTCCTCATAGAACATACGTTTTGGATATTTGTTAGAATCGCCTCACTGAGGCGATTCTAACAAATATCCGAAAAGTATGTTTTTAAAAGTATTAAATACTATATTCTTGCATAATTTGTGACTAATTGTTACCTCTTAAGCGAGGGTTTCGTGACAGTCAAATTGTCATAACGAATTTTGTCGTTGTAACGAGTGTCGGTATAACTAAAGAGGGGGTTGTCTGTATTTTATGGACCAACTGATCGATTAAAATGGCGCATTACTATTATAACAGAGGTTCTAAATATTTGTACATGTATACATTCTTCAAAAATGTGTAAATCGAGAACAAGAATGCTGATGTTGGCCTGCACTGTTTGCATTCAGTCGGTATTTTTACCCAGAAAATAGGCCCCGACAGTTCATGCTAAGTCTCCTAAATGACAGTTTACATGAAATATCAAAGCCTGTTTTCTTGGGAAACTATCAATCTGTTTGCTGAAAATTTCCAGAGTAGTAAAAGGAAGCGAAATTCTAAACAAGTTGCAGAGGACATGCTTTTACAAGGTGGCTGTGTTACGTTTTTTTTTTTGTTTTTTTTTTGAAGGGTGCACTTTTTTAACGTTAAAATCGCTCGATTCAAGGTAAGGAAATTGCACCGATTTTCATAAAACATAGTAAATCGCATATTCCAATATGAACACTATTCATAAACAGCGTATTCATATTCTGCGTGCAGTATTTGCGAACATTCGGAGCAATTGTAATTTTCGTGGCGGAAATTTTGGAAGTGTTCACACTTACATTTTGCTTCGAATGTTTGCAAATCCTGCACGCAGGATTTAAACAAGCTGTATGTTTACGAAAAGTGCTCATACTCGCATATGCAATGCACTTTGTTTTATGAAAATTGGTTGGATATAACCTGAGAAAAGTCAATTTCTTTACCTTGGATCGAGCGTTCAAAAAAAGTGTTCACCCTTCAAAAAAAAAAAAAAAAAAATGTTGCTTTTATCATGCACTTAATGAAAAAGTACGACTGTCCCGCCCTTGAGACGACCTATCTGCCCTGCAAAAATTATCACTGGGAAATGGCATAAAAATGTTTAACTGACTAATAAATAACTGAAAAATCATTAAAAAAATGGCTTTTCATTCATGTTTCATTATTTGTGTGTGTGTGTGTGTGTGTGTGTGTGTGTGTGTGTGTGTGTGTGTGTGTGTGTGTGTGCGTGTGTGTGTGTGTAAATACCCACAAAGGAGGCTATAATTAGTGCAAGGGAAGGAACTTAAAGAATTATTTCACGTGTACTTAACTTAGTTGTCTCTCTTCAAAACACAACAGCTATTTACTCTTGTCAGCTTGGAAGTTTGTCAAGGTATGTAAGGTTTTACAAGATAAAAAAAAAACTGTGAAAATATATATTCGGGCAAATTTAGCACTGTCGAGATGTTCTCGTTTCCAAAACGAAACACTTGAAAAAAAAAACAGGGTCTCGGAAACAAGAAATGGAAGGCGGAGTCACTAGAAGATTTCAACCAGCTGTACAAAGAGGCCCAAGGCTCGCTCACCTGAGTGAGCCACTGCAGATATGCAGATGCTATGCAACAGTTTTCAAATCCTGTCATTGCAACTAAAGAAAGGCTCATCATTTGAGCAGTTCATGGTTTTGAAGAAGAAGAATGTGTTGGGTTTTTTGTTGTTGTTTTTTTTTTTTTTTGTTGGTTTTTTTTCTTCTTCTTCTTCTTCTTTTATCATTATTTTACCATACATGTGCATGGCAGTCATTTGAAAAACTCTCAATCCAATTTCAACAGTAGGAGCGAAAGGAAACTTGGTCATTACGAAAACACTCCTATTCAAATATATAGAAAATGTCACCTCAAAAAACTGAAAATTTTCAGATACAAAAACTCCGATATTTTTCATATTTCTGCTGAAAACATAGATTGTGGGTACTCGTTAGAACCGCCTCGGCGAGGCGGTTCTAACGAATACCCACAATCTATATATGTTTTCAGCAGAAATATGAAAAATAATGTATACCCCTGTAAACCCCAGTTTTACTATATAAAAGTGGGGTTTAAGGGGTTCAAATTTATATAGGCATGTTTTCGTGATGGTGGAAATTGGCCAACTAATTTCTGAAGAAAAATTCTATCATGATTTTATACATGTATACAGCATAGGGGCAAGGGATGATAACCGTCGCAGAATTTTTTTTATTATTATTATTAAATATTTATTCCTATGATAACAGTTTCTTAATAAATATACACAATCAAAATATCAGATAAGATGCTTTTTTTTTTTTCAACCAAAAAGTACTGATATTTATTTCTCCACGAAAAAATACGTTGTGGGTACTCATCAGAAGTGCCTCGGCACTTCTGATGAGTCCCACAACATATGTTTTTATGGAGAAATAAAAATGATATTATCTTGCTACCCCATCTTATCTAGTGCTATGCACCATCCCATAAATAATCAAACGTACAAATGTATGATCATTCTTTTATTTTTTTTTTTATTTATTTATTTTTTTTTTTTAGTTACTATTCAGTAACCCATTTATTCTCCCCGTCAAATGATACAACATTTTGATTGTAACTACTAAAAGATTTTGCCACTTCAATCATATATTGTAAGTTTTAGATAACACTTCCGCTATTTTTGTCTTTGTGTGAGTTCATTGTCCTCAAGGCTCATTCTTTTTATAATCTTTTTATCTTGGCCAGAAAGCAGGAACTGGCCAAGCACTCATCTTCATTGAATAAGTAAGGAAATGATGGGAGAAGAGGTATTTCAATTGCATGTTCCACCTATGTTCCAAGTGATCACGAACGTTTTGCTCATTGCCAGTTTGTACCTATAGGACGAGGAACCCAGGACAAAACGTTCGCTATTTACTTGCACTTTTAAACATAGTCCCGGTATTATTATATAGCTATGCCAGCACAAACTTCAAAACGGGACTTGTATATTATGTACTTCGACAACTCCAATAAGGAACCCGAAACTATTTTCTTAGTGAATTACACACACACACACACACACACACACACACACACACACACACACACACACACACACACACACACACACACACGCACTACCAAAAAAAAAAAAACAAAAAAAAACAACATTATTTTCAACGCCAACCTAACTTGGAATATTAAGAAACATTTTTATTTTTTTGTGTGGATTTTATCGGTGTGGAAACTAGTGTTGCCACTGACGATCGATTAAAATCGATCATCAGTCACTTTTGCCTCTTGCGACAGAAGATCGGAAAATATTTTTTTGTAGTCGACTAATCGGAAAACTTTGCACGTTTTATTTTTATAGGCAAGCTATAAAGCAATGTCTATTTAGGTCATTCTAGTTAGTGAAAAAAAAAAACAAAAAAAAAACACACACACACACAAAAAAACAAAACAAAAAAAAAAAACGATTGATGTTGGGGTTTATCGACACGTCAACCCTTGTGAGTCATTTTGTGTCGCCTCCCAGAGAAAGGGGGGAAGGAGATAGAACACATTGAAGAGTAGATCAAAGAGAGGGACGTGGAAGAAAGAGGAACAGGAATGAAAGTGAAGCAACAGATGAAATCCTCTACCCTTACCTGCTACAAGGATATCAGACCTAGCACAACTGTAAGCCAATATCATTTGGACGCCCCAGTGACGTAAGATACACGAGACCTTCGCCATACCCGACCACCCACAAAAGATGATAAAATAGCCTTTAAAATAAGTCAACCCGAAAGAACCAACATTTTTCTTATTTTCCATGAAAACATGTTGTGGGTACTCATTAGAAGCGCCTCGCAGCAGAGGCGCTTCTAATGAGTACCCACAACTGCGAGGCGCTTCTAATGAGTACCCACAGCATATGTTTTCATTGAAAAATAAAAAAAAAAAAATATTTGGATACCCTCTTATTGATCTAGAGTAATGAATAAGTACCTAAATTAAGTGTGATTGTATTTTCCACGAGTCGATTATTAATCGATGACCAGTCGGTTTAGCAAAACCAATGATCGACTATGAAATTCTGGCCGATTTCCAACACTAGTGGAAATGCCGGCGAATCGCACACTTAATATAAAGCCCTTCCGGCTTTGTTCAGTCGTGAGTGATTCGCCATCTACTCTTCGAAAACAGTATGGGAAATCCACGTGACCAAATGACTAATAGCTCGGGAGTTTACTATTTTTAGCTCCGCATCAGGCAGGATTTCTTTTACAGTATCTCGATTTATACCGGGTGAAATTTGTTAAAATAAAGCGCAGAGTACGCGGAAAATCAAATTCTTTCTGGTGGTGTAAGCGCTATTCTGCAATCTGGTCTGATTCTCGAGAACGTTATGAGAATATTTTTCGTCAAAATGCATGTACCGTCTCGGTAACCCAGATTGACACGGAAAATATGCTTCGAATGTTCTCAAGAATTAGACCAGATCGCAGAATGGCGTTTATACCACCAGAAAGAGCTTTATTTTCAGCTTTCTGAGATTTATTTGAACAAATTCCATTTTGGTATGAATAAAGATATGCTAAAAAATCCTACCTTATGCGGAGCTACAAATAGTAAACTCCGTGTGCCTAGTCATTTGGTCACGGATTCCCCTAACTGGAAGTCATACAAATAAACTACTTGCCGAGACCTTCCATTTGAACTACACTTGGCTGTTTGCATCGTGGTGCCTTGGTAACACTTCGAATGGGTCATTGCTAGGTGTAGGTGAGACTCACACACATCCACTATCATTTTTTTTTTTTTTTTTTTTTCATCTACAGGTTTTTTATTCCAAACTTGGCTAGGTTTGGTAGCTGGCTGCTTCTGGAGATGGTCTGAGGGCTAAGTATGAGAGATCAATTTAACCATTACCACTCTGCTAGTTCAGCAGACGACAAATTAGATTGATGGTGTTGGGGTTTGACACGTCAACCCTTGTGGGTCATTTTGTGTCGTCTCCCAGAGAAAGGGAGAAATGAAATAGAAGAGATAGTAGAAGAGATGAAAGAGAAGGACAGGGAAGAATGAGGAACAGGAATGAAAGTGAAGAAACAGAATAAAAACATTCTCCCTCTATTCTACCCTTACCTGCTACAAGGATAGCAGGCCTTGCCAAACTGTAAGCCATTCAGTTGGACGCCATGATGACGTAAAATACACGACACCTTCGCACCACCCGACCCCCACCCCCCGCGACAAATTAGATTCTGCCTGGATTTGACAAGGGGAAAACTATCGCCTCTTTGTCGCTGCTGAATTAACCAAGAGTGGTGTAATGGCTGAGAACTAACGTGCAAACAACTATTTTGGCATTAACTTGAGGCTGTTGAGAACTTCCAATATATGTTTTCCATTCTGAAAGGAAGTTCATGCACCTCCCCCTGGATGCATTAACTTTTAAATCGGAATTCAGATTATTATAACTGCCTTTTCAACCCTTGCCTTAAGATGCCATCAACCCTTGCCTTGCTGAATACATTAAGATGCCACGCCCACTTCTAATTTCCAGCCGATCAGATTACTTGATCCAGGTTTTTGATAGCATATTTAATGACAGTGCAGATCCAGATCAGTTGGCTTCTTGATCTGGAACTACACCGTTTGATAAGACAGGGCATGTCGTGTTCAGCAAGAGAAGGGTTAACACTCGAGTTAAACCCGCCTGACTGACACTTGTCATATGCACCTTGCTTAATGAATGTACACAACAGACGTGGTATGTTGCTATACTTCCTTTTCCTTCTTTATTACATTTGTTTGTGTTGAGGTTTTACGGCCCAGTCAACCCAATGGGGTCATGTAGAGCGCATTAAGTTTACCATACTTTTACTGGGCAGGCTTAGTTCTCTAAGCGGTTAATCAGTATTGTGCACATTCTTTCGCCAACTGCCCTTCTTGAATCAGCGGAAGAGAGAATGACCGTAGAAAATATTTCATGATCAATCTCCACGAAAGAATGTTGCCGACCTCGGCGGGGGTTGAACCCGCGACCTCCTGGTATCCAGTCGGACGGCGCATCCAACTGAGCCACCGAGGCCCTTTGTTACATTTGGTTGTGCAAATGATAGTTCTAATGTCCCACTCGGAACAGAGTGGTACACATTTCGAGTTTTGTGTCATGTGCTGGAAAAAATAAACACTTGACCAGGGTCTACTGTGTGTACATGAAATGAGGTTATTTCTGACAAAAGGGAAGCTAAACACACCCCTAAATAGAGAAATAAACCAATCTGGGCCTAGTTTTTCAAAGCGGCATTAGCTTAACGAGCTCATTAGTGGTTAAAATGTCAAATATTCTAGTAAGTACAATATCTGATTCACAGGTATTTTTGATGAAAAAATGTGAGTAGCTTTTGCATTTGCAAAAGCTACTCATATTTTTTCAGCAAAAATAATAGCGTATATGCCATATTTAATGATCAAAGTTTTAACGATACGTTAACTAACGACAGTGTTAGTTTTGAACAAATGGGCCCTGAATTTTATTTGTACATGCTGGTTAAGATACAGGATCACGGTGGATGATGATTGGTTGGTTGGTTTGGAGGTTTACGTCCAAGTCAACATTATCAAGATGATGTCGAGCCGATCAGTTTACCTAACCACTTTTCTTGGGTTGGACTACCTCTAAGCAGTTATCCGCAGTTAACGTGTGCACATTCTTTCGCCAGAAACTAACTGCCCTTCATGAATCAGTGGCAATGATCGTAGAAAATATTTCATTATCTCCACAACAGAATGTTGCCGGAGCGAGCAGGGATCCGAGCGAGCAGGATCGGTCCCGCAAACTCCTGATCACCAGTCAGACACGCATCCAACCGAGCCACCGAGGCCGCCAGGTCAAGGAAGAATGCCAGACATCTGGGAAAAATGCATATACAAACGACGTCAACCAGTTCGAATATAACAGTGCCAACACAAGAGAAACGCTGTTCAACCAAATTTATGAATCATTTTGACAGTGATTGGCAACGTCATTTGCTCAAATTTAGATCACGCCCGGAGAGGGCGTTGTAACCAGACTATCCTCTTGAGCCAGCGCACTATTAAACCTGAAATAGGACTTGTACGAGCAGCGAGGACTCTGATCAGACTGGACGAATGTGACGTGCGACCAGCGCAGTCTTCGGTATCTCCGCGTTATCCAAAGAGGGATAAAGAGAACCCTAGGCATACTGGGTGGATGTACATGCTGATTTTGAGACTTACAGGTCTTACTGTAGGGTTTGTCCTACGCTGGCTCATTTAAAATACAGTCGACTCCCGTTACTGTTTTTCAGACTGATCTCTGATATGGTAAAGTGCAATATCAATTGCCTTGGTTTCGGCGGTAAAAATGGAGCTATTATCAGGTAATCTGATACTGTCAGTAAAATTTGGACAAATAACAGAACAAGCAACTTTCTCATGTTGTTTCGAACCATCTGTATATATTGACAGGTATTGTTTATAATTTGATTTGATTTCTAAAAATTCATTCTTAAAAATATGCGACTCGACTTCTGTTTTTTTATTTTTATGAAGGTCTAAAATAATCTTTGGAGGGTTTAACGTCCATGGCTCTTTTGATGGAAAAGAAAAATGTTGAACATTTTTAATATTGATATTGGCCTCTTCAAGTAACGGTTGTATTCTCAGGTCAAGGGGTTTAATAGCCGTTGGTTTGCTGTTGTAAAATCTTTCATATTTAGGGTTAAAAACACAATCATAAGCTGAATTACGTGGATTGGCGGCTAATTTAGTAACATATTGAAGAGACAATTTCTCTCTTCTTACATACAATGATGGTTCATTTGATTCAGCGTATAAACTTTCGACGGGGGAAGTACGAAAAGCCCCTAGAGCCAGACGTAAACCTTGGTGATGAATAGTATCCAAAGATTTCAAATCAGATTTTCTAGCGGATCCATAAACTATGGATCCACAATCCAGTTTAGATCGAATTAAAGATCTATAAAGATTTAAAAGAACAGTACGATCTCCTCCCGAATTCCAAGGGACTCACTGAAACACCTCGAGATATCCTATTTCGACATATCAGAGTTGAGAATGAGGAAAACAATAAATTGAACATCCACACTTAACAACTGAATATGTAATTTGACTCTGAAGTTAGAAAAATATATATAAAATGTGGAAAAGAGAGCAATTTCTCCTCTTTTCCACATTATTTTGTTACCTTTGTCAGTTTCATGTTAATACAGGGACCAGATTTTCACTTCGAGATAAACGGTAATTCAAATAAGCGAGTTCGAGATAACGAGGTTCGACTAGCTTCTATCTTACTTAACCCGGACTCCTCTCCAGAAGGGGTCAGCCTGCAAACAGCCAGGATCTGATTGGATCTTATCCACGCTGATCACAGCCTTCTTCCCAGCCTCAAGTACAACACAACAGGGTCATGATGGCCCTGTAACGCTCACCTGAGTATCATAACACTTAGAGAACCGGACCTATATGTTTGTGTTGAGGTTTTACGGCCCAATGGGGTCAGTTTACCTAACCACACGTTTACTGGGTAGGCTTAGACCTCTAAGCAGTTAACCAGTATTCACTATTGTGCACATTCTTTCGCCAGAAACTGACAAATGCCCTTCTTGAATCAGCGGAAGAGAGAGAATGACCGTAGAAAATAAAATTCTGACCAAGATTCATGATGATTATATACAAGACAATGTAGCATGCCTAATGGACCATGAAATATAGATCAAGGTTAGATATGAATGACTACACTCAAGAGACCAAACTAAGATGTATGCATGTTCTAAGTGTCACTGGCTATAAGACCAATAATTACTGAGAAAATGACTTAACACTGTCAGTGGACCGTGGAATATAGGTCGTCGTCAAGGTCAAATATAGATGACTGCATTCAAGAGGCCATGCTAAGATGTCTACAAGTGCCAAGTATCACTGCTGTAGACCAGCATTTACTGAGAAACTGACCTAAATGGAAAAACTTAAGTCGCTGGACCGTGGCCAATTTGGACACCAGGGGACTGGTTAGCAGGGTTTATGTAGACCACATGATATTGCTACATACTAAATTAACTCTTGGCCTCATAGTTTCAGATTTTTGACATATACATATGACCCCTAGGGTTTGATCAGTTTCGACCCCAGGGGCTTGATTGCCAGGATTTATATAGGGGACCATTAAACATTGCTACATACTACATTGAACCCGCAACCTCCTGGTCTTCAATCGGACAGCGCATCCAACTGAGCCACCAAGGCCGGCAGGGGACCACTTAACCTTGCTTCATATTTAATCGGTTAGCTCTCGGCCTCATGGTTTCAGAGAAGATTTTTGAAGGTTCTTTAGCTATACAGCTCTAAACATATAAACATATGACCCCCAGGGATGTGGCCAATTTGGACTCCAGGGGCATGGTTGGCAGGATTTATGCAGGAGACCACTGAACCTTGCTTCATACTTAATCTGTTACCTCAGTGTTTCAGAGAAGATTTTGAACCAGGCGGACAGACGACAGATGGAGGGTGATCACAATAGCTCATCTGGAGCCGAATGTGCAGGTGAGCTAAAAAGGGAAATAACTCCAAAGTAAGAAAGCCAGAGTTGTCTTTCTTCCACACAACAGTCATCTGTTCTAAAAATATTCTAAAGGGTATTCAAGTTGCGGAGGGAAATATAACAAAGGGAGACAACACCAAAAGAAAGGCAGAATTGACATTCTTGTATGTGACAGGTCATCTTGTCCTGTTCTACAGTTCTACCAAGTAACATCAAAATATTCCGAAGGGTATTTTAGTTACAGAGCAGACACAAAATCTATTTCAAACAAAAGGAAATAACTCAAGAAAGCAAATTGTCATTTTTGTATGCGACACATCTCATTTTGTTCTACATTTCTAAGTATCATCAAAATTTTCCAAAGGGTATTTAAGTTGGAGTGGACAGGAAGTTTTACACTGAAGGATCCATCCCAAAAACAGTATGACCCCCACCCTTCTGTAGGGTGTGTGTGTGTGTGTGTGTGTGTGGTGGGGGGGGGGGGGGATAATGAATACCTAAACATCTTTTTTATAAAGATGTAAGGGAATATATTTTTGGTCGGTTGTGGCAGATCAAAAATGGCCCCTTTTGCAATTTCTCGGAAAACTTTACTGCTTTGTCCTGATATTTTCAATATATGGAGCTTTACAAACAGAAAATCTTTTGATGCCATGGGGAATGTGGATAAACATGGGCCATACCAAGCGAAAAAGTGTCTTCGAGCATACGCAAAATGTGCGGATTTACATCATCCTGGATGTGCTAACTTTCAAGCAGGTATTTGCTCTCCATCCAAACACTCTAAAGTATCCAACTATTGTCTGCGGATAGCTAAAGCCCTGATCATTGGGCCAGTGTGCATTCTGATCTGGGTTCGCTTTCCACATATGCCGGAAGACACATTTTTGCATGCTGCTGCCCACGAAAGATTCAAGCATAAACTTTTTATTCTTTGTTCCCAACTAAAGAAACAACTTTTTTTTTATTTGTACTTTTACTGAACATAAATTAAGACTTGCTTAAGTCATACATTAACGTTTTTCCTTCTGATTTCTTTGCGATGAATTTGAAACCTACGTACAAATACAGTCCAATGAATATATAGCTGTGAGATAATAACTTTGAAACAAAGATTACTTAATCTGCTTTTACATGTCTTTTCTTTAGTCTTTGAGAGATGATCACATTGGAAATATTGCAGATGCGAACTCTGGCGGCCATAATTTGTTAAGAGTCCAGATGATTCTAAATTTCCAAGCCTTATTCATTTTTTCTTCTGAGCTTTCTGTGCAGCCTTGGTCTGCTTGGACTCTACTTGTTTCTTGGTTACCTCCTTGATGACACCCACTGCCACGGTCTGTCTCATGTCTCGGACAGCAAATCTTCCCAGTGGGGCGTACTGACTGAAAGGCTCCACACACATGGGCTTACTTGGGATCAGAGTGACCATAGCAGCATCACCAGATTTTATAGCTTTAGGGTTGTCTTCCAGCTTCTTGCCAGATCTACGATCAATCTTCTCCTTGATCTCTTCAAATTTACAAGCAATATGGGCTGTGTGACAATCCAGTACGGGCGCATAGCCATTTTTGATATCTCCAGGATGGTTCAGAATAATGACCTGAAATTAGAAAAGTTGTTGCATGAGAAAATGTGCATCTGGGGATGATGTGCCATTCAGCTTGCACACCCACACACGATAATCCCTGTTTTATGGCCATAGCCCTAGTTAAGGCACTTTTTTCAATCCAAAAGTATTGATAATTTTCTTATTACTCCACAAAAAATATTGTGGGTACTCATTAGAAGCGCCTCACCGAGGCGCTTCTAATGAGTACCCACGTTTTCACGGAGAAACAAGAAAAATATTTATCAGATACCCTCCCTTATCTAGACCTATGATGGCCCTTTCAACATTTCGCCATATTGAGAAGATTAGAGGTGATAACAGAAGGCAATGAGGCACCGTAGTGTCAGGAGCTGAATTGCGCCTCCAGCTGGATTTGAACCAAAGACATGATGCTAAATTGGGAGCACTAACTACTCAGGTCTCAAGCTATACACAGATACATTGATAATTTGGTGTTTAATATTTCTTTCATAGCAATTTAACCCTGGTCTTGTTAAATATTTATTAAAATGCCACACCCACTTCTAATTTTCAGCCAATCAGATTATTCGATCCACATTATTGATACAAATTCACATACATACCGGTACTGACAAACAGAGTAGATCCAGATCAGTGGCAGAAGCCAACTGATCTGGAACTACACTGTAAAGGCAAGGCATATATGGGTTTAGCAGGACCAGGGTTAAATCATATTAAGACAAGGGGTGATAATGAAAGGCCCTTTGCAGTGATTTTGTTAGGGCTTAACAACGCATCAACCCTTGTGGGTCATTTTTGTGTCCGAGAGAATGGGAGAATTGACTGATTGTGTTGGGGTTTAACGACACGTCAACCCTTGAGGGTCATTTTGTGTCGTCTCCCAGAGAAAGGAGAGAAAGAGATAGAAGAGAGAGTAGAGGAGATGAAAGAGAGGGACAGGTAAGAAAGAGGAACAGGAAAGAAAGTGAAGAAACAGAATAAATAAAAACATTCCCCCTCTACCCTTACCCACTACAAGGATAGCAGGCCTTGCCCCAACTGTAAGCCAATATCAGTTGGACGCCCCAGTGATGTAAGATACACAGCACCTTCGCACCACCAGACCACCCCCAGAATGGGAGAAATGAGATAGAAGAGATAGTAGAAGGGATGAAAGAGAGGGACAGAGAAGAAAGACGAACAGGCGTGAAAGTGAAGAAATAAAAACATTCCCCCTATACACTAACCTGCTAAGAGGATAGCAGACCTTGCCCAACTGTAAGCCAATATCAGCTGGATGCCCTGGTGACGTGAAATACATGACACCGCACGCGAAGGTGCTGTGTATCTTACATCACTGGGGCGTCCAACTGATATTGGCTTACAGTTGGGCAAGGCCTGCTATCCTTGTAGTGGGTAAGGGTAGAGGGGGAATGTTTTTATTTCTTCTGTTTCTTCACTTTCTTTCCTGTTCCTCTTTCTTACCTGTCCCTCTCTTTCATCTCCTCTACTCTCTCTTCTATCTCTTTTCTCCCTTTCTCTGGGAGACGACACAAAATGACCCTCAAGGGTTGACGTGTCGTTAAACCCCAACACAATCAAAAAAACCACCCCCGCCCTTTGCAGTGAAGTACCATTCAGTGACGAACATTTTAGCAATCTTTTGTTCCCCCAGCCTAAGGAAGCTCCACATAAAATTTGAGCAACATTTGCCCCAGAGGCTTCAGAGGAGAAGTTGTTTGAAATTCTCAACATTTTTCCCAATCAAATGTATGGTGCCCATACAAATGCTTAGGGAAACAAACTTGACCTCGCTATAAAAGGTCAAACGTCAATATACAACAATTATTTTAGCAACTTTAGCAGACCTCTGGTCCTTGATGATGTGTGCTAAGATTCAGCCCCATGGCATCCTTGATGCTTGTTTGTGTTAAGGGTTTACGGCCCAGTCAACCCAATGGGGTCATGTTGAGCATGGTCAGTTTAACTAACCACACGTTTACTGGGCTGGATTAGTCCTCTAAGCTGTTAACCAGTATTGTGCCAGAAACTGACAACTGCCCTTCTTGAATCAGCGGAAGGGAGAGAATGACCGTAGAAAGTATTTCATGACCAATCTCCACTAAAATATAACCTCCGCGGGGGTTGAACCGGCAACCTCCTGGTCCTCAGTCCACAGCATCCTTGAAGAAATTTTTAAAGGTTGTTACTATATATGGGCATGGCAGCCATCTTGGTAAACGGACAGCAAACCATTTTAGCAATCTTTCGTTTCCCCACCTAAGGAGGCTTCATATGAAATTCGAGCAAAATTGGCTGAGTGGCTTCAGAAGAGAAGTCGTTTGAAAATGTTAACAGATGGACGGACAACAGACAAAAAGTGATCACTAAAGCTCATCCTGAACCTAGCTCAGGTGAGCTAAAGAAGGTTGAGATTGAGAACAAATGCCCAGATGAGACCTTGCCCATGTGCAGGATGATGTGAATCTGCACCTTTTGCGCATGCTGAAGGCTCTTTTGCCCCCCCCCCCCCCCCCCCCCCACCCACCCCCCCCCCCCCAACGCGACAAGTATGAAGAATGACAAAATCGACCTGTGATACACAGGTCAAACTGTTTAATTCCCTGTAAGGGTGGAAGTGATGACTAAGTTAAACAGAAAGGAAGTTCAATGCTTAACTAAAATTTTTGTCTTGTTCAAATACAATTCTCACTTTAACTTTTTAAATACAAGTTTTTAGAAGAACTACCCAAGACAAAAATTGTAGATCAAGTTGGCCATTGACATCGACATTATATTTAGTTTTGTGGACATCTGGGTAAATTAGCCCGTTTTGGCACAAATATTTTCTTTTTAACCAGAGTAATAATTTTGTCTGTGACACACGGGAGCTATGGAAGACAGCAAATGGGAGAGTCTCGATCTGCTTAAGCTTGACAAAACCCAAGGACAAACTGAGGGTTGAGCGCAAGACTGGCGCAAGTCAGATGGTTGTTTTTCCCCAAACCTAATCTCCTCACCATGAAGGCGTTATAAAGATTACAACATTTCTTTCTGTAAACAATGAAAATTTAGGTGCCTAATTTGCACTGTTTACAAAGGGGTCCAAGTTGCCCCTAAATAAGGGTTTCAAAAATATGTTTGAGTTACTATAGTCTTGCGCTCAAACCCTCTAAACAGTCCAGTTACTGGTGGGATGGCTCATCAGAAGTATCACTTAACCGTCTATGGTCTGGAAACCTCTAAAAGGGTTATTTGCAAACAGTGTGGATCAAGATCAGATGCCGCACAATGCAGAGTCTGATCAGGGTCTCCCCTTTTTGCAAATAGTTTAGCCATTTTTCTCTAAGAATATGTAAATCTCATAGCCGGATGTATAGTGTGGGAGTGTCTATTCAGTATACAATGGGTTAAGAGATTTCTCGCTAATTACCTGGGCAAAGAAATTTGCACACTCCTTAGGGGGATCATTCTTGGAATCACCAGCAACATTTCCTCTCCTAATTTCCTTCACAGACACGTTCTTCACGTTGAAACCAACATTGTCACCAGGCAGAGCCTCTGTCAACGCTTCATGATGCATTTCCACAGATTTTACTTCAGTGGTAATATTGGCAGGAGCAAATGAGACGACCATTCCTGGCTTCAGAATACCAGTTTCAACTCTTCCAACTGGCACTGTTCCAATACCTGTAGGAGATACATAACCATAATTAATATTGTCCCGCTGCTTGATTCTATGTGCATATATCTCACATCTGGATTTTTTTTGTGTTGGGGTTTGACATATCAACACTTATAGGTCATTTTGTGTCGTCTCCCTGAAAAAGGGAGAGAAAAGAGATGGCAGAGATAGTAGAAGAGATGAAAGGGAGGGGCAGGGAAGAAAGGGGAACAAGAGTGAAAGTGAAGAAACCAGAAATAAAAACATTCCCCCTCTACCCTTACCTGCTACAAGGATGGCAGGCCTTGCATAACTGTATAACATGTATAAGTTTGACGCCCGTGATGTGCCATACACGACACCTTCACACTACCCCCCCTTTTATCTGGAGCACTGTATGTGTATGAACTCAATGCTTTGTACCAAGATCCAGCTCCAAAGCTTTCTCGATTCTGAGAAGATTTTAACATGTTTTTAAAATATATTTGGGCATGGTGGCCATCCAGAAGATTTGTACAAATTTTCAATTCCCTTTTAACAGAAGGCTCCGTATGAAGTTTGAAGATATTTGGCCTAGGGGTTTCAGAGGAAAGGTGGTTCAAAGGTTTAAATGTACAGATACTTCGAGTGGGTCAATTGGCCTTTTGGTTCAAGATAAAAAAGTCCAAAATAGATTTTCAATATGGCTGCTAGGTCAATGGCATGAATTTTCGATCAAAATGATTTTAGCTATTTTTGATCACTTCCTATCAAGTTTCAAGTCAATTGGCCTTTCTGTTCAGAAGTTCAAACTTTTCAAAATGGCTAGTGTGGCGGCCATACTGATTTCCCATTAGAACAATTTTTGGCTATTTTCTATCTACAAGTCACCCAGATACTTCCTTCCAAGTTTCGAATAAACTGGTCTTTCAGGTCAGGAGCAGAAGCTCAAAAGTTTTCCAAGACAGCGGTCATGGTGGCCAACTTGGATTTTAGATCAAATGATTCAGCTATTTTTAATCTACAAGTCACCCTGATGCTTTCTACAAAGTTTCGAGTCAATAACTATGCATGGTTTGACACACACAGATCACCGCTACAGAGAAGCGCTCTTTAATGCTAGATTCAAAGCAAGATCATGACAAAGTTGCAAGGATGTGAAATCTAGGTCATGGGCAGTGGGTCATAGTGCCTGCTTGAACAGTATGTCCAGGGCAATTACTAAGCAGGCTTTTACACTCGCAGTTACCACTGCTTTGCAGAAATATGATTCAATGCTAGACTAAACTTAAGATCATGACAAAGTCACTCAAGACCAAAACAGAGCTGCCACTCATTTTCTATTTCAAAATTCCCTGACTTTTCACCATTTTTCAGACTTTTCGACAGCCTCTCAGCTCCCCTATTACAGCTGTTCTCAGCCACCAAATCTTCCAATAAAGCACTTTCTTTCTGAGAATAAAACAATCATTTAACAAAAGAATGAGGCCAATTCTGAAAATCTATGTACATGTATTTAAAAATTAAAGAGACTGCCATAGCCACCTCGGTTTTCAGAAAACATTGAAATTCCCAGACTTTTCCCCGACTTATGACAGTTTTTCCAATTTCCCTGACTCAAACCGAAATTCCCGGACTTCTCCCTGACCTGGAAAAATTTTCATTTTCCAGACTTTTTTCCCTGACCTTGACAACCCTGCCAAAATCTAGGTTAAAGGCATGGTGTCATAGTGGGTGTATGTCCAGGACAATTACTATGCAAGGTATGACACTCACTTTAGCTTTAAATGCTAGCAGAGGAATTGTAGGAGTTATTTAGTGATAATTATGGGATAATTTTCTCGAGTTCTCCCTATGTTGCGGGTACTCACTCATTCGAAGAGCCTGGGAAGGCGCGTCTAATGAGTACCACCCAGTGCTTGCACCAAGGGAAGTCTGGGAGTCAGACTCCCAAAAATTGCCCTGGGACTTCCAAAAATCAATGCCTGGAAGTCTGGGACTCCCAACTTAGATATTTAGTCATTTATAACAAAAATTAGGAATAAATTTACCTGTTATTTAGCTTAATGGCAATTTTACTCCATAAATGAGTAAGAATATTGAGGTTGAATTTCTGAAAGTGATTGAAAAATTTGATCACCCGGGCTTCCAGATATTGGAGCTAGGAATTTTGACAGCTAGTGAAAGCAGTCCACCACCATGTTTTTATGGAGAAATAAAAAAAAAAAAAAAAAATTATTCTAGAATTATCACCAAATACTCCTTAATTTGTCTGGCTAGACTCAATGTAAAACAATGACAAACTCAAGTGCTACCAAAATCCATGTACCCTAAGCTCCAGATAAGAGGGGTTAACCAGGTTTTTATTTCTATAAATGTACGTTGTAGGCACTCATAAGATATGCCTCAGCAAGGCATTTCTAATGAGTGCTCACAACAGGAGTTTAAAAATCTTAACCGGAGCTACCAGGGGTGTAAAATTCCACTCGCACGCTCGAATTTATGGGTAAATTTTAAGGCAGGGCGAGCGAGGTTTTCAGAATATTCTTCACTTTTTCTTTATTTCTAGCATCCACCTGAAAAATTTAGACCATAAGGGCGAGTAGGTTTTGAGGGAATTTTACACCTCTGGCTACTCGGTATGTGTCCCTGAAGCTCACTTAACATATAAACGGTCTTACCTCCGATCTTGTATACATCCTGTAAAGGAAGACGAAGAGCCTTGGCAGTTGGTCGTTCTGGTGGTAAGATAGAGTCCAGAGCCTCAAACAGTGTCTTTCCAGAAGCATTTCCCTCCTTCCTTTCAATAGCCCAACCCTTGTACCAGCCCATATTTGTAGATGGATCCAACATGTTGTCACCATGCCAGCCAGAGATTGGCACAAAAGCAACAGCCTTGGGGTTGTATCCAATCTTCTTGATGTAGCTTCCAACTTCCTTTTGAATTTCATTAAAACGAGCCTTCAAGAAAAAAAAATCATATTCAACAGTGTTACAGTTAAGTAATAGGGGTCTTATTTGGGCTTTACCTTGCTTTCAACAACCTTGCAGTCATATCGCGACTGGCCCACGAACGAACATTACCGGACCAGGCAGGGATAGACCACCAAGGCAGCGAGGCTCAGACTTCCCAATCTGACAGTTTGCTGTCAAGCGTCACCAATTCCATGTAACAGGACAATTCAGAATGCACCACTTGGGCAAAACTGCAGCACAGATAGCACCTTGCATTAGCGAGTTTCAAGGGAAATTCAAAAGAGAACACTTGCAGGGCATGTCAGAATTTTGTCTTCCTACTGAAAAGGATTTACTCTAAAAAGAAAAAAAATCTGCCCAGAAAGGTTGAAATTCCTTCCTTTCTGAGTAAGTCCCCTTAGTTCCAGATAGAATGTTTTTTGTTTTTTTTTTTTCATCCAAAAATTGTTCTTTATTTCTCCATGTAAACAATGTTGTGAGTACCCGTTAGAACAGCCTCACTGAAGGCTATTCCAGCAAAATTATTTCAGGGGTTATTAGGCAAGCACTATGTTTTTGTAGGGGTAGTGGGGGACTGTTGTATTTGAATCCTATGGGTGGTTGGTTTCACAGAAATGTAATCCTGTAAGTGGTTGTTGCATTCAAAAATTTAGTTCTGTGAGCTGTCCTTTTAGCATATCCCAGAAGAAAAAAAAAGTGTTCTGATTTGTGTGTCAGAGGCTTAGTAGATAAAGAAGATAGAAACAGAAGGATCTAAAAGAGGTGCGCTCGATTATGGAAAGCTGGTGGTACCAATTGATAACAAAATCTGCATTTCACAGATAAACTGAAGTTGCCTGTGATTTCTGCAGTTTAATAACCCTTCAAGCGCCAAACAAAATTTGTAGCAGACATTCTAAATTTTATTTTTCAGAGAAAACAAGTCTTGATATTACATGTGAATCGTCTGCCAAAAAGACTATTCACTTGAAATGTCAAGACTTGTTTTCTCTGAAAAATAAAAAAAAACTAAGAGCACCGCGTGCGTGTGCCAACGCTCAGCTGCAAATTCTAAGTCAAAAAAGGGACATAACTGTGCCAAAAATATTTTTGAGGGTTACCTCCCTTACTGGTTATTCCCCTTCTCATAATGAACAACTAGTCCGAGTTTCAAGTAATTATCTTCAGTAATGACAGAGATATTACAAAAATGTCCTCAATTTTTTGCACGACGACGACGGCGCAGATGGCGCCAGAGCTTTCCAATACCTCGTTGTTTTCTTCGAAAACAGCCGAGCTAAAAATTGTCTGCTGCAGTTGTGACTGGCGCTTAAAGGGTTAAGCATCCATAGGAACAGTAAAAATGGCCCTTGCTGTAGAGTACACTTTATTAACCAGTGCTCTAGATAAGGTCTTGGTGCAATGAGTATTTTATCCCGTGCTCTTAATCTTAATACTGGATTCTGGGGTGAGGAATTATCAAATTTTATTACTGGTCCCAGGACAAGTAAATTGAAATTTCGTACTTGTCCTCAGGAAAATGGGACAAGATGAAGTCAGGTTATGGCCTTTCTATTTCCACAGCTCTGCTTAATTGCCCATTTGCAATGCTTTCCGAAACTCTTAAAGCACCAAGCATAAGTGTAGCATACAAAAAACAAATTTTTCAGGGAAAATTAAACTTGGCATTTGATGTGAATTGCTATGCAGACAATTCACATCAAATGCCAAGCTTTAAGAAAATAAAACTTGGCATTTGATGTGAATTGTATGCAGACAATTCCCATCAAATGCCAAGCTTTATTTTCTCTGAAAAAAATCCACCTAGACATGTATTTGCGGTTAGTGTTTAAAAGGGTGAAACCTATTTTGATCTAGTATACTGCTAATGCTCCAAAGAATAAATGTGAGTAAAAACTGCTTTTTTATTTAAAAGGTCAATTGATTGTGTTGGGGTTTAACGACCTGTCAACCCTTGTGGGTCATTTTGTGTCGTCTCCCAGAGAAAGGGAGAAGAGTGATAGAAGAGATAGTCAAAGAGATGAAAGAGAGGAACAGGGAAGAAAGAGGAACAGGAATGATGGATGGATGGATATTTTGTTTATAGACGCTCAACCCTAAAAGGGCATATAGCGTCTAATAAGATGAATATTATATGATGATTTTATTTAATGAGAAATTAAAAATATCTAGGATTGATGAGTTCATTTTAAGAAAGATAAAGTATCAATGATTTTATGTTATTAAAATACAGATCATATTTTATTAAAAAGTCCGATCTCTTTCAGAAAATCGAGTATTTTTTGAGTTGGCATATTAAAAAGTTCCTTTATATTTTTTACATTAAAATACTTTGTGCGAATATAATTAAATTCAGCACAAGTGACAAGAAAATGTTTGACCGTAAAAGGTTCGTTACAAGGAATGCAGAATGGAGCTTGTTCATTGTTTAAAATATAAGAATGAGTAATTCTAGTGTGTCCAAGTCTACATCTCGTGATTTTTGTTTGTTCTTTTCTGCTGAGATTAGAGAATGTGCATTTGCTGATAAAATTTGGTTTGATTTCATTTAATTTATTATAAGTTTGTGTTTCCCAAACAGACTGACATTTGTTGTTGATGTATTGACAGACGTTTGATTTAAAGTCGGAGTGAGGAATTTTGAAATTGGTTATTACTAAGGATAATGCAGATTTGGCTTCTGAATCTGCTAATTCATTTCCACGAATATTAACGTGGCTGGGAAGCCAACAAAATATAATTTCTTTTGAAGCGGAAAGATACAGTCAAACCTGTGTTAGTGGTCACCTCTATTAAGCAGCCAACCTGTATTAAGCAGCCAGAGGAAAGTTGCCCCAAAATTCATATACCTATATATTTGAACCGTATTAAGCAGCCACCTGCCTTCAGCAGCCACTTTTTAAGCTTCCCATGGGTGGCTGCTTAAGACAGGTTTGACTGTAATAATATTTTTTAAGAATTTGCTGAATTAATGGGTTTCTATGGTGTAAATCTTTAAGAGATTTTAATACAGAAAGAGAATCTGAATAAATGATAAACTGTTTTTCAGACTGATCTCTGATATGGTAAAGTGCAATATCAATTGCCTTGGCTTCGGCGGTAAAAATGGAGCTATTATCAGGTAATCTGATACTGTCAGTAAAATTTGGACTAATAACAGAACAAGCAACTTTCTCATCTTGTTTCGAACCATCTGTATAAATTGACAGGTAATGTTTATAATTTGATTTGATTTCTAAAAATTCATTCTTAAAAATATGCGACTCGACTTCTGTTTTTTTATTTTTATGAAGGTCTAAAATAATCTTTGGAGGGTTTAACGTCCATGGCTCTTTTGATGGAAAAGAAAAATGCTGAACATTTTTAATATTGATATTGGCCTCTTCAAGTAACGGTTGTATTCTCAGGCCAAGGGGTTTAATAGCTGTTGGTTTATTATTGTAAAATCTTTCATATTTAGGGTTAAAAACACAATCATGAGCTGAATTACGTGGATTGGCGGCTAATTTAGTAACATATTGAAGAGACAATTTCTCTCTTCTTATATACAATGATGGTTCATTTGATTCAGCGTATAAACTTTCGACGGGGGAAGTACGAAAAGCCCCTAGAGCCAGACGTAAACCTTGGTGATGAATAGTATCCAAAGATTTCAAATAAGATTTTCTTGCGGATCCATAAACTATGGATCCATAATCCAATTTAGATCTAATTAAAGATCTATATAGATTTAAAAGGACAATACGATCTCCTCCCCAGTCGGAACTGGAGAGAACTTTAAGAATATCAAGAGCTTTTAAACATTTAGCTTTTAAAGCTTTGATGTGTGGTATAAAAGATAATTTGTTATCGAACAAAAGACCCAGGAATTTTGCTTCAGTGACGACTGGAATTGGACTACCGTATATGGTGAGATGAGGATCTAAATGTAGCTGACGTATCTGACAAAAATGAACGCATTGAGTTTTTGTTTTTGAAAATTTGAAACCATTTTCTGTTGCCCAATCTTCTATATTGTTTAAACATCGTTGTAGTTTGAATTCAATGGTTTCCATATTTTTCGATCTAATAAATATTCCAAAATCGTCAACAAAAAGTGAACAATCAAGGTCTTTCACACATTTAACAATATCGTTAATTTTAATGCCAAACAAGGTAGGTGATAAAATGCTTCCCTGTGGTACACCTTGTTCTTGTTTAAATATGTCCGATAACGTATTACCTATTCGAACATTAAATGTTCGATCTGATAAAAAATTTTGAATAAAAAGTGGTAATCGGCCTTTAAGGCCTAATTTATGTAAATCTTTCATGATGCCATGTTTCCATGTAGTATCGTAAGCTTTTTCAAGATCAAAAAATACAGCTACGACATGTTCTTTTTTAATAAAGGCATCACGAATAAAGGATTCCAAACGAATCAAATGATCGTTTGTACAGTTATTTTTTCTGAATCCAGCTTGATATTTTGTTATTAGCTGGTTTGATTCCAAGAACCAAACCAGTCTATCATTAATCATTCTCTCCATTGTTTTACATAAACAACTTGTCAAAGCAATAGGTCTGTAGTTAGTAGCTTCAGTATGATCTTTATTTGGTTTTGGTATAGGTATAATCGTTGCTTTACTCCAGTCTTTTGGAAATTTTCCAGTGATCCAAATATCATTTAAAATATTTAATAAAGTTTTTAAAGCGTTATCGGGTAAATGTTTAAGAATTTGATAATGAATGTCATCAGGACCAGCAGCTGTATCGTGAGATTTATGAAGAGCATCTAATAATTCTGAAGCTGTGAATGGTACATTATATTTTTCATGATTTAGTGACGTAAAATTTAGATGCTCTTTCTCTCGTTCCTGTTTTATGTTTTGAAAGGTTTCGGAATAGTTTGCACTAGAAGAGTTTTTCTGAAAATTCTCTCCTAGTGCATTGGAAATATCTTTAGTCGTTGAGCATATATTTCCATTTGATTTAATATGGACATGTTTGTTATTTTTATTTTTGCCAGTAATTTTTCGAATCATGTCCCATATTTTCTTTGCTGGAGTTCTAGAATTAAGTTTGGAGACGTATTGCTGCCAAGATGTTCTTTTAGCCGTTTTTATTGTCTTGCGAGCTTTAGCTCGCATTTGTTTGGCATGGATTAGATTTTCTTTTGTTGGCTGCCTATTGAACTTTCGTGAGGCAGATTTTCTTTTATTTATTGAATTTTTAACATCTTTATTAAACCAAGGTCTATTTCTTTTTGAACGTGTCGAGGACTTTGGAATACATTTTTCGGCTACATGAATTAATGTATCAGTAAAAGCTTGTATATCATCTGCTGTTTTAAACATTTCAGGATTTAATTTTACATTACATAGCTCCATAAAATTCTCCCAATTTGCTTTATTCAAATTCCATCGGGAATGATGGTCTTCATTTGTCGATTCAATTTCTTCAATTTTAATTGGAAAATGATCGCTCCCATGAAGGTCATCTAAAACTGACCAATCAAAATCTAAGTAAATATTTGGAGAGCATATAGACAAATCTAAAGCAAAATAATTTCTTGTAGGAGAATGAAGATAAGTTGGTTGTTTATCGTTAAATAAACATAAATCATTTTCTGCAATAAAATTTTCTATTATTTCTCCTTTGTCATTTGTATCCAGACAACCCCATAGTTTGCTGTGACTATTAAAGTCACCTAATAATAAATAAGGACGAGGTAACTGGTTTATAAGATTTTCTAAATCGTGTTTAGAAAATTTACAGTGTGGAGGAAGATATAGAGAACAAATTGTTATGGATTTAGACAGAGTGACATTTACAGCAACAGCTTGTAAATTACTATTTATATCTATTTGTCTATGAGGAACATTTGATTTTACAAGGATAGATGAACCTCCTGAGGCTTTCTGATTTTCAGTTGCGATATGATTATATAAACTATAATTTTTAAAATTAATATTATCAGTATTTTTTAGAAAGGTTTCCTGGAGACAAAAGACAGTCGGAGAAAGTAGTGTTGTTAAAATTAAAATTTCGTTATAATTTGCTTTTAGTCCTCGATAGTTCCACTGAATAATTGATTTTTTATCCATGATAAATGGAGAGATGATTTGAAAATAAGGAACTTAATCCTTTTGTTTTCTCTGAGACTGCAAGAACATGGAGGAGTCAGTCTCTAACTCCATGTTCTCAAGGGAATCGAACCGATTGACCAACTTGATCGGATCGGCCGACGCCCCTTTACTATATGGATTTGGTACTTTATCTTTATCTTTTTCTTTTCCATTTTTTTCTTTCTGGTCAGCTGTCCTGGACCTGGATCTCTGTTGTGATCCACTTGTTTTAGTCGGCTGTGTTTGTGAACTGTTTTGAGATTTTGTTGGTGGTCTAGACTGATGAGTAGATGTGGGTTTAGGTTTAGGTTTTACAGTAGGAGTAATAACTTTTGAATTTGCTTTGATGACAGAATCTTTTTCGTTAAACTGGGTAGAACTTTCTTTGGTTTCAGGTTTAGTGTTTAGGGATTGAACAACTTTTGCAAAGGTGATTTCAGGTTGATTTTCTTGAATCTTTTTGGCTTCCAAATAAGTAATTTTTTGTGTAACTTTAATTTTCATGATTTCTTTCTCTTTTTTCCAAATTTCACACTGATTTGATTTTGATTGATGGTTTTTGTGACAGTTCACACACTTGGCTTCATTTTTACAAGCATTTGTTGAGTGATCAAAGTCACCTATACCACATTTTTCACATACTGATCCAGGTAATTCAGGACAGCCGTTTTCATGATGTCCAAACCTCTGACAGTTGAAACACCGCAGAGGATTTGGAATGTAGACTTCAACCGGTATAATTCGGTAAAAGATTTTTAGTGATTTCTGTAAAGTTGTGGTGTTGAAAGTTAGTAAAAGTGTATTTGTTTCTATAAAGTTTCCATCTTTTTTAATTTTAAAACGTTTGCAAGCTGTTACTCCTTGTGTGTTAAGATATTCTGTGATATTTTCTTCAGTTTCATGTTTTAGCATTCTGTCACGGATAATACCTTTGCAACAGTTTAGAGTTTTATGTTCCGTGACAGAGACATTAATGTTGAAGAATTTTGTAATTTTCAAGAGATTATCAGTTTGAGATTTTCTGTTAGTCTCGACCAAAAGAGTTCCATTTTTTAATTTTTTTACATTTTTTGGAGTGCCTATTAAAGATTCTATTTGCTTTTCTATGATGAAAGGAGACAGTGAAGTAATTGGTTTGTCTTCCTTACTCGAAATCACTAAAAATTTAGCGAAGTTCTCATTTGCTTTGAAAGTAAAAGTAGTCGGTTGCGTGTCGTCCTCCGAAGAGTCGAACGCCAGAAATCGTTTTCGAGATGCCATGGTGATGAAATTTTTGATTCGATAGCTATGCGCCCCACCCTCCATGGAGCCCTACAAGGGGACGTTTAACAGAAATGGATCTCCTATTTCTAACGTCAAGGCTACATTGCTATTATACTCGGTGTCAAGATCAGAGTCTTCAGCTCGGCCTCATGCTTAGATGATTTCCCACCTATTCATCTAAATTTCCATAGAAAAATTTATGAACAGTTGAGTTCATCCCCCTATCCACAGCCTCCGCTCACAGAGGTTTCCGCCAAAGCCCCAATACAAGCCCACCAATTGACCCTTCAGCCGCCGCCCATTGAAACTCACTTAAAGTTAGAGGAACGTGAGAAAAATAAGCCCGGTTTGTACCATCAAGATACGTATAAAAGAGAGAAAGAAGCTAAGAACAAGTTGTGCGCTTCTAGAGCTTGGCACGACTGAGCCGATTGATCCAGGCCGGATCTAACCCAGACCGCTCTTCTATCTGAAATAAGGGCCAAAATGATGTGTTGAAAAGCTGGAGATCCCTGGGCTTTCCTCAATCATCAGGTTCCCCTCTCCCAGCATACGAGACGCCACCCACGGCAAACAGGTGGTTCCTGTTTTAATAGGGGATTACACCCTATCCACTACAGAAGGAAAGTGATCTGTAGATTTTATTCCCTACAGACAAGGGAGGCCGAAAACGTCTGGGAAATTGAAAGGTTATTTTTGACATACATTAGGAGATCCATATTTAAAATAAACAGTTCATTAAAGAAAGATTTATTTTGGATTCATTTTTAGGATAGTCAAACAAACAAGCTGTGTTAGATGATATGTAGCTTTCAAATGATATGTAGCTTTCATACCTTGAAAAACGTTTAGTTTTTTTATCTAACAATATTAAATGCATCTTATTTTTTAATGTGGAGAATGCTAGAGTTCGGAAAAATGACACAAACACAAGACAAACACATATGTTAAATACAGATGAGGTTATAATCTTCGTCCCATGTGCGACCCACGGGCACAGAATGATACACAAACAAATGAAGCATGTTAGTAACATGAGATAGGAAAGGTTTAAAAGGATAGATCTCGCGAAATTTGTTTTTTCCAATTTAAGATGCATTTCAATAAATGAATTTTATATTCTGGAATTATACCGGTTGAACGGACGGTTGCTCTGTTATGTTAGGGGTTTTACCCAACTGCCACAGAAGCGGAAGGCAGCCACCTATTTCGAGGGCCCGGGTGGTCACGGGCGGCCTCTTTTAGCCGGCTCGTACGTCACGCAGAGGGTACGTCTGGCCTATTCTAAGCCCGGGACCAGCACGGGACGGAACAGGAATGAAAGTGAAGAAACAGAAGAAATAAAAGCATTCCCCCTCTACCCTTACCTGCTACAAGGATAGCAGGCCTTGCCCAACTGTAAGCCAATATCAGTTGGACGCCCCGGTGACATAAGATACATGACACCTTCGCACCACCCATTTAAAAGGTCAAGTTCAGTGAAAACTTTTACCCCCTAAATTTGATTTCAATGCTGAAATCCAAAATTTCATTGAGTATTTTTACCCCCAACTTCAATTTCAATGCTCATTTTCAAAACTTTAATGCAGAAATACCCTTTTGTTTGTTTGTGTTGAGGTTTTACGGCCCAGTCAACCCAATGGGGTCATGTGGAGCGCGGTCAGTTTACCTAACCACGCATTTACTGGGCAGGCATAGTCCTCTAAGCGGTTAACCAGTATTGTGCACATTCTTTTGCCAGAAACTGACAACTGCCCTTCTTGAATCAGCGGAAGGGAGAGAAAGACCGTAGAAAATATTTCATGATCAATCTCCATGAAAGAATGTTGCCGACCTTGGCGGGGGTTGAACCCGCGACCTCCTGGTCTCCAGTCGGACGGCTCATCTAACTGAGCCACCGAGGCCGGCAGAAATACCCTTTACTCCCACTTATCTAGAGCTCTGGCTAACTCACTGACTCCTTGTGCAACACTAATCAGTAATGTGGTGCTTTTAATTATCGATGTCCCAAGTTATCCTGTCGCTTTTCAGTGCTCTAAGATTATGCAAATTGCTAGCTCAGTATATGTTTTCAGCCAATGAAAATAATTGTTACAAATGGAATGGAAAATGCGACAAAGGACCAGCCTGAGAGGCTGGACAACAGAAATTTCGATTAATCAGATTTCTCTGGATACTCACCAGACACAAGAAAGGAACAAGACTGCACACCTCCAGCTCTTTCTTGAAACATTAGCTAGGGTAGTTAATTTCTTGGGTGTATATTGGATTGGGATCACAAACAATCTCATGGGTGGTGGGGGTAAAAAAAAATGCTGTCAGTACCCCTCCCCATTTTTCTGGTACAGCCGAAGGCACATCTAATCAGGGTTGCCAGTCATTTTCTATTTCAAAATTCCCGGACTTTTTCCCCCTGACTTTTCATCATTTTCAAGGCATTTTCGACAGCCTCACAAATCTTCCAATAGAGCACTTACTTTCAATATAAAACAATGATTTAACAAAAGGATGAGACCAATTCTGTAAATTTATGTTAACAAAAATTAACGAGACTGCTTAAGCTATCTCAGTTTTCAGAGAATTTGGAATTTCCCAGACTTTTGTAATTTCCAATTTCCCTGACTCAAACCAAAATTCCCCGACTTTTCCCTGACCTGGACCTGGCAACCCTGACTAATGAGTACCCACAACCTGTTTACATAGAGTAATTAGGAAATTATTTTCTCTCACCCTTGCCTGTATGAGATGGGCTTTTGGTCGCAATAAACTTCCATCTCACATGACCACACTGGTCCTTGGAACAATCCACTTTAAGGTGGCAGAAAAAGAATATGAGCAAGTCCATGCAGGGCAGGGTAATCTCACCCTCGGTGTGGAAATTTCAACCAAAGACTCGTCAAGTCTCGTCTTTGGTTGAAATGCCTTTCCCTGGGACAAGATTTCCCTATCCTGCATGGACACTTGTGATGGATTCTTATATTCTCACATCTTTGCATATATGAGAAGACCTTTTGCCCACGTGAGAAACTTCTATCTCACATCACCTAGGATCAGTCCACTTACAGGTGGGAGAAAAAGAATCCATCAGGAGCCAGTCCATGCAGGATTGTGGTTGTACGAGTCAAGGTTTTGTATGTGTTAAGGTTTTACAGCCCAGTCAACCCAATGAGGTCACATCGAGCGTGGTCAATTTACCTAACCACACGTTTACTGGACAGGTTTAGTCCTCTAAGCGGTTAACCAGTATTGTGCACATTCTTTCGCCCTTCTTGAATCGAAGGAAGGGAATGACCGTAGAAAATATTTCATGATCAACACCCACGAAAGAATGTTGCCGACCTGGGCAATGGTTATGACCCAGTCAACTCAATGGGGTCATGTCCAGGGTGGCCACACATTTTTAGCAATCAAATTCCCTGATTTTTCCCTGATTTGATTTGATTTTCCCTGATTAAAAACCTTAATATTATCGCAATGGCCTCTACTTTTAGAAGTCATATACTGATTCAAATGCTGTCAAGTGACATGTTTATACACAATGCTGTCACATTAGTCTTAATTAAATGAAAATTTAACTAAAATATGATGTACATGTGCTTATTTACTTTCATGGTAGTCAAAATCAAAGCTGATAAAATATATGGCCTCCAACCTCCTCTTGTAGCCACACCTTCATCTCCAATTTATTAACACAGTAGGGTTTTTTTTTTCTTTTTTTTTTTTTTTTTTTTTTTTTGGTTACATGGTAGACTGTCTAAGGCCATTCTTAAAAATTGCTTGTTTGCAACTACCTATTCATGTGTTCAAGGAATGGATAGACAGGTTGGGATTTTCTTTTTTCATGAAAATGCAGGATGTATTATTCAACATTCATACACTATTTGAAAAAGTAAATAAATTTAGGAATACAAAATAAATAAAAGTAGAAGTTGTTCATGGTACGCTGATGCTCCTGCCATGACCCTTTAGTCCCTTCCAGAAGCTGGACCCTGGGACAAGAACAGGATAAAGCCAATGCCCTGATCCAGGTATGTTACTAACTATATGTGAATTTCCCAGCTGCAAATGTTCCCAACAGAAACATGAACCTAATATTATGGACTCTGTTTTTTGTGAACCCAAGTATAAATGTATGTACACAATACTACATACAGCCATAATGGTATGGTAAAACACCCTAATTATAACCCTTGTTATAGTCATTGTTATTCTTGATACATTCTTAAGAATATGATATTGGTGCATGCATACACACTTCTACTTGAGATCTGGGGCAACAGTTGCTCAATTCCGTTTTGGCTTCTTACTGCACTGATGTATAATTTTGCATCAAAACTTTATGACAGACATTGGGTTTGCAATAAAATGTCCACTTTGGAATGAGAAAAAGAAAAATCAGAATATACAGCAAACAAGTACTCCACCTTTATTTTTAAGTAAGATTAGATCTGCAGGTAATTTAAGCATATGGCTGAAAGAAACCACCACCAGCCACATCTGAACAGCTATAAAATTTGTATGTTTTTACCTTACAAAGATAAGATTTATTGAAATTCCCCGATTTTTCCCTAATTTTCAGCAAAATTTCAAATTCCCTGATTTTTACCTGCAGGGAATTTTTTTTAAACCATTTTCCCTGTTTTCCAGAGTGCGTTGCCACCCTGATGTCGAGCACTGTCAGTTTACCTAACCACACATTCACTGGGCAGGATTAGTCCTCTAAGCAGTTAACCAGCATTGCGCATACTTTCGCCAGAAACTGACAACTGCCCTTCTTCAATCAGCGCATTCAGCAGAAAGGAGAGAATGACCTCCACGAAAGAATGTTGCTGACCTCTGCGAGAGTCGAATCTGCGACCTGATCTCCAGGATTGGGAAATGTCACCCTCCTGGTAAGAATTTCAACTGTCCTGCATGGACACTCGTGAATGGATTGTTATATATGATGATCTACCCCCCTCCCCCCCCCCCCGCCCCCCCATACACACCCACTTATATGAAGCCATTGATTGTGTTGGGGTTTAACGACACGTCAACCCTTGAGGGTCATTTTGTGTCGTCTCCCAGAGAAAGGGAGAAAAGAGATAGAAGAGAGAGTAGAGGAGATGAAAGAGAGGGACAGGGAAGAAAGAGGAACAGGAATGAAAGTGAAGAAACAGAAGAAATAAAAACATTCCCCCTCTACCCTTACCCACTACAAGGATAGCAGGCCTTGCCCAACTGTAAGCCAATATCAGTTGGAAGCCCCGGTGATGTAAGATACACAGCACCTTCGCACCACCCGACCACCCCCTATATGAAGCCATAGGTTCCTTTTAATATGAGGACCTAAGTTCACAAGCCAGCATCAATGCGAACTGACAGTGCATACCTCACTGTATGGGGGCTCGGTGCTGTCCATCTTGTTGACACCAATGATCATCTGTTTGACTCCCAGGGTGAAAGCCAGCAATGCGTGTTCTCTGGTCTGGCCATTCTTGGAGATACCAGCCTCAAACTCACCAGTTCCGGCAGCAACGATGAGGACAGCACAATCTGCCTGTGATGTACCTGTCAGTATAAAAAAATATTTGATGTGTTATGGCCCAGTCTGTTTATCCGGGCCACATCAAGCTGGTCAGTTTACCCAAGTAAATTGTATCAGCTGCTTCTGCACTTCAGCAACAAGCATTTAGCAAAACCATGATGATGATACTTGGTGCTTTACTTCCCTTTCAACATGATATCATAACACTGAAATGACGTTTGCAGGAAGCTCAACAGAGAAGTCTATGATCAGAATGTGCTGATCTAGTTCCAGAATAAATTTGCGATACTTAGCATATAACGGCTCTTAATTGACTTTTATTGGTTAAATGTTTCACTTAACAACAATTATACTCAAAATTAAAATGTAACTGCAGACGGCACCAATTTTTTTTTTTCCGAGCAGCCCATCCTGAACCTTCAGACTACTACGGAGCTTAGGAACAAATATGGTAGTTCAAGCTCAGATGCACACTGCTGTATTTATTGGGACACTATCAGGTGTGTGATTTTATCAGATTTTATTACTTGTCCACGGACAAGAAAATGGTCAAAATCCACTTGTCCAACCAAGATTTACTTGCCCGAAAATTATTAATTGTTCCTTATTTCTCTAAGAAAAGGGGGGTACCCATTGAGGCACTTCTAAGGAGTACCCACAACGTATGTTAAGGCTTGCTAATCGGAGCTGAAAAGATAATCGATGATCAGTCCTGCCATTGCGATCGATAATCGATTAGTAATCACTAAAGATTTGGTCATAATTTTACCTGTCTGAGCACGACTCTTACCATATATTACCTTATTGTATGTATTCGGTCAGACGTGCCTGAGCAAACAGTGTAGACCCAGATGAGACGCTGCAAATGCGGCATCTCATCAGGGTCTACACTGTTTGCCACTCATCCAGCTACTTTAGGCACAACAGCAGGTTATACATATTTTTTTTTTTTTTTGGTGTGTGTTGAGGGTTTACGGCCCAGTCAACTCAATAGGGTCTGGGTCATGTGACTCATGTCGAGTGCAGTCAGTTTACCTAACCACGCATTTACTGGGCAGGCTTAGTGTGTGTTTTGAGGTTTTACGGCCCAGTCAACCCAATGGGGTTATGTCAAGCACGGTCAGTTTACTGGGCAGGCTTAGTCCTCTTAGTGGTTAACCAGTATTGAGCACATTCTTTCGCCAGAAACTGACAACTAACCTTCTTGAATCAGCGGAATGGAGAGAATGATCATAGAAAATATTTCATGATCAATCTCCACGAAAGAATGTTACCAACCTCAGCGGGGGCCGAATGAACCCACAACATTCTGGTCTACAGTCGGATGGAGCAAGGTTGTAAATTGTATCTGTTCAAATCTTAGATAAAGTATGTTAAGGAGATGAGGTGTCTGAATACTAAGGGTAAATACAGAAAAGTAACAGATACAGAAATAAAATGATCGATTATTAGCAAATCTGACATGATAATCATTTCTGTTGAATTTATTGATCAATTAAGAGATTGTCCAATTAATTTCGTCAGCCTTATCATGTTTTCTTTGAGAAATAAGAAAAAATATATATCGAGACTCTTCATAGCCAGTTAAGAAATCCATATAGAGCTACTAAGGCCTTGCCCCAGGACAAGTAAATTGAAATTTCCAACTTGTCCTCAGGGAAATGGGACAAGCTGGACAACTCGGGCATAGTAATTCCACAGCCCTGTATTGGGACACCATAACTCGTCACTAAACTTGTCCTACTATTTGTACAAGTCTGTCACTATCTGTTGAGGCTTTCAAAATATTGCTGGATGAGTGGCAAACTGTAAATCCTGATCAGACACCCTGTCCCGCAACATCTGATCTGGGCCCACACGGTATGCTCAAGTCTGTCTGTTCCAATACTTAAGTATTATTACAATGTGCTCATTTGAAAACATACCTGTTATCATGTTTTTGATGAAATCTCTATGGCCAGGGGCATCAATAATGGTGATGTAGTATTTAACTGTTTCAAACTTCCACAAGGCAATATCAATGGTGATACCACGTTCTCTCTCAGCCTTAAGTTTGTCCAGCACCCAGGCATATTTGAAGGAACCTTTGCCCATCTGAAAATATTATGGTAGTTCAGAACAGAGCCATCCAAAGCAACATGAAAGATTAATTGTAAAGCTGTCGTTTTTGTATAACAAGTTGTGTTGTAATGCGCCAGTCATTTGCAACTACGACTCCTATGGGCCAGGGATAGCGGGGCTTCAGTACCATGCAGTGCTCCAGCTAGCTCTATTATAGAGGGCTGGGCCACCCCTCTTGCCCTCTCCTGCTGCCCCTCTGCCCTTTTGAAGCTGCTTTCTGCCTTTAATAGGCAAAATAAGCATGAATGCCAACAGGATCTGCACTAAAAAAAACACAGTATGTATCCCTCCCTACCCTGGAGGTGTGGAACATAAATATGTTTAAATGAGATATGCTAATGCTGACCTATGATACCTTAAATTTTTTTTAAGCTGAAAACCAACTGAACTCGCTAGACATTGTGCAGATACGGAAGTGTGATGCGGACACCAACAGGATTTGCATTAAAAACATGTACTCCTCCTCTGGAATGGTGGAACAAAATATATAAAATACTTAGAAAATGTGGTGACAGCCGACTGTCAATAGTGATCGCCTTGAAGAAACAAGAAATCCGCGGAACGCGTCATCGCACCTGCTGGGGCAAAAGTCATAGGAGCCACAATCAGAATGTGATTATTAAATAAGTTTATTTCATTCTTAGCAGTGCTTAGTCGGAAAACTGGGTTGAAAAAAGACAAAGTACCTAGTGGGGCACATATATTCCAGGCCAGTCCCATTCCATCTAATGGCTAAATCTTCAACACTGACTTTTCGTATCATACAGCCCAATGATAATGGAACGTTGACGTAAAATGTGTAAAAGTCACTGGAGCATGAAATATAGATCAAGGTCACGGGTCAAGGTACCTGCTAATTCAGTATATCAAGGAGAAGCACAATGCAAGGTATGGTGGTCTTATATTTGAGGAAATACCGAACATCAACAAAAAATGTGTCAAAGTCACTGGAGTGCACAATAATGGTTAAGGTCACCAGGTCAAGGTACCTGCCGAGTCAGTACATTGAGAAGAAGTGCTTTATGAGGTTTGGTGGCTGAAGGCCTTACAGTTGAAGACATATAGAAGGGTGACGTAAAAGGTGTAAAAGTCAATCTAGCGCGAAATATAGGTCAAGGTCATTTGAGGAGAAGTACTATGCGAGGTTTGATGGTTGTAGGCCTTATAGTTGAGGAGATATTGAACTTTGATGTAAATTGTGTAAAAGGCACCGGAGCACAAAATAAAGGTCAAGGTCACCGGGTCAAGATACCTGCCGAGTCAGTACATCTAGGAGAAACACTATGCAAGGTTTGGTGGCTAGAGGTCTTACACTTGAGGAGATCTGGAATCATTGCAGACAAAATATAGGTCAAGGTCATCAGGTCAAGGTATCTGCCAAGTCAGTACATCAAGAAGCACTCTGCAAGGTTTGATGGCTGTAGGCCTTAATTTGATTGTGTTGGGGTTTAACGACACGTCAACCCTTGAGGGTCATTTTGTGTCGTCTCCCAGAGAAGGGGAGAAAAGAGATAGAAGAGAGAGTAGAGGAGATGAAAGAGAGGGACAGGGAAGAAAGAGGAACAGGAATGAAAGTGAAGAAACAGAAGAATTAAAAACATTCCCCCTCTACCCTTACCCACTACAAGGATAGCAGGCCTTGCCCAACTGTAAGCTAATATCAGTTGGACGCCCCAGTGATGTAAGATACACAGCACCTTCGCACCTCCCGACCACCCCTCTGTAGGCCTTAATAGTTGAGGAGATACCGAATGTCGACGCAAAATATGTCAAAGTCACTGGAGCTCAAAATATAGGTCAAGGTCACCGGGTCAAGGTACCTGCCAAGTCAGTACATCTAGGAGAAGCACTATGCAAGGTTTGGTAGTTGTACGCCTTATAGTTGAGAAGATCCGGAATGTCAACGTAAATTGTGTCAAAGTCAATGGAGCGCAAAATATAGGTCAAGGTCACTGGGTCAACATACCTGCCAAGTCAGGAGGTCAGGGAGATGTGTCATGCAAGGTATGATGGTTGTTGTAGAATTGTAGTTGATTAGAATACTAACTTTGACGTAAATGTCGAACTTCGACATAACAGAACTGTTAACAGACAGACGGATGGATGAACAGACAGACGAATGGAAAAGCGGGCACCTATGTCGCAAAGTCAGGAAGTCAGGGAGATGTTTCATACAAGGTTTGATGGTTGTCTAGTCTTGTAGTTGATTAGAATACAAACTTTGACATAAATGTTGAACTTCGACATAACAGAACTGTTAACAGACGGACGGACAGACAGACGAACAGACAGATGAATGGAAAAGTGGGCACCTATGTCGTAAAGTGGGGAGGTCAGGGAGATGTTTCATGCAAAGTTTGATGGTTGTTCAGTCTTGTATTTGATTAAAATACTAACTTTGACATAAATGTCGAACTTTGACATAAATGTTGACAGACAGACGGACAAATGGACAGACATATGGAAAAGCGGACGCCTAGGTCGCAAAGTCAGGAGGTCAGGGAGATGCAGGGTTCAAATTTAACTTTTTTGACGGCTTGCTAAAATTAGCAAGTGGCGTTATTTTTTACTTGCTAAACCTTTCAGCCAGCTGGCTTTTTCACACTTGTAAACACTGTTAAATGTGGCTTTAAATCTTAGCACTCTGGGTAAAAATTTCAGCAGACATTTTAAAGTATCTCCATAGGAGACAATTTGCAGGTAATGTCAAAACCTGTTTTCCGGGAAAAGTCAGAATAATATCGTCATTGCTTTTGGAAAAGAAATTGCAAAACTTCAGCAACAATGCCTCAGGTTCAGCCAATTAAAGAGAATTTTTCCAACTTGCTAGAATCAGCAAGTGATGGAAATTGCAGCTTGCTTTTTGAAGAAATTAACCAGCATTTAGCAAGTTAGCAAGTGCTAAAATTGATCCCTGAGATGGTTCATGCAAGGTTTGATGGTTGTTTAGTCTTGTAGTTGATTAGAATACCAACTTTGACATAAATGTCGAACGTCGACATTTGTCGACACGGACGGACTGACGGAAAATAGGACGCCTATATCGCACCCTGCTACAAGCAGGTGCGATAAAAATGTTGATGCTGACCTACCAAACGCAAGTATTTTAGGCTGTAACAGGATATATGTATACATTTTACTTTTGCCTTTCTAAAGGTCTCCTACTGCATTTTGAATTTGGAGGAAACTTGTTTTATTTTCTTACTTGTGCATGCCATAATGTGTAAAAGGAAAGACTTCAATTGTCTGGGTACAAAGCAAGGTGAACGGGAATTCATGTTATTACTACATTTCAACTTAAAAACTTACCAAATAAACCCTTGTCATGCCGAACTTGGCCCCTGCCTTTGCAAACAGTGTAGATTCAGATCTTCTGAAGCCAATTGATCTGGATCAGCAGTCATTAATAATGCGAATTTATAGCAACGATCCAGATCAAGCAATCTGATTGGATGAAAATTAGAAGTAGGCATGGCATCTTAATTTATTCAGCAGGACAAGGGTTAATTAAAGGATATAGCTCCTTGAAAGTACTGAAAGAAAATATTTTTCGAACTGCAATTGGGCTACTTTCAACAACACACTGTTTTCACATTCACATGACGAACCGCATATATATGGTCACTTCATCAGCAATAAGAACACCTCTTCATAAAAATTGTGTATATAAATGGAACGCAACACAGGTGTTGTCAGCTTTTGATTGTGTTGGGGGCCCCAACACAAATCAAAAGCTGATAACACCGGTGTTGTGTTCAAAATGACCCACAATGGTTGAGGTGTCGTTAAGCCCCAGCTTGGGGCTTAACGACATTAAGCCCCAGCTTGGGGCTTAACGACATCTCAACCCTTGTGGGTCATTTTATGTCATCTCCCAGAGAAAGGGAGAAGAGATAGAAGAGGTGAAATAGAGGGACAGGGAAGAAAGAGGAACAGGAATGAAAATGAAGATTCAGAAGAAATAAAAACATTCACACTCTACCCTATCTGCTACAAGGATAGCAGACCTTGCCCAACTGTAAGCCAGTATCAGATGGACGCCCCAGTGACGCATGATACACGACACCTTCGCACCACATGACCACCCTCAGGTGTTATCAGCTGCAGTACTTTTTAATCCCCAAATAATACAGCCAACATCTTACCTCCTGAGCCTCCTTTTCGAACTTCTCAATGGTTCTCTTGTCGATACCACCACATTTGTAGATCAAATGGCCAGTGGAGGTGGACTTGCCGGAGTCTACGTGTCCAATGACAACAATATTGATGTGAATCTTTTCCTTACCCATGATTCTGATTTACAGTTGCTCTTAACTGAAAATAAAAGCCATAGGTCTAGATAAGAGTGAGTATCAGGTAAATAGTTTTCTTATTACGCGACGAAAAATGTGGGCACTCAGCGTGACGCTTCTAATGAGTACCCACATTTTCATCGACATTCGTATACATACTTTGTGGAAAAAAGCGCCTTATCAAGAGCTATGAAACAACTCATCTAAGGTAGCAGCAAAATATAGTTCCAACATGGCTCCAGATAAGAGTGGCTATCTGCTTTATTTCTTTATAAATCCTGCAGAAGGCACTCACTAGAAGTGCCATGGTTGACACTTCATATGAGTGCTTGCAAGGCTCGTTTCTGGCAAAATTTTAACCTTTTTGGTTGAAAAAAGGTCTTCCAGTACCCAGCACTATGTGAGAATTGAGCAAAAAATCAACCTTCTGTACTGATGTCGCCGCCATTTCTGGACACAAGTGCACTTTGTGACACAGGAGAAAACGATGCCAGTCGCTTATAGAACCAAAAGCATGGGAAACTTAACATAACATGTTATAACAGGGTCAAACTGCAAAACAATCATACAAAAGCTTCTTCAGTGATTCATTTTGGCGTAGGACATTGGACATAGTCCCAAAAAAAAAATCTGGATGTCCGAAACTTCGCTTGCCTGATAGGACAGAATGTCCGATCATCATATTTGGCGATCGCAGTTTTTCGTCTATCTTTCTTTGTAGGTATACAAAAAAGCAGGCAGTCGTGAAAACAGTCTCTGATTGGTCAGATTACTGGCGCATGTGACAACTGCCAGACAGGTTACCAAGATTTTGCTGACAAAAAAACCCCCAAAAAAAACAACTGAGTATCTTTCGCAACCAGTAATCCCAGTATTGTTAAAAATTTTCTGATTGGCTGAAGAATCGAGTAGCTTCCCTCTGATTCTACTTTCTGTTTCCTTTTATTGCCGGAGTGTGGTCGCAAAGAAAAAATCAAAGTGTGACGACGATCCATGAAAAATGCCCCCACTTAAAGAAAACTGATGTTAACACTCAACAGTCCAAGTCTGTCCTGCCAAAGTCAGCAAACAATGAGGCAGAGTCGCAAGATACTCTGAAAACAACCGACAAACCAGAAAACTGTAACCCACCCACCTCTAATGAAACAAAGAAGCAAGTTAAGCATAGCCTCCATCAAAAATGGCTAACACTCTTTCCCTGGTTAGCGTTTGATAACAAAATTCAGCTTTTAATATGACTAGTTTAATCTAATTGAAACAGACTAGCAGCCTTGATATCTGATAACCACAGACTGGATAGTTTTTATCCTGAAAGTTAAAAGGTTGAGCAGTTGAACTCAGAAGAAAATAGTACTGGTAGTAAAGTGTTTAGGCAGTCAAGAATGTCTAAAATGATCACTACAAACAAGTTATTTGTGTTTGCTTTAGTTATATGTCAGTGTTAGAAATAACTTTTTTCGCAAGTAGCAAGTAGTTGCTACCTGGTCTAAAAGTAGGTAGCAAAAAATGCATCTACATGGCAGCAAAAGGTGTTGCCCCCTTGCCATGGGTTTAACATTCAAGCATTAAGCATATTTAGCAGATAATATTTTCAAAGTATTTTTCTTATTTCAGCAAAAATGAGGCTTGACATTACATGTGCATCGTCTGCTTGGCAGACGAGTCACATGAAATGTCAAGTCTTATTTGCACTGAAGACATTCACAACACTTAAAGTTGATAGTGTTCAGGGCACTATTTTTGCTACCAACAGTTTACTGAATTTTTAGGTAGCAAATTTGCTGCTTCCTACTGTTATTTTCGAACCCTGTATGTTCAAAAACAAACAACTTTGAAATACACTTTTATCATTTGTCAAGAAATATTTTAAAATGTCCGAACAGGGAGAGTGCTGTCCGGACAAAATGTCCAGACTGCAATTAGGCCTAGCAGAATCACTGTTCTTGGATCAAAAGGGAAGAACATTTAAATAGATGCCGAAAATTCTATGCAAAAGATCCACTAATGTGCTGAATTCTAAGCAAAAGATTCACTAGTTTGCTAAGATTACAATCTAAACATCCAAATACTGTAAAGGTTATATAGCAAATTAGTTACGTTCCTCTAGAGATATCCGCATTTTAATTTCATAGTCGTACTGGAGATAAATGAAAGGTATGAAGAAATGGAGTGGAATATACTAGTCATGCACCAGTCATTTGAATCAACTGCCCCATTCCACAGCCAAGGGAAAGGGCAGGGATAGCCAGGACTAATATGTGCGTATAATCTTTTGAATGCCCCCGCCCGAACTCTCCACACCAAAATAGCAGAGACTACTATGGTTCTATCTTTTTTTTCTTTTATTTACCGGATTCGTATTTTTCATGGTCCCCGTAGGACAGGGAATGGAGCTGGGGTAATCTTTCTCTGTCCTGTTGTCCCTGCAGTGGGCCTGTGATTGAAGGAGTTGTCCCAACCAATCCGGTCTTCGGTATGGAGGATTTACTGCCCAGAAAACCCATTTGGGTCAGCTTACCTCTCTTTCTGGGAAGTGTGTGTTGGTTTTTAAGGACACACCAACCCTTGTGGGTTACCAGTCTCTTGTGCGGTTTTCTGAATTTGCACATTCTTTCACAAAAAAACTGCCCTTGAACCAGCCAAAGAGAGAATGACCATAAAAATGCTCCATGATCAATCACTACAAACAATCTGGACCCAGTGGGAATCAAACTTGACTGCCCTGTAGGTATTACCAGTCAGACATGCACCAGACTCAAGCCACCATGAGCGGCTCTGACCGTACAAAATTTCTGGAAATTTATATAATGTGGTTTTAGAGAATCAATAAAAATCAGAAAAGATAACCATTCAACATGAAACCTGCTGGTCCCACCTAGCAATCTGTTGGGGCCGACAAATATTCTCAGTCACACCTATCAATTGTCTGACCAGACTGGACCACATTTTTAAAAAAATATTTTACAGAAAAAAAAAAAAACTCAAAAATAAAAATCGATTACATCCTTTTTTTTATCATTGAAATGGGGTATGTCTGACCAGTTCAAGACAAAAAAAAGTCAAGACATGGAGAGATGAAGGTTATGAATATTTTAAAGTTTGAACAATGGAACGCCCGATAGTCAAACACCAAAATTATAAAATAATTAAAGATGTTTTTTCAGTAACACACAATTCTCAAAAAAACAATTTAGAAACTGGAAAATATGCAACTTTCATAGCATCTGCAACCGTCTGAGAAACACGTGATCAGGCCATGATTAATTATGTCGAGACAGGGAGTGTCGCATTATTTCTCAACCTAATACTAAATTTTAGCATTTTAATTACACATAAAAATTACATAAGTGATAATTCCACCAACCCTAGATTTCTATCAAAATTAATACACAGCCTGTGCATTTTCGAGCCGGTATGAAGCAAAGAACATGTCGACGTGTACAGACATCAAGCCGGTATAATATATTTTTTTAATTCCTAAAATATGTGAAATTACGAATTAAATTAAAAAAATATACATACGAATACAAACACCAGTGTCCTAAAACAGTGTACAATTAATTAAAATAGAAGATGGCAAGAAATAACACAAGATTTAAAAAGATATTTCATGAGAATTTTCTTTACGCACCTGCTTTATGGAGCCGCCACGATAAAAAGGACCGTATAAGGGGAAGTCACGTGACTATATAAGTCTATCCGAGAGGGATACCATAAATGATGTCATCTAGCAATTGCTCGACAATTGTGCAATTTTCTTTCCGGGCCGAAATGGTCGAAGAAAGCAAGAATCGACAGCTACGGTTCAGCTCTTCCTGGGACTGCACGGGGTGGAGAGAGAGAGAGAGAGAGAGAGAGAGAGAGAGAGAGAGAGAGAGAGAGAGAGAGAGAGAGAGAGAGAGGAGGAGGGAGTGTACTGTTATTTTTCTGCTAAATAGGCTTGTAGTATTTTTGAGATCAAAATTTCATATATTATTTTCTAAGGTCCGAATTTTAGATACATGATAGGTGTGTGTGTGTGTGTCACGAGGGTGGAGGGGAGGTACTCTGAATTTTAGTCTAGTGTTCACAAAAAAAAAAGGGGGGGTACAGCAGCCAATTAATGGCCTACCCAAAAATATATTAGGTGTATCAACCATACAATATATATATATATTAGCATCCCCCCCACCCCCTCCATAAATACACACATCCCAATAGAATATTCTCTTAGCTTTCTTTTCTTTTTTTTTCTTTTTTTTTTTATAAAAGTGTGTTTTCCTTTTTCTTTTCCTGTATAATGATTCTATTTCAAGTAGTAGCTTCGTTTTTACTTTTTATTTAAAACTAAATTAAAAAAAATAGAATATATATATATATTCAACAGCAGGTTCTAACAACTAATCTTACAAAAACCCCAAAAATACCGAGAATTTTGATAGACCAGAGAGTGACCCCCTCGCCCCCCCCCCCCCCCCCCCCCACACACACACACAAAGCTAAATTGCCAATACCACCCCAAAAATAACAACTTTTTATTGAACCCCGCACAAATAATAAAATTCAAAGTTCTAAACCTCAAAAATAGCAAATAGTCCTAGCCTCTGTATAAAGCTGATTTCTGAGTAGCCCCAACTCCCCGCTCCCCCTCACACACCTCGCCGTTTGTGTGTGTGTGTGTGTGTGTGTGTGCGTGCGTGCGAGCGTGCGTATGTAGGAGGGAGTATGCAAAAAAAAAAAATCTAGATGGGTATGGGGCGAGATGGATTAGGGGCTATGCTTAAAACGGGTCTTTCTTTCTTTTCTTTCATATGTGGGGTCATATAATCAATCATAGGTTTTCTCACCAATTCAGATATTTCTGATGCAGTTAATGACAACAGCCTAGCAGGTAATTAAAGGACTCCTGTCGGGCCGATAACGGGCCGATATAGAATTAAGTAGATTGCTAACTGGATCAATTTACTTGTCAAGAATCTGGTGTTATGGATAATTACATTTAATCTCATTCAGCATGTTTCACTGTGTTCTAACATACCCTGATCAGGCTGTTCCAAACTATCCGCTAAAAGTATTTCAGGTACTTGACAATTTTAAAAGTAAGGTATTACTATAATACAATTTTCTGTTGGTTAGACTTCGGACCTAATAATACCATACTGGGTCCAAGGTTAGACTCATATTAGATACCATTTTTGCAGCTTTTTATTCATTTGTTACGAAATGGCTGTTCGTGTTTTGTTTTGTTTTTTGTTGTTTTTTTGTTGTTGTTTTTTGTTGTTGTTGTTTTTTCTATGTTTTGTTGTTTTATTTTTTAAATTTATTTGTTTTGTTGGATGAGAGCCATTTTTTTTATTTTTGGAAGGTTATTGTTTTATTTTATTTATTTTTTTAGGCGGATGAGCATAACTTTACCTTGGGGTTAAAGAGAAATGTAAATATTTGGGGATGGGGTGGATTTTCCCCCGCTGTGCCTGTGTAGCAGACAAAAATGTTAGAGTGCCTGCCCACCTTTCCTCTCCTGCTGTGTGACCATTGGATGATATGAAAAGAAAAATCCTTTGGAAGCAAGAAAACTCATCAAATAAACGAAAATAGCAGAATGCGTTTGTCTGTATGAGTCTGAACAATAATGTTATGTACAAAATACAAGATTTCCAGTGGAATTCTGACAAGATGTTATTCATATTTTTTATACCATATATTCATTTTTTTATGATATTCCATTTACTATACATTTTCTATGACGTATGGTTATTTTTTACTCTTCCTCTTGGTACCATGAACTGGTTCAAAGACTTATAGTGCCTGGCTTTTGTTGTACTCCCTGGGGTGCAATATAATTCTGTCAGGCTGTTCATCTTAAACATTGATATATAAAAAATGAAAACAACAATGGAATTAAATCAAGTTTTCATCTGTTATAAATAAGTTTAATTTGCATAAGCAGCATTATTAAGCTCCATGGAACAAAGGAAAGAACAATCCCTTCTCTATCTAAAAATGTAGTGTGGTGGTTGATCGGGTTGGGGAGAGGGGGACAAAAAAATCAATCTTGGCCCGGGGCTGTACAGTTTAAAATTTGCAGTGAATAAGTTTTGTTAGGACATTGCTTTACCTGTCAGTAGACCAGGTAAGAGGAGTAAATTGCTGATAATTGAAGATATTTTTCCTTATCTCTCAATGAAAACATATGTTGTGGGTACTCATTTGAACAGTCTCATCAAGATGGTTCAAATGAGTACCCACAACATATGTTTTCATTGAGATATAAGAAAAATTATCCCTGAATTATCACTAATTTACTCCTCTTATTTGGTCCTCTTCCTGTATGAATGAACCAGCTCAAAACCTGTCAATGTCCTCGGGCAATATGTCAAAACTTAACACAGGTACTTTACAAAGGGTATAATTGGGCCAGTTTTAGTAAATGCCGCAAATAATTCAAGTATTTGGATACTTGATAAATAGGCCTATGCAAACAATGAAGAAAAAGTACATCAGGGTCTACATCCTTTCAAATTCAAATGTCATTGTTTAGATGCAAAAATATATGACAAGACCACACTCTAACTATAAATTATGACAGGTCAACTTTAGACACTTAACAATTGCCCAAATGTATATACCTTTTACAGTAGGTCATCTGACATGAGAGACATTGTTCACAGCATGCACACAATAAACATAAAATTATGTAAGTCAGTAAGTTACTGTAAAAATACTAAAATTTTCATTTTCGATATTACATGTGTGGAGACAGTGAAGGCTCTGGTGGGACTGCACAAATTCAAAGCTGCACCTGAAATGCCTCTTTTGGCACATGCCTTTACCATTATCACATGGATTAGTCAATTCTGATCTGGATCTGCAATGTTTGCCTTGATCTGTCTGTCCGAAAGTATAATACACCGTTAAACAACCATGTTATATCCAAACAAAAGCGTAGAGATATATAGATAAAATGCTATAAATGTTTGCCAATTTAATTACTTTGATTATTTGCTAATCCATATCAGCTAATCCATGTGTGAAACTTCAATTTCCTTTGATCTCGAAGATGTATTTTTAAAATTTTCTTTTATCTCAAAGATGTATTGATTGTTTTAAACAAACCAATACAGAGTCATTAAGTCATTAAATGTATACAAATCAGAATAATAATCTCCAGTATTCTTGTTTCTTGTCAAGTTGTCATACCAGAAATGATTTTTTTTTCAATTCTATTCCTTCTGACTTATTTTATTTAAACATCCATATTGTAATCGTATTGTAATCGTCAAAGTAATCACGATTACAGGCTGTTTTGCAATGTATTCGATTACAATTACAATTACTTGTAATCATAAAAATCAACGATTACAGATTACATTTCGATTACTCAAAACTTGTAATCGATTACATGTAATCAAGATTACTGATTACAATTACAACAGGTCTGGATGGGATATGTACACACAGTGAAACCTGTGTAAGAGGGCCACCTTTGAGACTGACTTTAAATAGTGGTTGATGTGGAAAAAGTTGCATGTCTTATAAAGGTACATGTCATGTAATTTTCTAGCAAAATTACATGACATATACCTTTACAAGACAATCACCTTTCCACGTCAGCCACTAAAGTCAATCTCAAAGGTGGCTTGATGATATGTCTTTGGCTTGGCCCGCCGTGGTTCAACTATTGGTTTTCATTTACTCTGGCATACAGTAGAATTAGCCATTAGTACTCGACTTTGTTTATTATAGTGATTAATATGATTTTTATGTTTTCGCTTTGATGAACTGACTGAGTTGGGAGCCTTTATGCGAACCGAATTTTTATGTATTTCTGTATTAAGAGTAGCATCGGGACCCAGGGTGAAGTTAGCTAGCTGTAAAAGTGCTTTAAATTCCCCGGTGGTTTGCTCTACCGACCGTTCTAAAGCGGTGGTCCCGGTGTTAGTCTTACTCTTTGTTGCTTTGTGGTTTATTCTACGAGGCGATTTGTTGTATGTCTTTCCGTGTGTCATTCTGTTCTTGTGTTTTTCAGTCCTTTTAGTATTGCGATTACCTCGCTTGGGGAGGAGAGAGCTAATCTTAGTGTTTTTCGTACGTTTGTGCGGTTTGTGTTTGTTTAGATTTGTCGGGTTCCTCTTCCTCTTGGGGTCTGGGAAGGGCTGCGGTTTGTGATTGTGGCACTCCCTGGACTTTTCTCTTATCTTTTTTACTCTTTGTTGCTTTCTGGTTTATTCTGCTAGGCGATTTGTTTTGTGTCTTACCTTGTGTTATTTTGTTCTTGTGTTTTTCAGTCCTTTTAGCATTGCGATTACCTCGCTTGGGGAAGAGAGAGCTAATCTTAGTGCTTTTCGTACATTTGTTCGATTTGCGCTTGTTTGGTTTTGTCTGTTTCCTCTTCCTCTTGGTGTTTGGGAACGGCTGCGGTTTGTGATTGTGGCATTTCTTGGAATTTTTTTTTGTCTCTTCTCTTTTTTGCATCATAATGGTAATGAAGACAATCAATGCAGGACAACTAATGAAACTTAAGAATGCCCCAATTACAAGATAATTATGTAAATGGTCCGAGTCTTAGCTGACAATAACGTACTAAGTTTACTGTCATAAAATAAAAAAAAAATACATGCATAAAGACATTAACCAGCCAGAGAAAGCTTGGGGTATAATAAAACATTTCTAAAGTACTTACTGATGCCTCTTGAATAGCAGCTTTGATTTCCGGCTGAAGAAGCAAATCCTCAAGTTTACACCCAGATTGGCTGAAGACTGTAATATTGCCATTTAAGGTCAAGTTTTTAAAGAATTTTGTCTGGCTGTGACCAGTAATGACAACCATACCGATATTTCTGATTAAAACATTCTACACACACAAAAAAATAATCATCAGAATAAGTAATTTAACACTTGCTATATGATGTATATATTTTTTCACCACATTTTAATTACTGCATTATTGAAAAGGTAATGTAAATACATAGTGTAACTAGTAGCAGTACATCGTGGTTATTGTTCTATTTAATTATAATTAATGTTAGCAAGTCAATCAATAAATCAATCAGTCAGATTTTAACGTAACCGGGCAACTGAGTCACAAAGTGTTAGCAAGATTATTTTCTACCCCTTAAATATGGTTGAAATTATATTGTTAGGTAAACAAATATTGTTTACATTACTCAGTTTAAGCAATTCAGTAATAAGCACACCTGGTTTCTTTTTGGTGTCTAAAGCATAAAAGTGATAGTAAGGCACTAAATATATAGCTTAAGCTAATTATAATTATTAAGTGGTAAGACATTGATTAATTAATAATGCACAAAACTGTGATGTTCTGATAGTGGATGACATTGCTTGCGGGGTGTGTCTGTGTGTGGGGGGGGGGGGGGGGGGATGGGGGGGGGTGGGGCGTGGGGGCTATGGATTAACGATGAAAGATTAAAACCGGCTCATCAATGCAGACGCATACTTTTGCACTTCTTTATTAAAACAATATGATTAGCTTACTGAACTAAACATGGCCTATGATTAACTTCGCCATAACAAGGGAAAATGGGGAGCTCGTGTGCATCCGACCAGCGCTTGTCAAAGGCGATTCCGTTACTTTTGAAAAATAAAATTAATTAGGCTATTTTAATAACATATGAAAATTAATATCAGCATGTTGTCAAGAAAAAAATTAAAGTAAATAAAACAAGTTTCAAAAGAATCAGATAAAAATGTTGACTTCATCGCGTAAACGAGGAAAAAAATTAAAAGGGCTCTTTTCCTATAACGTCTGATGGATTTTCTTTATTTTCAATCGGGTTTTTCCTTCTGTTTATAAGTGGTAAATTTGTTTTTAAGATATCCGCATATTTTTTTTTTTTTTTTTTTTTTTGGGTTTGCACAAAAAGCTATAACTATCGTCCAGTGTCCTTGACATGTGTTCCTTGCAAGATGCTTGAACACATAGTATGTACAAATATTATGGCTCATCTTGATGAACACAAGCTTCTGTCAGACAGACAACATGCTTTCAGGAAGAATCGTAGCTGTGAAACTCAGTTGATCACAGTAATAAATGATTGGGCCAAAATTTTGGATGCAGGAGGTCAAGTAGATACATTTATATTGTACTTCGAGAAGGCCTTTGACACTCCTCCTCATGAACCTCTGAAATGCAAACTTCATGGATATGGCATAAGTGGGAAAACTTTAGTATTGATTGATTCATTTCTGTGCAATAGGCAACAAAGTCTTGTAGTCAATGGAGCAAAATCTCAATGGGCACCCGTTTTATCTGGTGTGCTGCAGGGCACTGTTCTCGGCCCACTGTTGTTTGCCTTGTATATAAATGACATCATGGTTGGAATACAATCTGAGATTCGTTTGTTCGCTGATGACTGTGTCTGCTATCATCAGATTGATAGCACTGAAGACACATCGGAAATCCAAAAGGATATTGATCAACTGGGCAAATGGGCCAGGAATTTCAGCCCGTGAAATGTAACATTATGCAGCTTACTAAAAAGATCAATTCAGTTTACTCCTTAGAAGGAACCGTCCTCAAAAATGTGGATAATATTAAATACTTTGGTGTGACAATTTCTTAGGATTTAAAATGGAACATTTCTTGTAAGCAATGTTTGCACAAAAGCAAGCAGAACTCTTGGTTTCTTAAAACGTAATCTATCGTCATGCCCCCCAAGATGTTAAGGAGACAGCATACAAGGGGTTGGTACGACCAGTCCTGGAGTATGCTAGCCCTGTTTGGGACCCACATGGAATAGTAGTCCAGGAAGAATTAGAAAAGGTTCAGAATCGTTCAGCTTGGTTTGTGACTGGAAACTACAACTTTGAAACTGGAAGTATATGACTAACATTCTTGAACAGTTCGGGTGGGAGTCTCTTCACAAGAGACGAAAAGGTAGTAAACTCAAATTGCTATTCAAAGGTCTGAAGGGTAGAGCGAGTATACCTTATGACGACCTTCAACCCCCAAATAGGCGCAGTATGAATCAGCATCCAATGGCATTTTAAGTGTCATATGCTAGAACTGACATTTATAAGTACAGTTTCTTTCCAGACAGCATTAGGGATTTTTGGATGCACTCCCTGCAGCTATAATCTCCTCTGCTGAAAGTTCTGAGGACCCTGTCGCTAGATTCACATCACTTGTGAGATCTAGAGACTATTCTTTGCAATCGTTGGACCTGGTGAATGAATGTCTATTGATGTATCACCAGTAAAATATTCTGATTCTGATTCTGAATATTACGAAAACACGCCTATTCAAATATATTGAAAATTTCACTACCGAAAACTGAAAGTTTTCAGATAAAAAATCTGATATTTTTTCTTTCTGCTCAAAACGTAGATTGTGGGTACTCGTTAGAACCGCCTCACTATGTTTTGAGCAAAAATATGAAAAATATTGTATATATAGCCCTGTAAATACCAGTTTTACTATATAAAAGTGGGGCTTAAGGGGGGGGGGGTCAAAATTATATTGGTATGTTTTTGTGGTGAACAGTGAGCTGAAATCTATCTATCTTCTCTTAATTCAAAACCCTCTTGCGAGTATATTATTTGAATGTGCTGCGCATGGTGTGTTAGTAAGAGAAGAAAAAGTGAGATAGTGCAGCATAAAAGTGTAAAAATTTGGTGAAATGCATGTCATTAAACAACGGTGAATTAGACTATGCCTCTTTTTAACGCTGTTTTCTTTCCTTTTAATTCACAATTTGATTTTTCTTAGTCTGACACAGCATAAGATTCCAAACAATAAGTTCGCAGCATGTTAATATATGAAGGTTCCTTTCGCACTTTAGTTATACCCAAGGCCGTAAATTCGTAATAGTACGTCGTAAGCTACGAATGGTTCCGAAAAGGGAGAATGTGTTGAAAAGTCGAGCAGACCATGAGCAACTTTATAAAAGCGATTACACCGAAATTTTCATCAACGCTTCTCACAAACACGCCAAAAAATCAGGTATTCTATGCTGATTCGCGTTACATTCTGCATGGTATTAAATATTGTTAAATAAGTGTCTGCCCCACGAGAAGGGCACACAAGCAGGAGCTTTCTTAAAAAAAATCTATCTTCACATTAAGAGACTTCGAAACTGAACATTATGTCTCTGGTGGCGTTTGAGAAAAGAAAAGTGAGAAAAAAATAGAAAAAAATTATAGGATAGAAAGAAAAAGTGGACAAATAAAAAAATAAATGAAAATGGACAGATTCGAGCCTGTATCTAGATACTTCCAGATCATCCAGACCAATCATGCCAATCTAACTACAGTAGCTACCCCTGGGTATGGTCGCCCAATGGGCTTAGCTTCAAACCCCTCTGTCCTTACTTGCAGACGAGCCCCTACCTAGCTGTTAAAATGAGAGAGGACAGCTCCTGTTTCTTCTTCTTCTTCCGTATAAAGGTCAGGAGTCTTCTTAGACTGTATCGTTGACCTGTTAGGAGGATGGGACAGCTGTCCTCTTCCAGAAAGGGTTAAAAGCATTAAAAGTCCTCTATGTACAGTTAAAAACATGAAGGGTGGCTGTTTACGGAGCGACAGAGACAGCTGCATCAGTGGCCCGGATGGCAGCTGTGAACTCCTCGAGAGTTGGACTGTCTGTTGTAGTAGCCGGCAGCCTGTTCCATTTCTGTATAGGTCTCGGATAGAATGAGTATTTGTAGACCGGCTGAGGTGCTGCTGGTTGATATATACGGTTGCCCCCTCTTGTGCGTCTGCCGTTGGTACGCAGTATGGGCCCTGGGTTGATATCTACCAGTCCTCTCTGTATCTTGTACAGTACTGTCAGCCTGTGCTCACGTCACCTATCCACCAAGGGAGGCCAACCAAGTTCCCTGACCATACAGGATACACATCCTGGAGTTCTGTCCCAGTAATTACGGTGCACAAATCTGGCAGCTCTTCTCTGGACTTGCTCCACACCGTTTATATCTGTGGTACGGTATGGCTCCCATACAGATGATGCATAGTCGAAGGTAGGGCGGACGATGGAACAGTAAGTTGCCTCACGAACCTCCTTGGTGCAATTATACAGGTTACGTCATAGGAATCCAACTGTTCTTGACGCTTTTGCAGTGATGTTATCTATATGAGTTTTCCATTGGAGATCTTCACCAATGGTAACTCCTAGGTCCTTGGCACTTTCAATTGCTTCAAGAATATGACCATGGAGAGTGTATGTTGTTTCCCGTCTGAATCTCTTGTTTGTACATATTCTTATACGAGGGATGTTCGAAATGAATTGCTTATTTCTATCTGGAGACTTCAAATTTCAAGTTAGCCCAAAATTACTCATTTCATGCCCTCGAAGTACTCCCCGTGGCTAGAAATGCAAAATTTCAGCCGATGTATCCACTTCTTGAAGGCGTCACGGTACGCTGATTTGGGCACAGTAATAAGGTACTGATGAATGGTAGATCCAAGTGCCTGGCGGGACTGGTATTTCCGCCCAGCAAGGAATGCTTTCAGTTTCGGAAACAAAAAGAAATCACATGGGGCAAGGTCTGGGGAATACGGGGGGTGAGGCAAAACAGTTACTTTTTCTTTCTTCAAAAACGCCGTAACTATTGCGGAGGTATGAGCTGGGGCATTGTCATGTAGAAGACGGACATGTTTAAAACCAGTGGGAGGGCGTTGTTTCTGATAATACTTTTTCAGTTTCTTTAGTACCACGTCTTTGTAGTACTTTCCGGTGATGCTTTTGCCCTTTTTCACTGGCACTTTTATTGCGACTCCTTCACCAGAGAAGAAGATTGCATACAAAACCTTCTTTGTACTCAAAGAACGTTTGGCAATTATTGGGCGTTTGCTGTGTTTAGTGGCCAAGATCTTATTGCTAACCTTTCTGACAGGCTCAAAATAATGGACCCAGGTTTCATCACCTGTGACGACATTGGCAAACTGCTTTTTGTCATATTTTGGAAACATTTGAAGCAGCTTTTTGGCCACTTTAACCCGTTGCCTCTTTTGCTCGTCAGTCAACAGATGTGGCACCCATCCAGCAGAAATCTTTCTGACTTTCAAATGCTTCTTCAAAATAAGGTGAACCGTTGATAGTGATATGCCTACCTTTCGTGCAATATCAGGAACTGTAAATCTTGCATCTCCTTCAATGATTTCCTTTATTTTGGAAACGATTTCTTTACGAGATGCAGATCTTGGCCTACCTGATTTCGGTGCATTTTTGATGGACTCTACACCAGACTCAAATTTCTTTTTCCACCGCCAAACTGTGTCATAAGACACACAAGAAGGTCCAAAAGCAGTAGAAATTTCAGTCATCAGCTTCTTCAAAGAACAACCAAGTTTTGAGCGAGCTTTGATGTAAGCCCGTATTTCATCTTTTTTGTCGACGCTTCTACCAACCATTTTTACTGCAGTGGTCAATGATTGCGTGTATTCAAATGGCAAATTTTATGTCTTACACTTAGTCTAACATGTACATTTATACATCATTGTGTAGATATTGAATAGCCCTATACAGGTATGTATTGGTTTTTATCGTGCCCCACGTGGATATCGAGCTAGAGGACAATAAGCAATTCATTTCGAACATCCCTCGTAACCTGGCACTTTTCTGGATGGAAGTTCATTTGCCACTCACTTTCCCATTTCTGCAATGCATCTAGGTCCTGTTGTAGTCGTCTTGCATCCTCATCGCTCTTGATGTGTCTGTATATGAGAACATCGTCTGCGAACAGTCTCGTGTCAGATGATGTAGACTCCGGCAGATCATTGATGAATGCAAGGAAGAGTAGGGTACCTAGGACAATCCCCTGGGGCACCCCCGAAATGACATCTGCTTCTGCTGACATGGCACCCTCCAGAAGTACTTGCTGCTTCCAGTAGCTAAGGAAGGATTGGATCTAACATTGCTTGGAGTAACAAGTCAGGAGCTTCGGCAGCAGAGGCCGGTAAGAGATTCCAATCCGGTATTGTCCTTGGAAGCTATATTTGAATGTATAAATTTGTTCTTGTGGGATACTGTCTCTACTTATTTGAGTGTCTAGCTCTGGTTCTGCCTTCCCTGGTGTCAAGTAGGAGTCGGCTGGTAAATATCCATTAGGTAGTTGTCTATCTTGAACAGCAGTACAAACTGAAGCTTTGTCCACCGCGACACTAGTATCATCCAATTCAGATATTGAAGCATGTCAGTGACACTGCTCGTGTTGTGGTATCTGCTGGTACAGAACCTAGCTTTCCATCTTTGAACCCTCCAGTTTCTGTTTGGCTTGGTGAACATGGTGAAATAGAAAACAAACAAAAAAAAACACGCTGAATAAATGCGTCATAATGGGGATAGGATTGATTGTGACTGTGAAGCCATCAAATGCAAGTTAGGCACTACAGCTTGAGTTAGGATAGCAGTGCTCCAGCTAGGATTTGAGTGACTCGGGGGTGCCAGGTAGGGTACAGAGAACAGTTCAGTAATGGAGGAAAGCCAGGTTAGTTACCAGTCGTATAGGGACTGGGAAACATCCTCTTTGAAACCACTGCAACAGGAACTCTCAAACATTCACAGTTGCGTTTTTAGTCCTTAGTGGGGTGGTTGGGTGAGGCAAGGGTGTCAAATATTTCACTAAGGCCTACTATTCTTGCGGCAGGTAAGGGTAGAGGGGAAATGTTTTATATTCAGTTTCTTCTCTTTCATTCATTTTCCTCTTTCTCTCCTGTCCCCTGGTGACAGCCAGCAAAATAAATAGATGGTTTATTGACCAGAAACAAATAATAAAGTCATTTATTGATTTTTTTTTTATTTTTTTTTTTTTTATGTATACAACCTTTATTAATATCTTTATTTAGAATATTATGGCAACCAGCAAAAATATTAAGGCTGGTTCATCAGAACTGAAAAGATAATTGATTATCAGTCCTGCTATTGTGATTGATAGAGACTAGCAGACTTAAGTTTTCATATAAAAGTCAAAATGTTTGCATTTAAGTTTGTATAGCTACATCAAGACCTTTTGATGAATTTCATTTATATCTGGCATGATGATAGATATAGATTGAAAGTTTATAATTCAGAGAAATGCAGGGCAAAACCTTGAGATCTGGTCACAGACTTAGAATTTTGTGTAAAAGTCAAACTTTTTGCATTAAGTTTACATAGCTATATTTTCAAGACCCTTTGATTGACTTCATTAATATTTGACATGATAGTATACGTAGGTTTAAAGATTTTCTCAGCATCATCCCCAAGCTAGGGCATGGCTTTGAGGTCAAGGTCACAGACTTAGATTTTTTTGTCAATATATCATCTATATATGTTAGCCTGGCTGTCACCAGGGAAAGTTCACTGTTCACTTTCGCTGGTGACAGCCGGCTGTCAATAGCACTCGCCAAAAAAAAAATACTTTGAACAGTCAGAGAAGACACTTGTTACACATGCTTACCAAACAAATAATATTTTAGACATTTGCGGAACCACAGAAAGGGTTAGAAAGCATAAACTTTTTTAGAAATCCTTCAACACTGCAGTTTGGAAGTTTGCATATAAGTACTGTTAATTCGGAAACACAAATGCATTACTCCCATTTTAACCCTTTTCATGCTGAAGCCGGATATACCCTGCCTTTGCAAACATTGTAGCTCCAGATCAGTTGGCTTCTGAAGAAGCCAACTGATATGGATCTGCACTGTTTGCCATTACGTTTGTGAACTTATAGCAATAATCCGGTTCAAGCAATCTGATTTGCTGAAAATTAGAAGTTGGCATGGCATCTTTATTTATGGCTAAAAATTAGAATTGGGCATGGCATCTTAATTTATTCAGCATGACAAAGGTTAAGAATGCAGCTGTATTTCCAGCGTTGTGGAAGAGAACTAAAGATGTTTTAGTGGTTGCCAATTTTATTATTATTCAAAATGATCTGATGCGCAGTCAAGGGTTTTTGACATTTCCTATTGGGGTTTCTCAGGCATGCTGCATTATCAATCAAAAAATCTTGATATAAATGTACAACCTGTATCTGTTGTGTGTGCATGATGATATTCCTAACTTTGAACCAGCCGCAAAATGAAATAAACTACTATATACATGCACATGTACCTCACCGATTCCCACATGTTCTTGACATCTTTTAGCACACCTTTGCCACATTAAAAGTAAGTCTGACAAAATGCGCAGAGCAGGTGGTCTCATGTTTACTCCACAAACGTAGATATTCATCGGTTCCAGAACAGCATTCCCAACTTTTTAATTCTTTCCTCAAAAAGTTTATATCCATCATAGAAAACAGAATGTACAAAGTTTGTTTACCTTTTTGCATTGTCTAATTTCCAAACCAGATATCGATCTACATGTAATTGTTTTGCTTATTAAACTGACAGTTATGCATTTGATTGTTTGGTAGGCGTGTTACAGCTAGTCTGAGACAAACCTCACTACTGACTGATGGTATGGGACAGAAACAGGACCAAGTACATCTTTACTTTCTGTTGAAGTTCCTAATTTTGGGGATGTGACTGAAATAGGAGGGACTGAACAATAACGCATTTTTATACCCAGTCACATGATAGTGGCATGGAATTCTTATACCCTTGAATGTCCATTAGTTTCTTCTTTTAAACTTTAAGTCTTTTTAGCTCACCTGAGCACAAAGTGCTCATGGTGAGCTATTGTGATCAGTCAATGTCTGTCATGTGGCATCAACAATTGCTTTAAAAATCTACTCCTCCTACACCCTGGGCCAATTGATACTTATTAGGAAGCATCGGGTTGACTTGTAGATCAAAAATAGCGAAAATCGTCCCGATTCGAAATCCAAGATGGCCGCCATGGCCCCCATCTTGAAAATCTATTTTTCGCTTCTTCTCCTGAACCGAAAGACCAATTGACTCCAAACTTACTAGGAAGCATCAGGGTGACTTGTAGATCAAAAATAGCTAAATTCGTGCCGATCGGAAATCCAAGTTGGCCGCCATGGCAGCCATCTTGAAAATCTATTTTTTGCTTCTCCTGAACCGAAAGGTCATTTGACTCCAAATTTGCTAGGAAGCATCGGGTGACTTGTAGATCAAAACTAGCTAAAATCATGCCGATCGGAAATCCAAGATGGCCGCCATTTTGAAAATCTGTTTTTCTCTTCTTCTCCTGAGCCGAAAGGCCAATTGACTCAAAACTTGGTAGGAAGCATCAGGGTGACTTGTAGATCAAATGTAGCTAAAATCATGCTGATCGGAAATCCAAGATGGCTGCCATTTTTCGCTTCTTCTCCTAAACCCAAAAGCCAATTGACGAAACTTGGTAGGAAGCATCAGGATGACTTATAGATTGAAATTGGCTATAATCGTTCCAATTGGAAATCTAAGATGCCCGCCATGGAGGCCATCTTGAAAGTCTGTTTTTCACTACTTCTCCTGAACCAAAAGGCTTATTGACATTAAACTAGGTAGGAAGCATCAGGGTGATCTGTAGATCAAAAATAGCTAAAATTATCCCTATCAGAAATCCAAGATGGCCGCCATGACAGCCATCTTGAAAAGATTTTCGCTTCTTCTCCTGAACTGAAAGGCCATTTGACTTGAAACTTGGTAGGAAGCATTTGGGAGACTTGTAGATCTAAAATACCTTAAATTGTTTGGATCGGAAATCCAAGATGACTATCATGGCGGCCATCTTGAAACTCTTTTTTTTCGCTTATTTTCCTGAACCAAAGGGCCAGTTGATTTGAAAATTGGTAGGAAGGATTGGGATGACTTGTAGATATAAAAATAGCTAAAATCGTTCCAATCGGAAATCCAAGATAGTGGCCATCTTGAAAATCTATTTTTCCCTTCTTCTTCTGAACTGAAAGGCCAATTGACTCGAAACTTGGTAGGAAGCATCAGGGTGACTTGTAGATGAAAAATTGCTCAAATCATTGTGATAGGAAATCCCAAATTGAGGCTATGGTGGCCATCTTCAAAATCTTGTTTTGAACTTTTTCTCCTGAACTGAAAAGGCAACTGACTCAAGTTCATTGGAAGTATCGAGGTGACTTGTAGATCAACAGTAGCTAAAATCATTCTGACAGGAAATCCAAGATGGCTGCCATCTTGTTTATGTTGATTATATTTCCCTGCCACTGTGCTGTTTACATACATGTATAAAATCATGATTCTTCAGAAACCAATTAGCCAATTGCCTTCAAATTTCACATTGACCCTACTGTTGAAATGTGACTGAGAGTTTGTTCAAATGATCATGCTCCATTGACTGTCATGCCATATATAATATACTTCTTCAAAATTAAGAACTGCTTAAAGGTTGATCTTTTCATTAGCTGCGATGACAGGATTGGAAAAATGTTGCATAACATCTGCATATCTGCAGTGGCTATGTCACTCAGGTGAGTGACCCGTTGGCCTCTTGTTTATGATCCTGACCTATTTTTTCATGGTAAAATTATGTTTCGTCTTCCTTGTAGTCTGTCTTTATGACTGTGATCTATTTTTTCTCGGTAAAATGACTGCAATTTTTTTTTGTGCATTGACCATGGTACATGTATTTAGCTGTTTGTCATTCTTTACATGAGTCACACTATTTAACATAATTAGAAATCAAATCATTGGCAGCACTGGTGGGGGTGATTGTCTTGTTGGTGTAGACTGGGAAAATGTTTTTGAACAGGGCCGAGTTACATGGATTTCTTTAATGAATTAACAGGCGGTTTGATTACATTGGTCAGTGATAATCACATGGACGACTACTTTAAGGAAATTTTGGTGTTAGTATATTAAATAGAATTAGCTCGATTGTATACTATACATGTATATACATGTGTGTGGCTCGATTGTAAGCAATCAACCCAAAAAAATAAGTCAACATTAAGTTATGGGCAGATTCAGCAGATGACAATTTGATGTATTTCTTATTTTTCCTAGAAAATAGGCTGTGAGATTTCATGCAAATTAGCAGACAAATTGCATGAAATATGAAATACAGTGAACCCTCATTACAACGACATCATTTGTTCCCAAAGATATTGCCATTAAAATGAATTTGCTGTTGTAAAGAATTCTTAATGAGCAGAATGATATGCAACAAATGCCATGTTTTATTCTTATTTCTTCATAGAACGTATGTTTTGGATATTTGTTAGAATCGCCTCAGTGAGGCGATTCAAACAAATATCCAAAATGTATGTTGCTTGAAGTGTTGAATAATAATGTTTCTGCATGATTTCTGAATAACTGTCACCTCTTGAGAGAGGGTTTCCGTGCTAGTCTAATTGTCATTATAAAGAACTTTGTCTTTGTATCGAATGTCAGTATAAAGAGGGTTGACTGTATCAGTGACCTTGTGATCGGAAGTTGGGAGCGTCAACCACTCAGCCACCTGGACGCTTCTATTTTTTTCCAAAAATAGGCTTTGACTTTTCTTGGAAAAATAAGAAACTATTTCTAAATGTCTGCTGAAATTTTTACCCAGCATGCAGAGTGTTAAATCAGAGTCTTGGTGGAACAAAGGGCTTTCACTTACATGTAACCATAAAAAGCAAAATTGTAGCAGACGACATCAAAATTTTTGGACGGGTTTTCCAAAAATCTGTCCTATAAAATTGTGGAGCCAGGATGGGCAGGCCGGAGTTGGGCGTCGTCCGAGGTTTTCCATTTGGTTAACCTTTTTAAAAACCCTGTCCATAATGCTGTTAGGCATTTTCCTTATATTTTACAGAGATACAGAGGAAATCAGGCTTAGCCAGGCTGACAATTCACATGAAATGTCGCCTTATTTCCTCAGAAAAAAAACAACAACAACAAACAAACCAAAAAACCAAAAACCAAAAAGAACAACAAAAAACAAAAAAATAAAAAAAATAAAAACGGTTGTCTGCTGCAGGTGTGATTAGTACTTAAAGGGTTAAAACTTTAGCCCCAGGGTGTATTTTTCATCATCAGATGTCCTGCAGATGTAAGCATACATGTAATGATACATTAGTGCCCAGGTGAACAGTTCAGGTGCATTTGGACCTCATGTCTCTTGTTTTCTTACAGGCATGGGGAGGCATGTTGTCCAGTTTCTTTGGCATCAGGAATCAAAGTACTGTTAGTACTGATGAGAAGAAACCCGCAAAAAGAACTTGTGATATAGTTGACCAGCCCCGACCAGGATTTTATGGCTTTGTCGACTGGAAGATGTTTAAAGATTACAATAAAAGAATGTGTGTGAAAGAACAGTATGTTTATCGTATGCGTCTAAATGCACTCAGAAAGAACATTATTTTACCAAAGGAGTTACGGGTTAGTTTTTACTTTTCTGATTTTGAAATCTTTTGTTTAGGCCAAACAGAAAATATGCATGTTTAGTAGTGTTGGGAATCAGGCAGAATTTCATAGTTGATCATTATTTTGTAAAACTGACTGATGATCGACTAATAATCGACTTATAGAAAATGCGTTCTTATTTTAGCCCTCATCTGGGTACATTTACTTATTCATGGCTCCAAGTTGATGAATGGTGTCCACATAATATTTTTTTTATTCTCCTTGAAAACGTATGTTGTAGGTGCTCATTAAAAGTGCCTCATTAAGGTGCTTCTAATAAGTACCCACATGTTTTCATGGAGAAAAGAAAAAAACACATGTAACAGTACTTTTCTGATGGGGGAAAAAAAGTGCCTTATTTCAGGATATTTCATATTTATCTTCACCTTTATTGACCACAAATCTAAAATGACATGTTAATATTTCACTTATAAAATTATATCATAATTACCAAATATGTTTGGACTCTACACTATATATCACATAAAATTTTACCAAGTCTATTTGGCTACCCTGTGATGTGTCTAAAACATATTGATAGAATGACAAACATTGTTGCCCCTGATCAAACTGATCTGGGTCTACACTGTTTGCTCAGATCTACTTGTTTGAATGTTTACCATAAATAAGGTAGCACAAATATTTTTATCCTAGTAACACTTTTTGTGTTGCCTGTGTAGCATGGCAGACACATAGGGATCATGTTGTCCATCTGCGTTGTCGGTGTCGTCATCACACTTTTCGTTTCCGTTCAATAACTTTTGAAGGGATGTATAGATTTCATTCAAATTTTGCAGAACTTTATATCACATAAAATACAGGTAGTTTGATATTGGTAATAATCTGCCAAAGTTTGGCTGAGTTACGGCCCTTTTTGACTTAGTTTTTGTTGTTCATTTTCCACTCAATAACTTTTCAATAACTTTTGAAGAGATGCATTGATTTCATTCAAACTTTGCAGAGCTTTATATCAACGTAAAATACAGGTGGAGTTAAATATTGGTAATCATCCACCAAATTTTGGCTGAGTTATGGCCCTTTTTCGACTTTTTTGTTGATGTGTTGATATTGGTTTCCGATCAATAACTTTTGCAGGGATGCATTGATTTTATTGAAAGTTTGCAGAAGGATATATCATTGTAAAGTACAGGTCAAGTTCGATATTAGTTATCATCCACTGAGTTATGGCCCTTTTTAGCTCACCTGAGCTATGCTCAGGATGAACAACGGTGATCACTTTCTGTCCGTGCATCCGCCTGTCCCGAGCTGATGATTCACATGAACTGTCAAAACACTTTTTACACTTTTAAACGACAACTCCTCCAAAGCCATTGATGCGATTTGTCCCAAATTCGGTAAGAATGTTTCTTTGGTAGGGGGATTTACTTAAATTATGGTGATCTGGCTTTTGGTTTGGTTGGCATGGCAACAGAAAGCTCCCATAGACTTATAATGGGAAAATGGTTAAATTGCATTTTCTCCATAACCACTGAAGTGATGTGAACCATATTTGGCAGTTATAATATCTGATGATTATCTACCCAGTTAATGTGTTTTATGACCAGCAGCCATTTTATTTGGTTGCTATGGCAACATATAATTCTGAAAAAGGAATTTTTTTAAATGACAACTTCAAAACCACTGAAGCAGTATGACTATAATTTGGTACAAATGTTGCTTGGGTAAGGGCAATCCAAAATAGCTAAAACTGTGGTTGTCTACCGCTTGGTTTGGTTGCCATGGCAACAGAAAGCTCCCATAGACTTATAATGGGGAAATGGTTAAAATATATTTTCTCCATAACCACTGAAGTGATGTAAACCATATTTGGCAGTGATGATCATCTGATGATTGTCTACCCAGTTTATGTGTTTGATGACCAGTGGCCATTTTGTTTGGTTGCCATGGCAACGTTAAATTTCAAAAAAAGGATTTTTTTAAATGACAACTCCTTCAAAACCCACTGAAGCAGTATGAATTTGGTTCAAATGTTGTTTGGGTAATGGCAATTCAAAATAGCTAAAATTATGGTGATATGCCTCTTGGTTTGGTTGCCATGGCAACAGAAATCTCCCATAGACTTTTAATGGGAAAATGGGTTAAATTGAATTTCCTCCATAACCAGTGAAGTGATGTGAATCATATTTGGCATTTATGACCATTAGTAAATTGTCCACCCAGTTCATGTGTTTATGACCAGTGGCCATTTTGGTTGGTTGCCATGTCAACATTAAATTTAAAAAAAAAGGTTTTTTTAAATGACAACTCCTTCAAACCACTGAAGCAGTAGGACTCTTATTTGGTACAAATGTTGCTTGGGTAAGGGCAATTCAAAATACACATAACTAAAATTGTGGTGATCTGTCTCTTGGTTTGGTTACCATGGCAACAGAAAGCTCCCATTGACATATAATGGAAAAATAGTTAAATTGCATTTTCTCCATAACCAGTGAAGTCATGTGAGCCATATTTGGCAGTTTATGATCATTAGATGATTGTCTACTCAGTTTGTGTGTTTGATGACCAGTGGCCATTTTGTAAGGTTGCCATGGCAACATTAAATTTAAAAAAAAAGGAATCTTTTAAATAACAGCGCCTCCAAAACCACTGAAGCAGTAGGACTCTAATTTGGTACAAATGTTGCTTGGCTAAAGACAATTCAAAATAGTGAAAAGTTTGGCAGTCTGCCTTTTGGTTTGGTTGCCATGGCAACAGAAAGCTTTCATAGACTTTTAATGGGAAAATGGTTAAATTGCACTTTCTCCATAACCAGTGAAGTGATGTGAGCCATATTTGGCAGTTATGATTTTCTACCCAGTTTATATGTTTTATGACTGGTGGCCATTTTGTTTGGTTGCCACGGCAACTTTCAATTTTGAAAAAGGTCTTTTTCAAATGACAACTTCGAAACCACTCAAGGAGCAGGACTCTAATTTGGTACAAAAGTTGCTTGGGTAAGGGCAAGTCAAAATAGCTAAAATAGTCTCTTGGTTTGGTTGCCATGGCAACAGAAATTGCTTTATTGACTTATAATGGGAAAAAGGTTAAATTGCATTTTTATGCCCCACCACAATGTTATAAAGAGGTTTGGGTGTGGCACCTGCATTGGCATGGGTGACTAGGGAGTGAAAGTTTTCATCCATTCATCCGTCAGTTCATTCGTTCCTGTACTTACGTCCACCTTAGTATCATATGGAGACAGTTTGAATGAAATGGCAAATCCTGTTTTCTGGGTAAAATAAGAAAAATAAATTTAACCCTTGTCATGCTGAATAAATTAAGATGCCACGTCCACTTCTAATTTTCAGCCAATCAAATTGCTTGATCCCAGTTGTTGCTATAAATTCATATACAGATGTACTTAATGGCAAATAGTGCAGATCCAGATCAGTTGACCTTCAGAAGCCAACTGATCTGGATCTACACTGTTTGCAAAGGCAGGGTATATCCGAGTTCAGCAGGACAAGGGTTAAATGTTATCTGCTGAAAATAGCTAAACATTAATTCATTTCAGGATCTGGCTCATCGAGAATTGGAGCAACTACCAAGAAACAGCAGTCCAATTCGTGTTGTGAACAGATGTGTAATGACTTCACGTGGGCGTGGAATACAGAGGAAATGGCGTGTTAGTCGAATCATGTGGAGACATTTTGCGGAATATAACTTATTGTCTGGTGTCAAACGAGCAACCTGGTGACCTTTGTGTACAAATAAACTTTGTATGAGTCACAGCCAGGTTGACCTTAAAAAACTGTTGGTTTGCTGTTCTCCTACCTACCCACCAATATTGGCCCTGCCCAAAATTTTTTTGGCCATTCTGGAGATATTGTTTTATGTCCCCACCATTCAAATTGGTGGAAAGGGCATATAGTGTTACCCCGTCCATCTGTCTCTGTCTGCATCCAGCATTTGCAATTTGCCTTTAAATTTTTCAGGCGGGGGCATCCGTGTCCTTTGGACACATTTCTAGTTTCTTAAAGAGCCTACAACAGACAGATTTACATTCACTACAATCTTTTTATCCTAAACTTTATTTTCAGTTGCTGACAAAGTTTTGAAATATTATATCTTACATTTTGGACCATATACTATCTACAGTAAAACAAAAGTTATATCTATCTGATTAAAAAAAAATTAAAAAAAATGACCTACCTACCAACTTACCAATTCTGAAATTGATGGGTAGGAGCACAGCAAACAAAGAATATTTTAAGGATGGCCCCATGGCATTACAAAATGTACCGCTGGACAATTTGCAGAGCACCATATAAGAGGAGTATCCAAATGAATATTTTTTCTTATTTATCAACGAAAACATGTTGTGGGTACTCATTAGAAGCGCCTCGCTGAGGCTCTTCTAATGAATACCACAACATATGTTTTTATTGAGAAATTAGAAAAATATCAATACTAATTGGGTGAAAATGCAACTTATCTGGAGCAGCTATTATACAAATTTACTGAAATAAAAAACAAAATGTGTTTTCTTGTTGTTTTTTAATATCTCCAAAGACGGGTATGTAGTAATTACACTATGCATCCATCCATCAACTGGGTATGAAGGGATTTTGAAATAAAGACTGTGCCCAAAAATGTCATGTGTTATTATGCAAAACCCAGTCCTATGTAAGCAATATGCTTGAAATGTCTAACGCTTATTTCTGGGAAAAAGAAAAATATTATGTGGGCTGTGCCATGCGGAAATTTGTCATCAGGCATATGTGGACAGTGAAGGCGGAGATCACCTTCGCAGGCTGCCCAGGGTCTTTGCTGTCCGCTAACAAAGTCATTTGACACTATAGAATGTATCCATGGAGAGCAAATGCCTGAATGAGATTTGGCCTACATGTGGAATGAATCTGAAATTGCATTTTACGCATGCTCGAAGACACCTTTTCATTAGACATGGCCCATACATTTGTGGCCTACTGAATTTGCCCGGATAGTGCTTGTTCATGCATATTAAGTTCATCCAAGCAACCTTCTGCTTCTATCAAATTTTGACCAAGATCAGATGCTGCAAAATGATGGGGGAGGGGGCAATGCAAGGGAATCCAGGATGATTTCTGAGGGGGTTCCATTTGATAAAATTACCATACTTTACATATTCGGAAAGACTGGCATGAGCAAATAGAGTAGACACAGATCAGATGCCGCAGAAAGCGGCATCTCATCTGGGTCTACACTGTTTGCCACTCACCCAGCAATTTTGCACACATTTATAAGCAGTAATATGGACTTGCTGAAGTTGAAGAGAGGTATAAAATAAAGAGTATGAATATTGCTGGGCCCAGTTGTTCAAAGCGTTGTTAGCTTAACAAGCTCGTTAAGGGTTGTTTCATTAACTGTTTTAGCGGATTCAATATACAATATTCTGCAAAAGCTACTCACATTTTTTCAGCAAAAAATTTCAGCATATTTTTGTATCACTTGTTGAAAACTTTTACGAATCGTTAACTAACGACATCGTTAGCTTTGAACAACTGGGCTCTGGTAAATATGGCATTCCAAATTTAGATACATCACCAGGCAGCCAACCAGGCTTGTTTCAAATTTAAGAATGGTTAGTGGTTAAGACTGAATATTTTGGGAAAATGCAGTAAATTGCCTGAAGTGTTTTATATTGAATGGACTTTCCTTGTTTGTGTTGAGATTTTACGGCCCAGTCAACCCAATGGGGTCATGTCGAGCGCGGTCAGTTTACCTAACTACACGTTTATTGGGCAGGCTTAGTCCTCTAAGCGGTTAACCAGTATTGTGCACATCCTTTCGCCAGAAACTGACAACTGCCCTTCTTGAATCAGGGGAAGGGAGAGAATGACCGTAGAAAATATTTCATGATCAATCTCCATGAAAGAATGTTGCCGACCTCGGCAGGGAGTTGAACCCGCGACCTCCTGGTCTCCAGTCGGACGGCGCATCCAACTGAGCCACCGAGGCCAGCGAATGGACTTTCCTACCACAACACTTTGGACCAGTTTATTTCCAACAGCAGGGTGTCTGGTTAGTTTTTATTATTACTATGTTTCATAGAAATTCCTGAATTTATTGCAAACAGTGTAGACCCTGTTCAAAGGCCGCATTCTGCAATATCTGATCTGGGTCTGCACTGTTTGCCAATTACCCTATTTGGGGTCTCCAGACTAAAATGACTTAACCCTTTTCCTGCTGAACACAGATATGCCCTGCCTTTGCAAACAGTGTAGATCCAGATCAGTTGGCTTCTGAAGAAGCCAATTGATCTGGACCTGCACTGTTTGCTGTTCAGTATGTGAATTTATATCAACAATCTGGACCAAGGAATCTGTTTGGTTGACAATTAGGAGTGATTTTGGCATCGTCATGTATTCAGCAGGACAAGGGTTAAAGGGCTAGTTGTTAAATAATTTAGACACATCCAGGTGACTGAGTGATTAGCGCTTCTTTGCATTTGTGTTGAGGTTTTACGGCCCAGTCAACCCAATGGGGTCATGTCGAGCGCGGTCATTTTACCTAACCACACGTTTACTGGGCAGGCTTAGTCCTCTAAGCGGTTAACCAGTATTGTGCACATTCTTTTTAGCCAGAAACTGACAACTGCCCTTCTTGAATCAGCGGAAGGGAGAGAATGACCGTAGTAAATATTTCATGATCAATCTCCACGAAAGAATGTTGCCAACCTCGGCAGGGGTTGATCCCTCGACCTCCTGGTCTCCAGTCGGATGGCACATCCAGCTGAGCCACTGAGGCCGACTTAGCCCTTCTTACTTCAGGTCACAAAGTCCCAGATTCTGATCCTGCAAAAAGGCAGAATTCCAATTGTGACCAATGATGATGCTGCTGCAGATGATGATGAGTTGGTTTTTTACTTCCCTTTCAACATTATATGTCATATCAAGACAATGGAATGGTGATAATGAAAGGCTCTGTGCAATGAAATGCCATTGTCATAAGCTTAATTCTGCCTCCAGTGGTTTTCGAACTGGGAACCTAGTGATCAGAAGTTGGGAGCACTAACCACTCTGCCACCAGAACACTTCTGAAACTATGGAATGAGATGCAAAAGCACCAATCATAATACATGTACGCTACAACCTCTTTATAACACGGTTTTGGATATAACACAGTTCAAAGATGGATCCCAAAAATGGTCATTTTCAATATAATCTATACATTTTTGTTTGGATATAACACTGTTGTTTAACTAACATGATTTATGCTATGGACCCCAACAATAGTGTTATAAAGAGGTTGTGGTGTATAATTTAACATAAATATAGGGTTCTATTAATACATTAGAAAGAATGAAAAGAAATCTCTGTTTATTTGTAGTGTAAATATAAACTCTGGGACTGCATTGAACATTCCATATTTACCCTAAGTATTCTGACACCTCAGCTCCTTACCATACTAGTTCTAAAATTAAAAGTGCAATTTACTACCCGATGTTGTGTATAAAAATTGGTGGATGAGTGGCAAACAGTGTAGACCCTGATGAGATGCCGCATTCTGCAGCATCTCACCTGGGTCTACACTGTGCTTGGGCCTGTTTGTCTAAATACATACAGTAAATATTGGGTACTGATTATCACTGGATGTTGGTCGAGCCAAGTGTAAAGCTGTCTTCAAGCTTACGTGAACTGCAGATTCGGAAAATCCTGCACAACTGCAGTCTTATCAGTGTCTTTGCTGTCATTTCGAATCTTGTACAGTATCCAGAGATTCTGAACGCGGCGAGCAGAAGCCCTACTCACTCTGCATGGAAGAGCAGGCTGTCAGCAAATGCCCTGAAGAAGTCCTTTTCACTTGGCACCACCCATTTAAAATTGGCATGCTGGGTAAAAAATTTAGCAGACGACATCTTGAAAACTTTTCTTAATTTTTTTCTATAAAATTGCTTTTTGGCATTTCATGCAAATAGGAGACAATTTGCATGAAATGTCAAATCCTTTTTCCTGGGAAATATAAGAAAAATATTATGTTTGTCTTCTGCTGAATTAGCCCAGAGCATGGTAAAGTTAAAGATACATAACTTGTATAAAATTAATACAGATATGGTGAAGGTAAAAAAAGGCAAATAACCCATAGCTCTCAATAAGGGAAATCCAGATTTTTTTTTTCTCTCCAAGAAAAGATATATTTTGGGCATTCAGTATAATAGCTGTGCTGTAGCTAATTCTATCAAATGAGCAGCTCCAGGTAAGGTTTTGTTTGTGTTGAGGTTTTACGGCCCAGTCAACCCAATGGGGTCATGTCGAGCGCGGCCAGTTTACCTAACCACACATTTACTGGGCAGGCTTAGTCCTCTAAGCTGTTAACCAGTACTGTGCACATTCTTTCACCAGAAACTGACAACTGCCTTTCTTGAATCAGCGGGAGGGAGAGAATTACTGTAGCAACTGAAAAGTACTATATACAGTAAACCCTCATTACAATGACAGCATTCCCAAAGACGTTGCCATTAAACTGAATTTGCTGTTGTACAGAATACTTAATGAGCAGATTGACATGTAAGAAAAGGTCTTGTTTTGTTCTTATTTCCTCAAAGAAAATAGGTTTTGGATATTTTTTAGAATTGCCTCATTTTCTGACAAATATCCAAAACATATGTTTCTTTCAAGTATTAAATACAATATTCTTGCATTATTTGTGACTTACTGTTTCCTCTTAAGTGAGGGTTTCGTGACAGTTAAATTGTAATTTTAACGAGTTTTGGAGTGGTATCAAGTGTCAGTATAAAGAGGGTACTCAGTAGAAGTGCCTCACTGAGATGCTTCTGATGAGTACCACAACATCTGTTTTTGTGGAGAAATAAGAAAAATATTATGTGGCTACCCCCACTAATCTAGAGTGATAAATAAAAGACCAGAGGACCAAAGAAGGTCCTGTAACTCACCTGAGACTATTTGTTTTGAGCAAGCTTATGGTTAACATTCGTAAAGAATGAAACATGGGTATGGCAGCTCTTACAGTTTGAAAAATCTTTGGTTTCGGTATCCTAGAGTAACTTGGTATGGAATTAAGCTTTAATTAATTTGGCAAAACAGAAACTTCACATAAAATATGGCTTTGATAAAGCGATATACCAAATATCAAAGGCTGACAGAAGGATGATGACGGATAGACGGAGCCTGCCTATACTATAAGCTCACCTATGAGCCTAAATGTGAGCTAAAAAAACAAGATAACTTTTGCTGCCCATCAAGGTCTTCCCTTTTAGAGTATGCATAGGCCCTTTTTCAGACGGGAGGCAAACCACTTTCATTGGAGTTGCTTTCCCTGAAAGTTTATCCATTCCCTTTAACAAGAGCTATGTGACTTTTTTTAACCCTTGCCATACTGAATAAATTAAGATGCCACACCCACTTTTAATTTTCAGCCAATCAGATTACTTGATCCAGGTTGTTGATACAAATTCACATACTGAATGACAAACAGTGTAGATCCAGATCTACTTCTTCGGTAGCCAACTGATCTGGTTCTACATTGTTTGCAAAGTAGTGCATATCGGGGTTCAGCAGGACTAAGGTTAAAAATAAAACATAGCTCCTGAGGAGATGGAGTTTTTTTTTTTTTGTTTTTATACCCCGCCACACGATAGCGGCGGGGTATTATGGTTTCATGTTGGATGTCTGTGTGTCTGTCCATCTGTATTTTCTTTCCGGATGATAACGAGTAAACTTCAATGGATTTTCACCAACTCTGGTATGTGCATTGATATTGTGGAGATCTGGTTTGGGATTGCTAATAGGCAAAGTTCGTCAAATTTTGACGGCGTTATCTGTCTGAGACATGCCCATTTTTCGTTTCTGAATGATAACTTGAGTAAACATCAATGGATTTTCACCAAACTTGGTATGTACATTGATATTGTGGAGATCTGGTTTGGGATTGCGAATGGGTAAATTTTGTCCAGTTTTGATGGAGTTGCCCGAGACACGCCGATATTTTCATTTCCAGATAAGTAAATGTCAAAGGATTTTAAACAAACGTGGTATATGCATTGATCTGGTTTGGGATTGCTAATGGGCAATGTCAAGGGATTTTAACCAAACTTGGTATATGCATTGATTTGGTTTGGGATTGATAATGGGCAAATTTCGGAATGTTTGACAGTTATCTGCCTGCGACACGATAGTGGCAGGGTATTAGAAGTTAAACGTTTTTATATTTTCAATCAAGAAGTATGGATATTTTTTACTTCTCCAAGTACATATATGAGCTGTAAAGTCTGAAAATGTATCTGCGGGCATGTGCATCCAGCAAAGATTCTGATCAGCCTGCGTGGTCACGCGTCTGATCAAAATCTTAACTGGGCACATTCTGGATAGCCAAGGATGCGAAGTTTCTGCATGCAGATATCAAAGACTGGTCAGACTGAAATGCATGACTTGAGTGTTCATTTGGGTGCAAATGTCGGTATGCTTTCTGAATTGTTGCTCAAATTTGTTGAACAAGTATCGCAGTGAGGTGTTTCTAGTGAATACACACAACATATGTTTTCGTGGAGAAATCATAAAAAATAATCTTCTGGATACATCTCCTATGATAAAAACATATGTTTCCCATAAAAATTGGCAAATTCATGTATAAACGCATATATACAGTAAAACCTGTGTAAGACAGCCACCTTTGAAATTGACCTTAGTGGTTGATGTGAAAAGGTGGTTGTCTTATAAAGGTACATGTCATGTAATTTTGCTAGCAAAATTACATGACATGTACCTTTATAAGACAGACAACTTTTTCCACATCAACCGCTATTTATTAAAGTCAGTCTCGAAGGTGGCTCCCTTACACAGGTTTTACTGTACACATATTATGAACTGTAAATAAAAAACCATGTAACAATGTGTATAGAAATATGTACATACAAAATCCATGACCCCGCAGTATAAAACAAGTAGCCTAAGGGCAATGATCGCTCACCTGAGTCCTTATACCTACATTCATATTTTAAACTATAATTCTTCTTGAAAAATGCATTATTTTACTTTTTTTCCCATTCAAAAGTCCAATGGACACTATTTGCCGTAAAAATAGGTCAAGGTCAACTTAATGTCATCATTTGAACAAATTTGGTAGTTTTCAGTCACCTCATACTACATGCCAAATTTCAGCCCAGCAGTACTGGAGTAAAAGATCTCAGTCTCTTCAGGTTATCAATGTGTAAACTTCAGCAAATCACTCACAAACTGAATAAAGCCCAAAGGGCTTAATGTTAAGGTTGTGAGTGATTTGTTGGTTTACAAATGCATCGATAAAATCCACAAAAATAATAATTCATTTCTTATAATTCCAACTTTGTCATCAAAATGTTACAAATGTTGCTAAAAATGTTAAATCTTTTGAGACGGCAGAAGGAAAATAAATCTTACGATTCCTGCTCTAGACTTTATTGCAGTGTAAACTTTTCCATCAACCAATCAAATTGCGTGGAATGTGAAAGATGAGGAGTATGAGTTATTACAAAATGTCATCTGCTAAAATTTTTAACCAGCATGCAGAAGGGAACATATCAAAGCCTTCTTGGCCCACATACAGGATCAGTGCATAGCTCTATTATTTTCGTAGTGGAATAAGAAGCTAAATAAAAATGTATGAATTAGGACAAAAAGGTGTAAATTTGAATATAGGCATGTGTACAATGGGACAGGAACACATGATGGACTAGCTTGTTAATTAACCCTTGCCATGCTGAATAAATAGAGAAGCCAAACCCATTTCTAATTTTCAGCCAATCGGACAGCTTGATCCAGATTGCTGATATAAATTCACATACTAAATGGCAAACACTGCAGATCAAGATCAGTTGGCTTCTTCAGAAGCCAACTGATCTGGATCTACACTGTTTGCAAAGGCAGGACATATCCGGGTTCAGCAGGACAAGGGTTAAACCTGTAAACAAGGTTTTCTTATGCTACCATTATGCAAGGTAATCAATACTGCATCTTTAATTATTGTAACTGCAACATGAGAAAATATACCTTCTGATATGTTTACCTGCGCAGTCTGATCAGTCTTCATTGTTTGCATGAAGAATCTTTGCATCCTTGGCTATCCAAAATGTGCCAAGGGAAGATACTGATCTGACTGCAAATACCCACCCCATCCCCCTCAAACACACACACACTCCACACACACACCCCTCCCCACTAATCTTTCTAAATCTGACATTCAAGAGACAAATGATATTGGATTACAGATTAACTACTTTGCAGCTGACCACCATAAGATGCAGATGTTATCAGCCATCTGTTATCAGCGGGAAGCCGCAATGCCTCACTTCCTTATCTAACCTGAATTCTCTAGCCAAGATTTTGAATAACTTATAACAGCCTTGGTTCAGCATGAAAGAATTTTCCTCTTGATAAATATAAGTTCTGTAAATGCCCTAAAATTTCATACAAAAAAAGTTGTTGACAGAATGGCATATGCAAACAGTGCAGACCCAGATCAGACTGCTCCTGAAGGAGCAGTCTGATCAGGGTCTACACTGTTTGCCATTCCACTAAGTATTTTAAGAAAGAATTACATATAGAGCAAAATTTAGGACAGAAAGTATTGTATAAAGTGTTCAAATTTTTTTAAATATCGATACATAGCAGAAAAGCTGTATAAAAATATGGATATTTTTATGTTACATGCTAAATTTTAAAATATTACAAGACAATAGTTTAAAATGCTTTCTTCCTTTTCTTGAAGTAACCATTTTTCAAACATAAACAGCAGTAAAGACAATAAAAAAATATAGGTGTTGTATCGTGCAAAAATGTGCTTTCAGAGCATGTGTGGACAGTGAAGACCCAGATAAGTCTGCACATTTATGCAGACTTATCTGGGACTTACTGTTTAATTAAAGTATCACTGCATATTTATAAAATTATTGTTTACTAATGCATCAATAGCCTTGGTCAATATTGGTATTCTCGGTGCGTATAAAATCTTATTACATGTATATAGCTATAAATATTGAATGATTAAAAACATGCGATAAAATCCACGGAGCAAGAGTGTTTATATCACACGATATCCGCCTGCTTACTTGATATTGCATGCTTATTCATATGGCTTCGAATGTTACCGTTATATGACATGATATCACACTAGTGCAAAAATGATATCACCTTTGTAATATTGATTTAGCACTATTGTTAGAATTGCTTTCAGACAAAAAAAATTCACAGAATTTTGTCTATAAAGCATTTAATCTAGCAAAACTATTTATAGCTATATAATAAAAGGGTTATTGCACTGATATTGGTGAATATTATCCCTCATTGGGATATATACGGACGTTTGCAAGCTCTTGTCCTTCCATATCCAAACTCTGGACAATATTCACCAATATCAGTGGAATAACCCTATAATATTCAATGCCTCTAAAGTCAACAATTTTAGATGGGGTACTACAACCTCTTTATAACATGGTTCATTATAACACGGTTTTGGATATAACACAGTTCAAAGGTGGATCTCAAAAATGTATAGATTATATTGAAAAATGACCATAAATGGTCATTTTTCAATATAATCTATACATTTTTGTTTGAATATAACATGGTTGTTTAACTAACACAGTTTATGCTATGGACCCGAATGTTAAAAAGAGGTTGTGGTGTATATCCTACAAGATGGCATGTGCCCCCAGCAAATGCTCAGCCAATCAGTCTTCCCTGTCCACCTGAAGACGGTTTGGATCCTTGGTTACCCACAGAGTGCTCAACAAAAACTAATCAGACTGCACAGATGCAATCTTGAAGGATATGCTGTGCCCCAGCTCGTTTAACCAAATCCAAACAGCCTTGGTATGACATTATGCAAGCTTTCCTTGCTATTCAGAAACTTGGTCACAAAAAAAAAATGACCACAGGAGAAGTGACCTCATGTTGAGGGAGACGCAACAAATCTATCTTAGACATATGCGAGCAGCATAGACAGATCAGTGAATGCATACACCTGGAAGATCATGTTGCCATTTTACAAAGGGAGAAAAGTTTGATAAAAAAAATGCCTCCCTTGTAATTTTTTTTTTGTGTGTGTGTGTTGAGGTTTTACAGCCCACCCAACCCCTTGGAGTCATGTCAAGCACAGTCAGTTTATCTGACCACAAGTTTACTGGGCAGGTTTAATCTGGGGGCTGTTCTTAACCCTTGTCCTGCTGAATCCAGATATACACTGTCTTTGCAAACAGTGTAGATCCAGAACAGTTGGCTTCTGGAGAAGGGATAAAAGGCGGACAATTCACATGAAAAGTCAAGCCTTGTTTTCTCTGAAAAATAAAAAAAAAAAAATTCAAAGGGTCATCTGCTGTGGTTGTGATTAGTGCTTTAAGGGTTAATATCTGCACGGCCTGACCAAGACTATGGTGGCATGTGGACTGGGCATTCTACTGTGTATGCGTGCAGCCCTGTGTATGTGTATTGTGCCCAGCATATGCTAACTATGAGTGAGTTCGATCATTCAACCATTCTGGCTTGGTTGCTGTTTTGTGAATTGGCTGTTATTCCCCTATCTAATTTTTAAACAATTAAAGCTATCAAAAAAAAATACTGATTCCTAGCTTTTCATGTGAAGGACAAAGACTTGAAACCAGTACCAAGCACTTTGGGTGTGGTTAGACCCAAATGACTGAGGAAATCATACTAGATCAATCTCTAGATGAGCTACTGAGATTTGCTCGACTGAGAATTATTGGAAGGTGTAACAGCCGATTCTCAAAACAGCAACCAATCCAGAACGGTCTGATGATTCACTCTCTCCACACATGTATATATTTTAGGCCATTCTCTACTCTAAAAATATTTCATAATATTTAAAATTTTTAACTTAAGACTGAACACAAATGGCATAATAACTAACAACAAGGCTCTAGATAAACAGTTGGTTTGGAGATTAACGGCCCAGTCAGCACTATTACGGTCATGTCAAGCCGGATAAGAGGACAATCCAGAAATATATTTTTCTCATTATGAAAAAACATGCCTATTCAAATTATAGAAGATTTCACCTCCAAAAACTAAAACAAAAAAAGATAAAAAAAAAAACAACCAATATTTTTCATATTTCTGCTCAAAACATAGATTGTTGGTACTCGTTAGAACCGCCTCGGTACCCACAATCTATGTTTTCGAGCAAACATAAGAAAACTAATGTGTACCCCTGTAAACCCCAGTTTTACTATATAAAAGTGGGGTTTAAGGGGGTCAAAATTATATAGGCATGTTTTCGTGATCTTCTTTCTCCAAACATGTGGGTACTCATTAGAAGCATTTCACTGAGGTGCATCTAATGAGTACCTACAACACACATTTTCGTGGAGAAATAAGAAAATATCAGCATTTTTTTCATGAACCCATCCAACGCCCCCACCCCAACCCCCCAAAAAAAACCTTATCTTGAGCCCTGTATCAATGAACTATTGACACTCAAAACAAAAGCAGCAACAGTTCCTGAGAAAGCATTTGAAAAATCTTTCATATATTTCTCGGAAAATAGATCTGAATATTTCATACAAATGACACATTAGGAAATAATTCACACAAAATGTCATGACATTTTCTGAGGACAGAAGAACAAAAGGACTTGTTCAAATTTTAGTACTTTAGTTTATCTGGTGAAATTATATTTTAATTTAAGCCCTGTTTTAGTTTATCTGGTTAAATTAACCCTTGTCATGCTGAATAAATTAAGATGCCACTTCTAATTTTCAGCCAATCAGCTTACTTAATCCACACAGACCAGCGAATGGATACACCTGGAAGATTATCTTGCCATTTTACAAAGGGAGAAAAGTTTGAAAAAAAATGCCTCCCTTTTTTTGTGTTGATGTTTTATGGCCCAGTCAACCCAATGGGGTCATGTCAAGCGCAGTCAGTTTACCTAACCACAGTTTACTGGGCAGGCTTAGTCCTCTAAGTGGTTAACCAGTCTTGTGCACTTTCTTTCGACAGAAACCCTTGTAGTTGAAACCTTACAAAAATGGGGGCTGTTCTTTTGTTTGTGTTGAGGTTTTACAGCCCAGTCAACCCCTTGAAGTCATGCCGAGCACGGTCAGTTTACCTGGTTGTTGATACAAATTCACATTCGATGACAAACAGTGCTGATCCAGATCAGTTGGCTTCAGGAGCTAACTGATCTGGATCTACATTGTTTGCAAAAACAGGTCATATCTGGGTTCAGCAGGACAAGGGTTAATTTAAGCCCTATTTTAGTTTATCTGGTGAAATGAATGTAAGCCCTATTTTAGTATTTCAGTTTATCATGTGAAGGTAGACTTTAATTTAAGTGACTTGCAAAAGTGCAAAATTATGCTGTTTATTTGTTCAAGGCAAACTAACGGGTAAGTGAACTTATTCAATCAATAAGTTACCAAAATCAATCAGAAACTGCATCAGGCTCCCTACTGATTGCATCATATTCTCTGCGAAATTATTTTTTTCTGTATAATCTGAATTATGCAACAGAATAGTTACTTCAGAGGAAATTGTAAGCAATTTATGAGTTGGACATGGACGCCAGGTATCTGATTGGTGGAAAAAGTAAGTTCAGCTCTAAGTACAAGTACATGTATAGTATGACACAATTAGGGTAATTTCAGTACATGTACTCATTTTGTTATCTGTTAATTTTCCCTTACAATGCTAAAGGATAAAAATAGTGCTTCAGAAGCCAACTGATCTGGATCTACACTGGCATCAAGTATATGAATTTGTACCAACAACCCGGTACAAGTAATCTGATTGGCTGAAAATTAGAAGTGGACGTGGCATCATAATTTATTCAGCATGACAAGTTCCATGCAGTAGATGGCATCCCCAATCTTTTCTATGCCCACAACTTCAAAACTTCTTTGAAGTTGTGAGGGCATATTGCTCTGGGCTTGTCAGCCTGTCTGCCCTTCAGTCACGCTTTTTGTAAGCAAGATGCCTCATAAACTCCTTCAGCCAGGGCCTTGAAACTTGGTGAGCTTATTGGGGATGATGAGTAGATCATCTGATTAACTTTTGAAGAGAATCAGATCAATTTTGTCAGAGTTATGCCCCTTTCCAATTTTGGCATTTTGCATGAACAAGCATATAGTTTGGGGCATAGTGTTTTACAAACATTTTTCTAGTTATTTTATTTTACTTTTTTTTTCAGAGAAATTAAGGCTTGATATTTCATGTAAACTGCTCGGCAGACGATTCATATGAAATAAAATATCAAGCCTTATTTTCTCTGAAAATTTAAAAACAATATTTCAGAATGTCATCTGCTGCAGTTGTGATTGTCACTTTAATTCACATGTAAATGACTTTATACAAAACTTATTATTATTGCCTGTGGCAGTGAAAGAGTTGAAACAACAAACTGCTAAATTGTATTAAAGGACCCCTTCAATCCACATCAGGGAGTCCCTAGGACCCTCATTTTCAAACTCAGAGGGAATACACTGCATAATATACGGATGTTTTCTTATTACTTCACAAAAAAAAAAAAAAAAAATGTTGTAGATATTCATTAAAATCATTTCTAATGAGTTCCACAATGCATGTTTATATGGAAAAATACACTGTTTCATATATACTCTAAGAATCTGGGCAGACAGGTTTGAGCAAACAGTGTAAACCAAGCAGACATCACAGAATGCTGCATAACACCCCTTTAAGTAGACAATGAACTATTCCAACTTGTAATATAGAAGAAACCACTTATGATATTGGGGGTATAAATGAGTCAATTTATCCCCTGAGTGACACTAGACAAGGCAATATGGCAAGACTCAGCTGAGATTTGCTGTTTTTGATTTCTGTATGGCCTCGCTCTCTTGTTTATTTTCTTGTTTAAGTGCAACTCTGATTTTAGCCCAGTCTTTCCTTGAAGGTTTCGAGACATCCGAAGCTGCAGAACTACTCGCAACACTGTATCCTCTTTTTACAGGACCTAAAATAAATAATACCATTGCTTAAAATTTAAGCAAGCACTTTAGATTTGTTGGTTTATTTTACGGCTCAGTCAACACAATGGGGTCATGTTGAGCGAGATCAGTTTCCCTAACCACACTTTTACTGGGCAGGCTTAGTCCTCTAAGCAGTTAACCAGTATTGTGCACATTCTTTCGTCACAAACTGACAACTGCCCTTCTTGAATCAGCTGAAGAGAGAATGATTGTAAAAAATATTTCATGATCAATCTCCACGAAAGAATGTTCCTGACCCGGCGGGGGGTTTGAACCCGCAATCTCCTGATCACCAGTCAAATGCACATCCAACTGAGCCACTGGAGCCAGCCCAAGCACTACAGATGAACATTTCTGAGTGTCTTCAGTATTCAATGAAAACAGTGGCTTTTATATCCTGCCAACAAGCTGTTTGCTGAATGTCAGTCAAAGAATGCAATGGCTTTTATGTCTCGCCCTCATACTGTTTGCCCAAAATAACAGTCTTGCCGCTAAATGAAGTTAAGGAGGCTGTCTCTTCATATTCCCTTGTTGAGAGTTTTTATCATACAACAAAACATAAATAGAAATATATACATGTATATATTTTTTTTTGTATTTCACTGACTCTAGAACAAATCAGATTATATACAAAGTATATATATGAACCTCTTAAGGGTTCACTTACTTTGCATGTAACCTGATGCATTTATGAGTCAATGAACTTAGAAAGAATAAATAATCTCCTCAGTATTTGCACAGACATATTTAGGGCAAGGCCAAGATCAAAGTTTACCTTCAGCATCTTCCCTTTTGCCATGCTGAATAAATGAAGATGCCACACCCACTTCTAATTTTCAGCCAATCAAATTACTTGATCCAGCTTGTTGATACAAAGTCCATAGCTCTTGCTTTTTTCAATCCAAAAAAACATATGTTTTCATGGAGACTGTTTGTGTTGAGGTTTTACAATCCAGTCAACCCAATGGGGTCATGTCGAGCGCTGTCAGTTTACCTAACCACACGTTTACTGGGCAGGCTTAGTCCTCCAAGCGGTTAACCAGTATTGTGCACATTCTTTCGCCAGAAACTGACAACTGCCCTTCTTGAATCAGCGGAAGGGAGAGAACGACTGTAGAAAATATTTCACAATCAATCTCCACGAAAGAATGTTGCCTACCTCGGCGGGGGTTGAACCTGCGACCTCCTGGTCTCCAGTTGGACGGCGCATCCAACTGAGCCACCGAGGCCGGCTGTTTTCATGGAGAAATAAGGAAAATATTTACCTGATACCCATTCTTAATAAGGCCTAAGAAATTCACATAGTTAATGGCAAACAGTGGAGATCCAGATCAGTTGGCTTCTTTAGAAGCCAACTGATCTGGATATACACTGTTTGCAAAGGCAGGGCATATCTGAGTTCAACAGAGCTAGGCTTCAGACATCACCAGGTAGTCCATAGCCCTAGCTCAGGCTCTTTCTTCAACCAGAAAGTATTGATATTTTTCTTATTTTTCTACACACATTTGTTGTGGGTGCTCATTAGAAGTGTCTCCGAGAGGTGCTTGCAAAAATATGAATGCAAAGAATATATACTCACCACCAGATGGCGCTCCAAACAATGAAACATCTTCATCAAACCTATCATACTCTTCTTGCAACTCACTGAGATTCAAATGACGACCTTTGGCCTCTAAAATATGACAACAGACAGTATCCATTTTTATTTCAGTCTAGCTACAGTGTTCAGTTTTCAGACATGATTCATTATAATTTCAGTCTAGTTTAAGACTGTTCAGTTTCCAGAGCTCAGTTGTTCAAAGCATCGTTAGCTTAACAGACTTGTTAGTGCTCAAAATGTTAACTGTTCTAGTAAGTACAATACCAAATTTACAGGTATTTTTGCTGAAAAAATGTGAGTAGCTTTTGCAAACCCAAAAGCTACTCACATTTTTTTCAGCGAAAATATTAGCATATGTGCCATTTTAGTGATCAAAGTTTTAATGATACATTAACTAATGACATCTTTAATTTTGAACAACTAGGCCCTGACATATAAAGAGGACTTCATTAACTTTGTAGATTTTCTGACATTTTATACAAGACAACATGTGACTTCTCATTGGATTACATGTACATAACAACCTCTTTATAACACGGTTTGTTATAACACGGTTTTGGATATAACACGGTTCAAAGACGGATCCCAAAAATGTATAGATTATACTGAAAAATGACCATAAATGGTCATTTTTCAATATAATCTATACATTTTTGTTTGGATATAACACGGTTGTTTAACTAACACGGTTTATGCTATGGACCCCAAGAATAGTGTTATAAAGAGGTTGTGGTGTACCTTCACAGCAGGCACCTGTAAAAGGCTCTACTCTAAAAGGAAAGTTCGTTCCCATGGGGTGTGGGGGGGTGGGGGGGGAGCAAGTGGGGGAGGGTATGATATGGATCTGGAAAACTCAAGACTCTCAACTGGGCAGCAGCAAGCAAAAAAGTGCCTTTCAACATCCACAAAATGCCCAGGGCCAAGTTGTTCAAAGCTAACGATGTCGTTAGTTAACGATTTGTTAAAATTTACATCAAGTGATACGCAAATATGCAGAAATGTTTTGCTTAAAAAAATGTGAGTAGCTTTTGCAGTGCAAAAGCTATTCACATTTTTTTCAGCAAAAATAATCAGAATATTGTATATTGAATCTGTTAAAGCATTTAACAAAATGACCCTCAACGAGCTTGTTACGCTAACGACGCTTTGAACAACTGGTCCCAGATTTGGATCCTCCTGTGCGTGTGCAAAGTATCATCCAGGCCTTTGCTCTCCATTCATGCACACTGTAGAACATGTATTTAATGATTCTGTAGCAGCCAGTGATGGCCTGATCAGACTGTGTAAATGTTTTGACTGATCAGGACCTTTGCTGTGCACATATGCCCAAAGATGCATTTTTGCATACTGCGGCCAAACTGATAAGCAAACACTTTAAAGCATGGTCAGATTTGGAAACATACAACACTGAACTTTAAACATGCATACTAGTTATAGTGACATGATCTGAACTAAAATCCAGTTACACAGGTGGATTGAGGCTTTGTGAGTGAAAGCTGCAAGATGTTGTGGTTCTTGTCACACCTGCTTAAGCAAGCAGGTGTGATACAGGTGTCCAGTTTTATCCATCCATCAACATCTGGGGTCACCCTAGCACTCAGGGCCCAGTTGTTTAATATTTAACAAAGTTGTTAGCTAAAGTGACATTAAATTTTCTATTTCAAAATATGGCAAATACATTGATACTTTTTGCTGAAAAAAATGTGAGTAGCTTTTGCATTGCACGCCCCTTGGATGGCAGACCACAGAAGGAAGTCCAGGTCGGACCTGACAAGCTTGAGGTGGTAGCTTCCTTTTGCTACCTAGAAGACATGCTCTCAGCAGCAGGTGGCTGTGAACTTTCAACCACAACACGTGTGAAAACCGCCTGGAAGAAGTTCAAGGATCTGCTACCAGTCCTCTCTTCACGCCACCTCTCTTTCAAAACACTTGGCCATGTGTACAGCTCTTGTGTGCGGAGCGCAATGCTCCATGCCAGCGAGACTTGGCCATTGACAAAGCCGAACCTCCAGCATCTGCAGCGAAATGACAAGGCAATGATCAGACAGATCTGCAATGTCAGGCCGTAAGACATTGTCACCACCAGGTCCAATGAGCTACTTGTGTGGCTTGGCATTGAGGATCTGGACCTCATTCTGAAGGAGAGAAGACTTCGATGGTATGGACATGTGGAACGCTCCAGTGGTGCAATCAAGACAGCCTTTGACATACCGGTTGATGGAAAGCGTGGGCCTGGGAAGCCCAAAATGACATGGAAGCAGTTGACAGAGAGTGGAAGCTCTTGGCTATCAATCCTCATGATAGACATACCTGGAGATCTGGTGTGAGATATTCCATGCGTGCAGCAAGCCAGTTATCTGGAAGGGGGCCCACTGATGTGGATGTTGCCCCTGTACCTGCACGTTAATCAAAAATCCAATTATGATGATATATGAAAAGCTACTCACATTTTTGCAGCAAAAGTACCAATGTGTTTGAAAATACCTCAACTACAAAAGCTAACGATGTTTTGAACAACTGGGCCCGGGTCTATTTCTGGATACTTATTACACCTACAGTCATCTTTTCTGGTATATACTTTCTCCCTCACAAGGACTCCAACAATGTGGTATAATTTCATGACCATGACCTAATTTTTACGGTCTAATGACTTTGCTACCTTTTTACCTCAAGTTGTGACCACCTTAGCATTCAAGTCCATTTCTGAATAACTATAACATCTACAATCATCATATCATCACGAAAACATGTTTATATAATTCTGGCCCCCTTAAACCCCACTTTTATATAGTAAAACTGGGGTTAATAGGGTTATACATTATTTATCTTATTTCTGCTCAAGAACATATAGATTGTGGGTATTCGTTAGAACCACTTCATCAAGGTGGTTCTAATGAATACCCACAATCTATGTTTTGAACAGAAATATGAAAAATATCAAAATTTTTATCTGAAAATTTTCATTTTTTGGTGGTAAAATTTTCAGTATATTTGAATAGGCATGTTTTCGTAATGTCACGGTCCAATGACTTTGTCATTCTTGACATTGCTTTTTACTTGTTTGCAATACAGACAGGCACGGACAGGTGCAACACTGCCTTTTTTGGAATTCTTTTCTTAGCATTTCTAAACAATGAAATAAAGTGACAACTCTTGTAAAACGCTATGACTCATAAATGCCATTGCTGTACACTGATACAGGCATGTGCTGTAATTAGGTCAAATTCAGTGCAACACCAGAATAGAATAGAATATTTTTTTATTTTAACACTTTGCATGCGGGTAAAAATTTTAGTAAAAATTTTAGCAGATGACCTTTTCAAACATTTTTCTCATCTTTCCCAGAAAATTGAAGTTGACACTTCATGCAAATTGTTTCCTTAGGAGACAATTTGCATAAAGTGTCATATCCTTTTTTCTAGGAAAAATAAGAAAAAATATCAGAAGTTTATCATCTGCTTAATTTGCCCAAAGTATGGTAGGTATTAATACCATAAATGTCATCTGCCCAGCTATACTCCATCCTGTCCTTGACATTTTCTCCCATCTGTTTGATCTGAAGCCTAGTTTTACGCAGTGGTTCTTTTCCACCCTTACCACCCTGTCTTGTGTTCAGTTTAGACCAGTTTCTCTCATACTGAAATAAATGGGGCTGCATCAAGCAAAAAAGTGCCTTTAACACGCAAAATGCGCAGTTCAAATCATCTGCATCAAGTATCAACCGGGCCTTTGCTCTCCATTCATATATTCTGTAGTATCCAATGATTCTGCTAGCAGACAGTAAAGGCCCTGATCCGACTGCGCAGATGCATGTTTGAAGGCACTTTTTGGCTTGATATGGCTCATATAATACTTTGTCTACAACTACAACCTCTTTATAACACTGTTTGTTATAACACGGTTTGGCTATAACACGGTTCAAAGATGGATCTCAAAAAATGTATAGATTATATTGAAAAATGACCATAAATGGTCATTTTTCAATATAATCTATACATTTGTGTTTGGATATAACACGGTTGTTTAACTAACACGGTTTATGCTATGGACCCCAACAAAAGTGTCATAAAGAGGTTGTGGTGTACATATAAAAATGCTTTGAATGTTTAAGAGCACTACCACAACGGAGCCCTTAAGCATGAAACTGGACAATTTTTTTCAAATTTTTGGTGTAAATAAGGTACTACGGGTAATCATATAAATTATAATAATGAAGAATTTAAAACCGAAGTAATAACCAAGCACTACTATAATAACCACAACTATCTGGGCAGACAGGCTGGAACCAATAGTGCAGACCCAGGTCAGATCACTGGCAATGACAATCTCCATTGTTTGGCAGTGGCTTCATGATTTTTTTTATCACACACACCTTTTCAATATAAAGGATCTTTCCAAATTGGAAGATTGAATACGTTGTAGTCCATAGCTCCTTGGATGTGAAAGAGTAAATCCTTGAAGCGCTAATCACAACTACAGCAGACAACATTTTCATATATTTTTTTTTTTATATTTTTCAGAGAAAGCAAGGCTTGTCATTTCATATGAATCATCTCCCTTAGCAGATGATTCCCATGAAATACCAAGTCTTATTTCCTCAGAAAATACAAAATAATTAGAATTTCATCTGCTGCAACTGTTATTAGCAGACATTTTGAAATATTTTTCTTATTTTTTCCAGGAAAAAGACTCTGACATTTTAGACATATAAGACAATTTCCATGAAATGTCAAAATCTGTTTTCAGAAAAAAATAAGATGAATTTTTAGCCCAATATGCTTTAATAGCATTAAATAGTTGCTCATCAATACATACCATTTCTGAGGAAAATACGAAAAACATTTCAAAATGCTGTCTGCTGAAATTTTTACCCAGAATGCTTAGCGTTAAATATCTTTTCATCAATACATACCTTTCCAGCCATGGCTTTTAAAGCTTGTTTTTCCTCCAATTCATTTTGATCTCTTATTGAAAGCTCTGCGAATTTCTGTAATACTTCTTTCTTTACTGCAATATAGAAATAAACAGAATTCTCCAGAAAAGATATGAATTCAAAGGAGATAATCAAGCGTCTGCACTGTTAGCCATCCAGGTTGTACATTTTAAAGAGACTGGACAGATCTGGTAGAATAATCACCTTTTTTACATGGGAGATAACTTTTGTGACTTCCTGTTTGCTTTCCTGTACATCAAGCCTCTTTTGAAAGGGGTCGACTTAAGACCAAGGTGAAAGGGGTCGACTTTCGACCAAGGTGGAGCAAATTCTTTCCTTTTAAAGTAGACCCATTTTCTGAAGGGAGACAAAACAATCCGCACAGAGTTACCTTCCTGTGCTACCTTCCCTGAAAGTGTACCAATTCCCCTTAATCACATCATCAAGTAGTCAAATGAATGTGTTCATCTGTTAGGATAAACATAGAAAGGAGTTATAGTTGTTAGGCTATAGCTCTGCTGGGCTACATAGTGCAGTCAGTGGTACGTCTGACTGCAAATCCAGGGATCCTAATAAACATAAATGTCTCATGTGATCCTGTGATCTGAGTAAATCCACTCAGCTTAAGATCACAGGACATAAATGTCTCATGCATCCCAGTGACTGGGGAATATCCATTCGACACAAGATCAAACTCCATATAAATGTCTCGTGCAATCCTGTGACCTGGGAAAATCCACCCAATTTGACCCTTGTCCTGCTTAATAAATTAAGATGCCACAGCCATATCTATTTTCCAGCCATCAGGTTACTTGATCCAGGTTGTTGATACAAATTCCTATGCTCCATGACAAACAGTGCAGATCCAGATCAGTTGGCTTCTTCAGAAGCCAACTGATCTGGAACTACACTGTTTGCAAGGGCAGGGCATATCAGGGTTCAGACTGACTAGGGTAGAGATCACACTCAACACAATATCCTGCAATATCTCATGATATCCTGTAATCTGGGACATCCATTCCATGTAAGATCACACTCAATGCTAACATCTCAAGTGATCCTGTGATCAGGGACATAATACTGAGCAACAGATCATTTAATAACTCACCATCTGGATCTCCAATCATATCAAGAGCCATCAAGTTGATAACACACAGCCAGCAAGGGGTCATTAGGTCATCATCAGTATCATGACAGAAACTAATACCGACAGTACTCAGTATCTGTAGTCTCTGCTCGTCAAAGTCTCCTGACCTCAGCTGTATACCAATATGGCTCTTAAATTCTTCCATATCAAAAACCTGCAATTCCAGAGACAATAGAGGTATTTTGATATAATAAATACAACCCAACTTTTTTTACAACACTACTGACGGTATTGCTGCGATCCAAAACAAAAAACAGTGTAAGCTAAATAAGCGTGTTGTAGCCAAACAAAAGATGAACAGATTATTTAATGGTCATTTTTCTATATAATCAACACATTTTTGCTGGGTGTTAGCTAAACCATCTCCAAAAAAATGTATAGATTATATAGAAAAGTGACCATAAATAAATCTACACATTTTTTTTTGGATACAATATTTCAGAGGACCATCTTCAAATTGTGTTATATCCAAACTGTGCTATAATGAACCTTGTTATAAAGAGGTGTCTGTTTATCTTTCTTATTTCTGCATAAAAACATATCGGTACTTGATAGAATCTTCTCAGCAAGGCACGGTCAATATGAATATATCAATATCAGGCCTCCTAGTGGCCCACTTTGAAAATATAGGTTTTTATGTAGGTTCTTCTTACTCAAAATATAGGTTATTTACAGGTTTTTCAATAAAAAATATAGGTTAAAAAAAGGTTCTTCCAAACTCACATAGAGATTTAAAACTGAAGAAAAAATATTTGATGAATTTTTGCACCACAATTATTCAGATAAAGTTGATCTGAATTTTACATAGTCCGAGCGAGCGAAGCGAGCAAGGAAAAAAAATACAATTTCTTGACAGTTTTCATCACTTTTTTGGGACTAAAAAGTAAAAATAGTAGGGCATTTTGAAGAAAAGTTAGGGTTGAGTCGCGAGAAGGTTCAAAAAGTGAAAAATTTTTTCATGAAAATACAGGCTTTTTATAGGTTTTATGAACAAAATAAAGGTTTTATAGGTTTGACACAAAATTATAGGTTATTATAGGTTTTATAGGTTTCGCTAGGAGGCCTGCAATATGTTTCGCTTGTATTAAATGCCATTTTGAATGACATCATCATTAGCCTAAAGCTACCCGACCTGAGCAGTGCTGGTAGGATGGCAGTCAAAAACAGACCTAGCAACTGGTAATCTTAGATTACCAATGACTACTGATGGCACCATGGGCAGCTGAAGGAAGAATTCTGAACGCATTGAAAAGCAGCCAGCACATCATGACTGGTTGCATTCTGGTAATGATTCGGTGTTTTAGATCCCTTTCAATATCGTTTCAGTCATACTGAGACAATGAAAGGATGATAATGAAAGGCTGTGTGCAATGAAGCACCATACATGAGTTGAATTCTGCCTCCAGCAGGATTCAAGCCTAAGATCTCTTGATCCTAAATCGAGAGGGCTGACCAACTGGCCTACCAGACACTTCTGCATTCTGGTAACCCATCATGATAACCTCTTCCTCATCCAATCCTGTCACAGAGATGCCTTTAGTATCATAGCAATAGTGTATCCACAGAATATTTTTCTTTTTTCTCAATAAAAACATATATTGTGGGTACTCATTAGAAGTACCTCATGCCTCATCGAGGCACTTCTAATGAGTACCCACACATATGTTTTTGTTGAGAAATAATAAAACTATCAATGCTTTTTGGTAACAATACTTTTTGGAGGTAAGGTATGCTTAAAAATAACATACCTTTATACTTCTGTTGGCTGGAACTCGACCACTGTTTGCAACAATATCAGCTGACAGACAGTGATTGGCTGGATTCTGGTAACCCTTGACTATAATCTCATTCTCCTCCAATCGCGCCACAGAGATACTGCCATCTGTTTCCCGGCGTAGGGATATACCCTGTGGATAGAATTAAATGGCAATACAGTTCTTTAAAGCAACAAACATTGTACTGATTGTCTTTCCTTGCAATGCAGTGCCTGTATGATGATTTTTACATGTTTACGCAACAAAATATGATACAGAAATAGCATTTCAGACAAAACATTATACTTTATACACGGACTTTAGCTGTTCCATTAATCAATGTTATCTGATCATCAGTCACCGATGATTATCAAATTTAAGCTGGGTCTAATAATTCATATTTTCTCTTATTTCTCCACAAAAATGTAAGTTGTGGTTTCTCTTTAGAATCACCTCGGTGCCCACAACTTCTGCTTTTCTTTTCTTTTTTTAAAAAACAAGTAAATTTATCAATATCTTGAGTAGGGCTAGGGCAATATCATTGATGCATCAATATATTGTGATATTTTTTCAAATGATACTATATCATGATATTGTTGTTCAGTATCGATACTTCATAACACATGTATTTCTGGGCCCGGTTGTTCAAAGCGTCGTTAGCTTAACGAGCTCGTTAAGGGTCATTTCCTTAACTGTTTTAGCGAATTCAATATACAATATTCTGATATTTTTTGCTGAAAAAATGTGAGTAGCTTTTGCACTGCAAAAGCTACTCACATTTTTTCAGCAAAAAATTTCAGCATATTTGTGTATCACTCGATTTAAATTTTAACGAATCGTTAACTAACGACATCGTTAGCTTTGAACAACTGGGCCCAGATATATAAAAAAGCAACAATTCTTAATTATTTTTATGTGACTTAAAGTTGTCGTAGATTTTCCGCACCTTCCTTGCAAAGATTCTCCATTTCAAAAATGAACATCTGTGTATGGTATAAATGAGTACATATTGAGGGTTGAGCGCCAGACTGGTGTAAGTCAGATGGTTGTTTTTCCCCAAACCTAATCTCCTTTCCATGAAGGTGTTATGAAGATTACAACATTTCTTTCTGTAAACAATGAAAATTTAGGTGCCATTGCTCATATGAGCAATGGCACCTAAATTTGCATTGTTTACAAAGGGGTCCAAGTTGCCCCTAAACAAGGGTTTCAAAAATATGTTTGAGTTACCATAGTCTTGCGCTCAACCCTCGAATTATGTTATGATATGTTTCCTTTATGAAAATGTACTCGTATACTTTGTTGGCTTTTAAACATAATACAAAAATTTTTATGTGATATACAGTCGACTCTCGTTATCTCTGTCCAAGGGACTCTCTGAAATAATTTGAGATATCCGTACCTTGACAGATCAGATTTGCAGAATTGCAAAAAGTATAAATTGAACAACCACATTTCACCAATAAATATGTGATCTGACTCCTGAAGTTAGAGATACATTAAAAATATTGTGGAAAATAGGAGAACTTAGGAGCAATTTCTCCTCTTTTCCACAATACTTTGTTACCTGTTGTTAGATTTTCATGTTTACACAAGGACCAGATTTTCATTTTGAGATAAGCAGTTATTCAAGATAAGCTTTTGATTGTGTTGGGGTTTAACGACACGTCAACCCTTGAGGGTCATTTTGTGTCGTCTCCCAGAGAAAGGGAGAAAAGAGATAGAAGAGAGAGTAGAGGAGATGAAAGAGAGGGACAGGGAAGAAAGAGGAACAGGAATAAAAGTGAAGAAACAGAAGAAATAAAAACATTCCCCCTCTACCCTTACCCACTACAAGGATAGCAGGCCTTGCCCAACTGTAAGCCAATATCAGTTGGACGCCCCGGTGATGTAAGATACACAGCACCTTCGCACCACCCGACAACCCCAATCAAGGTAAGCTAAGTCTTGATAAAATGAGAGTCAACTGTATATGGGATAGTCTATAAGGGTTAAAATATCATGATACACAGAGATTATTATATGGCAATTTTCCTATCATACCCCATATCAACCCTGGACCCATATTAGCCCTCGGGCCTTCGGTCCTCGGGCTGATATGAGTCAAGGGTTGATATGGGGTATGATAGGAAAATTGCCATATCATAATCTATTTATCATACATTTTTCTTTCTGGCAAAGTTTGCCTATTTGATATTGTACGCAGAGTCAAAGGCAAGACTGCTGAGTGCTCCGAATGTGGTGATATGGGAATTTTGCTCGGGCAAAAAAGCTGTATCACCCATGTGACCTGGTGATATGGGTGTTTTGCCCGGGCAAAAAAGCTGTATCACCCAAGTGACCCATTATCACACCTTTTGCACTCCACAAGAGTGATTCATACTTGAAGGCCATGTTAGTATATGCAAAATGGAACATATTTTCTAGTAAATGTATGATAAAGTATCATATTGGACACTTGATATTGAGACAGTATTGTGATATGTTTTCTCCAGGTGATAGCCAGCTCTAATTTTGAGGCAGCAACACTGCCAGAGCTATGACTATTCACTTACCTTTCCTAATACTGTTCTGATTGTTTCTGTTATATCATCCCTATCTGGATTTTGAAACAACCCAAGACCAACTCTGAAAATGGAAAATTTATAGGTATGGTACATATCATAAAATTTCAAACACTTTATTCTATGTATTTTCTTTTTGTTTTCCCTACATTTTGCTTTTTATGCAGTTGTTTCTTAAAATATTAAGTTGGATGATAAACAGTGTAGACCCTTAGCAGATTGCTCCATCTGATCCAGGGGAGCAAATTCTTTCCTTTTAGAGTAGATCCCTTTCAAAAGGGAGGCAATACAATCTTGACAGAGTTACCTCTCCTGAAAGTGTGTACAGTCCCTTTAATGAGACATGAGACTTTAAAAACTTGAACTAAAAATAGTAACATGGAGTGTGATGAGGATACAGATGGGGATACTCCTGCAGATGACAGTGCTAGAGTGACTACAATAGGCAACCCAAAACAATAAAAAAATTGTTGAAGTCTTCTATTATTTCAGTTCAGGAGCAGACTGACAGACAAACAGACAGAGACAGACAAACAGACAGACAGACAGAGACAAAGAGAAATGCAGAGAGAGACAGATCTTACTTATGTCCAGTAAATTCATCTGTGGACCCATCTATCACAACTTCTTTATCACAGATATAAAATTTAGCGACAGTTTTGTCGTACTCCATGTAGAGTATTTTACACCAGACATCGGGATCAATGTCTTGGAATTTCTGCACCACTTGGTTCACCGCCACCTGAAGTAATATTAGAGCCACAGAATGAGAATGAGAAAAGGGCAGATAATGATGCATATCTTCAGATAAGACTTTTCTTTTTTTTATCTGAAAATATTGCTCACTTTTCTTAAGACTCCATGAAAGCATATATGTTGTGGGTACTCATTAGAAGTGCCTCAGAGGCACTTCTAATGAGTACCACAACAAATGATTTCATGGCAAAAAGATATCCATACCTTTTGGCTGAAAAAAAAAGCTATCTAGAGCTATGCAAGATTCACAATCTCTTCCAACAAACAAAAGTAACCCTCTGATACAATAATTATGGCACACGAATTCAATAATTATCCTAAAAGCTGTGACACTGAAACCAATTACAGTAATTTACCATATTTGGCTCAAGTATTTGGACAGAAAATCCTAACCAAACAGTATAGACCCAGATATGATGCCACAGAGTGCAGCATCTGATATTATAAAGGATTTACATCATTTACCTCTCCTGCAAATTTTTACACATATTAACGGACAGTAAAATGAAATTAAACGCTCCATATTCCTCAAAAATAGACATTTTTATCCAAGAAAGGTTTAGTAAATTGATATATAGTATTTATACGATCATAAAATGTGGCATCTGACAGCCTGTAAAATTTCAGTTAGTCTCTCGTATGTGAACTGGATCAAAAATGAAATGATTTTTTATCGTATCTCTGAATTAATGTTGGCAACATTAATTCAGAGATACGATAAAAAATCATTTCATTTCAAGAACGAGAGACTGACTGAAATTTTACCGGCTGTCAGGTGCCACATTTTATGATTGCATTAATACCATCTATCAATTTATTAAACCTTTCTTGGATAATAAAATGTCATTTTTTGAGGAATAGGGAGCCTTTAAGGACAAGTATGCTAAGAAGCCAAGATGTCGACATAATAAGGGTATATACAGTAGGCTAAGGCTTAAATTGAACAAGTTCAATTTAAGCCTTAGCCTACTGTATATACCCTTATACTACTGTGTTAGGTCTGCTGGCTCATTTGACACATCATTGGGTAGTGACAACACCGATAAGACTGCTTTTATAGTCAAGCAATTCTGTCCCTATTTCAGGTCTTCTGACTATTCTTTCAAGTCAGAGTGATGTCCCTGGAGGTGTCATCAGTCTTCTTAAGATCTAAAACAGATTGCTTCAGTGAGTAGGCTGTTCTGGGCCTTTGCACACAGGGCATTACAAAGGTTTTTCCCGTAAATCAACTCTTTTCCTTTACATTGAAAAAGATCATATTAAAGACCATGTGAACAGAATGCTGGTCCCCCATGCTGGTCAACAGTACATTCTCTTGAGAATTCCCTATTTTATGCAAACAGTGTTAACCCTGATCAGACTCTGCATTCTGAGGCTTCTGAACAGGGTCAGCACTGTTTGTTAATTATCCCTTTTGGGGCTTTCCCAACTAAAATGGGTTAAATACCTGATAAATTATGATGATTTGGTGTTTTACATCCCTCCTTTCAACATTTAAGTCATATCGAGATGATGGAAGAATGATAATGAAAGTCTCTGTGCAATAAAGCGTCAAGAGTCATAAGCTAAATTCTACCCCCAGCCCAGCTCTTCATTGCACAGAGCCTTTCATTCCTCCCCACCCCCACCCCCCTTCACCACCCCCAGCTAAGCTGTCCAACTGGTGATCAGGAGGATGTCGGTTCCACCCTGCCGGGATGGCAACATACTTTCATGGAGACTGATCATGAAATATTTACTACGGTTATTATCTCCCTTCTGCTGATTCAAGAAGGGCAATTGTCAGTTTCTGGCAAAAGAATATGCACAATACTGGTTAACCACTTAGAAGACTATGCCTGCCCAGTAAAAGTGTGAATAGGTAAACTGACCACGCTCGACATGACCTCATAGGGTTGACTCATCCGTAACACCTCAGCACAAACCATCACCAACTGGATTCGAACCTCAGACCTCGTGACCATTCAGCCACCAGGACACTTCAAATACCTGATAAAAGTTCCCTGATAATGAATCCACAAAGGGTTCTGGGGAGAAGACATCTGGCATACTTTCACTGCTGTTCCTCTGTGGGGATCCATATTTGTGGTGCTGGCCATTCTGCATAAGAATGCAAACTAAGCTGTCTTATTATATACCGTAAAATCTCTAACAAACGCCCGGGCGTTTATTAGAATCATTATCTTTCATGAAGAGGGGGATGGGCGTTTATTAGAGGCTATAGAAACCTGCAAATCACATATGAAGGTCCAAAACGATCAGTTTCTTTCTAATGGCCGCCATCTTGTTTTCTCAGAAAATAACTGGTGATACAATAGTCGTGCCTTAGAATAGAATAGTAGTAGTACCACATCTCTCTTTACTTTGCGGGTATCATTAACACTTTTCTCGTTTCGCGTAAAATGGCAAAATACATAAAACCTTTATTTTGTTTGACTTGTTTAATTTCCGATCCTTCGAATCCAATGTCACAAAAAAGCTCCTATGAATCAACATCGGAGGCAAGGCTCTCCTGTCTGTCTGTCATTTAGCTTCATTATCAAGTATAGTTTGGCCACTGAGGCTTCATTAGGGAGTGTAAGCTAACATGATGAATTTATAATACACGATCTCCCGCATCAGGCCTCTTTGCAGTTCTGCAAATATGCTGCCAGCTGCGATTACGAATTATGAATTTGCCAGGGCAGTCAAACGTGTGTACTCTCTCATATATTTCTTCCTATGTTCTATACATAACTGACATTAAATCAGCTGAATTTATTGAAGATTTAACCCTTTATATGACAATGGAATCTTCCGCCCAAAGACGTATAAAATTGTATTATTTACGTCCTTGTTCCGCCTAATAAGTTTTGAGCACTCCTTATGCAGTAATAGGTTTGTTTTGTTTATGGTAAAATTAACAGAAACATGTGAACTTTAAGCAAACAGTGTAGACCATGATCAGATGCCGCGGTGGTCGATGCGGCGTCTGATCTGGGTCTACACTGTTTGCCAATGTCCCGCTAGGCATACCGTATATTGGCTGAATACTTCCAATGGTTGACTAATATTTTTTCAACTTATTATGCAGTGTAGTGTAATCAAATTTAATTTTCTGTGTAGTTGTAGCTCATTGTTTATTGATCAACCCTAATCAACCATGTGTTTATGGACGCTGGCTCTATAACTTTCCACGGGAAAATGCTGCGGTGCCGCCTTTGATGTTAGGAAGACACGCGTCAAACACACGATGGTGGTCAGCAAGATCGTGTCGGTCAAATGTGTTATTAAAGGTCACCATGTTTACCGGATTACTTATTCTTGTGGGACAAACTTGGATTGTTTCTTTGAGCCTGATAATCAGCATAGTGACAGTGCGATCATTGTAAAGAAAGGCGATAATACTGTCGGACATATTCCGGGAGGTTTATGTCAGTCTTTGACACAGTTGCACAAGGAGGGCAGTATTGTTCATATCACTTCCGAAATTACTCCGCTGCAGAAGGGACTTTTGTTCAAGGCGTAGGACTGGACATTCCCTGTATTTCGATTTAATTTGGACCACAAGAGAAAAAGATTTTTGCGTTCGGCGATCAAGCAACAATTTTGGAAACTTTCAGCATAAGGTAAGGTCTTTTTTTTTCCAGTGGGCGTTAAATAGAGGCTGTAATTTTTCGAGAATTGTCAAAAAAAATCGCCATTTTTAACATCCTAATCGGGGGGGTGGGCGTTTATTAGAGCCTGGGCGTCTAATAGAGATTTTACGGTACCTATTAACCATAGGCTTATTATATATTTATTATTGATACCACTTTCAAACTGTTGTTTCTTAAAGTCAGGTCCAAAGAGCTGAGAGTCTCAATTTTTCTAGCTCATTATGAACTTAGACAAAAAATTGCAACAATGTATTTGGAAAAAAAAAATGCAAAAAAAAAAAAAAAATGCTCCTCTTTGCAAAAAATGAGACTATTGCTAATAGCAAATTATACATAATAACTAATTTGTAGCTCCTAATAATTTTTTTTTTTTTTTTTTTCAACCAAAAAGTGTTGGTATTTTTCTTATTTCCCCACTTTTTTGTGAAGAAATAAGAAAAAAATATTCATCTGGATAACCCTCTTAACCTTAGTCATGCTGAACCCTTATATGCCCTGCCTTTGCAAACAATGTAGATCTGAAGAAGCCAACTGATCTGGATCTGCATTGTTTGTCATTCAGTATGTGAATCTGTATCAACAACCAGGATCAAGTAATCTGATTTGCTTATTAGAAGTTGGGGTGGCATCTTAATTTGTTCAGCATAACAATGATAGAAATATAACAAAAGAAACTGAAATCAGATTTAAAAACCATGAAAAAATCTGAAAATTTGATAAATAATTTGTACTTTCCTATTTTCACTTTATATTATGGGGCAACATAGGGATCAGAACTGTTCACCTACACCACTCTCTGAGCCAATTCAGCAGACAACAAATTGGAGATATATTTTCTTATTTTTCTCAGAAAACAGAATTTGACATTTCATGCAAATTGTCTCCATTTTTCTTGGAAAAATAAGAAACATATTTCAACTTGTTGTCTGTTGAAAATTTTACCCACAGTGCTAAGCGTTAATAAAATGCAGTAATTGAGCTACAGTATGTATACAGTTGGACACATGCATTACCATTTTTATAGCTCTTTCTCTGTCATATATCACATGTTGTACCATTTCGTTGTACAAGGTTTCACTATTCTGTTCCACTAAACTACAGAACATCCCAAACTGTTCAAGCTGTTGCTGCCTAATATGTAAGTCAAACAGGAAGTTACGTCGGGCAAGGTACATCCGAATCCTGGACTGGATTTGAACTATTTTTTTTAGAAGAATGTCCATCTTAGCGTTGAGAAGATCTTTGTGCCAATACTTTAAGAAGACCTGAAATAGTCATAAATGTATTAAAATCTCTATACTATATTTATCCAAAGTATCTGGACAGATTGTCTTGAGCAAATAGCGTAAATCTAGATCAGATGCTGCTTTCTAAAGCATTGGATCTAGGTTTATGCTGTTTGCTCAAAATCTGAGCATACGATGTTTGCCAGTCATCATCAATTTTTAGACATATCAACACATAATAAAATGGGCAGTCTGAATGAAATATGAAGCCTCTGTTTTCTGGTGGAAAAATATAATAAGGAAACAATTTTAAATTTAAAAATGTTGTCTACTTGAATTTAAGGGAAATGATTTTTTTTTTCAGAGGAGGCAACTTTGACAAAATTGCTTTTACCTCTCTTCTGAAAATGGGCCTACAGGGAGCAAATTTTTTCCTTTTAGAGTAGGTCTCTTTTCACAAGGGGACTGGTGTGTAGGAAGTCACAGAGTTACCTCCCTCCTAAGAAATGGCAGAAAATCTACCAAGTACTGATATATATTTTTTATGCCCCTTTCAGTGTTATTTGAGTCACACCCAATTAATGGGAGGGTGATAATGAAAGGCTTTGTGTAATGAAGCACCCTACAGTCATCGGTTGAATTCTGCCTTCACATCACGAAAACATATCTATATAAGTTTGACCCCCTTAAACCCCACTTTTATACAGTAAAACTGGGGTTTACAGGGGTATACATTATTTTTCTTATTTCTGCTAAAAACATAGATTGTGGGTACTCGATAGAACCGCCTCGTCGAGGCGGTTCTAACGATTACCCACAACCTATGTTTTGAGTAGAAATATGAAAAATATCAGAATTTTTTATCTGAAAATTTTCATTTTTTGGTGGTAAAATTTTCAGTGTATTTGAATAGGCATGTTTTCGTAATGAGCAGGATTCAAACCTAGGACCTTGTGATCGGAAGTAGGGAGCGCTAACCACAGCCACCGGACCCGGATGTTTCCTACAAAGAGTATCCTGTCCCATAAATTCAGCATGTCCAAAGTAAGACTGTTACCTTAGAATTACCAATCTGTGCATCTTTCAATTTTGCTGCTCTCACTATTGCCATACAGCTTCCAGGGCCTGCTTCAACAGGGGCAGTGGCAGGGAATGCTAAAATTTTATACCTGAAATAAGGCCAGAGACAATAAATTATTAGACTCTCATCACCATCTGTCCCTGAAAAACTGCGACAAAATAAACAAAACATCATTCAGCCAAGCATGAAAAGCAGGTCAAGGTCAGTAACGGTTGATGGCAGTGGGCAGGGTGCATCATGGCTGATGTGTGTATGGTTTCATTAGCCTAGAAGCCTTGGTGTTTGAGAAATGGAGCTAAACACACAGATTTAATATCGTTGATGCCAATGCCAATGATGATGCTGGATAATGATCCCTATGTTGCTCTTGCTTGCTAAAGCAGCCGCGAAAAAAAAAAAAAAAAAATGATACGTTGAGACGGAAAACTTTTTCAGAGAGAGTTGGACTTACACAGAAAACAGATTTTATGACACATTTCAAATAAATTACTTGTTATGAAAAGGTATTAAAACAATGTTGTCTTCTTTTTGCATATGATAGTGAGCGTCAATTTATCTTGTTTTGCTATGATTTACCTCTCCTGCGAAATAATAAGAAAATACTAATATTTTTACCTGAAACTTAAAAATATCTTCAAGCAAATGTTGACATAGTAGCCCAGTCTGATCAAGGCTTTCCTTCCTTGTCCACTTACAGAATCTCTAGATACTGTGAAACATGCCTTCAGATCAGTGGGATATCTTCTTGTCTGCACATCACGAAAACATGCCTATATAATTTTGACCCTCTTAAACACCACTTTTATATAGTAAAACTGGGGTTTACAGGGGTATACATTATTGTTCTTATTTTGCTAAAAGACATGGATTGTGGGTACTTTGTTAGACCCGCCTCACTGAGGCAGTTCTAACGAGTACCCACAATCTATGTTTTGAGCAGAAATATGAAAAATATCAGAATTTTTATCTGAGAATCTTCAGTTTTTGTAGGTGAAACTTTCTATATATAACTGAATAGCCGTGTTTTCCTAATGATGACTTTAGGATACATTTTGCTTGTTGCAGTGTGTATATCTCAGTTCCAGATAAGAGGGGTTATCAGGGTAAATATTATACAATTATAGCACTTGTGTGATGGTAATATGACGATTTGTTCACCCAAGGCAGGTAATATTACCCGAGGGCTTGCTTGTACAAGGGCAACAACTGTTTTATTATACCAAATTCTTACAACTGCAACTGCACTGACAGCAATGACATCACCAGAGTGCAATATTGCCTGTGTAGGTAATATTGCAGGGAAACCTCAAAAAATATTACCCTACACGTGAAATGTACTTACCGAAGTGGCGTCAGTGGGTAGTATTACTTGCCGGGATAATATTACAGGGTAACATGACAGAATATACCCTGCATGTGACAAGAATATAAATGAGGTATGATAATTATAAAAACATTTGTTGTGGGTACTCATTAGAAACGCCTTATGGAAGCAGTTCTAATGAGTACCACAACCTATGTTTTTGTGGAGAAATGTATATCAATACTCTTTTAACCCTTAAAGCGCCAAGAAAATCTGCATCTGAAAATGTCGTCTGTTTATGTCGTCTGCTGAATATTCTTGCAAACTTCTCAAAGCTATTTTTTTTGCATACCGGCAAACAGTGTGGACCCTAAAGGAGCAGTCTGATCTGGGTCCACACTGTTTGCAGATATGACTTTTAAAATCACAAGCAGAAGACAAAGCAGACGACAATCATTGTGATTGGCGCTTTAAGGATTAATGCTTTTTCCGGAGCTATGGTATCTTACCTGAGAAAAAACATATGGAAAGAAAGACGAGTAGAATAACCTAATCTTCTTATTTTGGTTGTTTCTAAAACACCTGTACTTCGTAACTGATCAGCAACTATTTTCACATCAAAGTTGTCTGGAAGCTTGCTATGATTTGGTTTTATACACCTAAGGATCAATAAATGATTTAGCTTTAAGAAACAAAATATATACCGTATTCGACCTAATGACTGCACATACCCCTATAAGGGCACAGTCAAGTAATTCCGTAGTCTTCAGATTACAGCCAGTGTACTTTTGTCCACTTCTTTATAAAGGCATATGTTGTGGGTACCATTTGAATTGCATCGACTTGTCGATGCAATTCAAATAAGTACCCACAACATATGCTTTTATAAGAAAATCAGGAAAACATTGCATAAACATCATCAAATCAGTCCTTTGCTGATCTTTTTTTAGGTGTAACTTATTAGGTAAATACATATTTTACCTCAGGTTTTCCCTGTAATTTTGAAAAACGTAAGCGCTCAGGGAGGTTATTAGGTCAAATACAGTAAATATTTTACAGATTTTTGGTCAAACATATGAGCTGCAAAGTCAGAAAACATATCTTCCGACACCCAGCAAAGATTCAGATCAACCTGCACATTGTTTGTGTTGAGGTTTTTACGGCCCAGTCAACCCAGTGTGGTCATGTCGAGCGCGGTCAGTTTACCTAACCACACATTTACTTGGCAGGCATAGTCCTCTAAGCAGTTAACCAGTATTGTGCACATTCTTTCGCCAGAAACTGAACTGCCCTTCTTGAATCAGCGGAAGGGAGAGAATGACTGTAGAAAATATTTCACGATCAATCTCCATGATTTTTTTTTTTTTTTTTTTTGATTTGGGTTTTACGGCCCTTTCAAGAATATTTCACTTATATCGAGCCGATCGTTCATCGAAGGTGGGCGAAAACCGGAGAACCCGGAGAAAAACCACCTGACCATCTGTAAGCACAACTTGGCTTTCCCACATATGACCCGAGCTAGGCTCGAACCACAGCGGTGAGAAACCTAATGGATTAAGAGTCAACTCTCTTATCCATTGAAAGAATGTTGCCGGCCTCGGCAGCGTTCGAACCCACGACCTCCCGGCCTCCAGCTGGACGCGCATCCAACTGAGCCACCGAGGCTGGCATCAACCTGCACATCTGCTCAGTCCAATTATAATCTATATTGGGCATATTTTGGATAGCTAAGGATGCAAAGTTTGTTCATGCCGACAACAAAGACTCTGATCAGACCAAGGATGCACAGGCTGATTTGAGTCTTTGGTGGGTACACGTCAAATTGTGGCTCATATGATTTTCATGTCTGAAATAACAACGCAAATTATGTATACATGCATATTATCAAAATTTTATATGGCTCATATGATTTTCATATCTGAAATAATGACACAAAATATGTATATATGCATATTATCATAATTTATATGTTTGCTAAAAGAAAACTTCACCTTGAGGGATTAATAAATGAGTATGTTGAATAAAACAAATGTTTTTTTTTTTTCATATGTAGCTAAAACAACGACTTTCACATGTGTGAAATAAAATCTCATTTTATATATACGAGGGATGTTCGAAATGAATTGCTTATTGTCCTCTAGCTCGATATCCACGTGGGGCACGATAAAAACCAATACATGCCTGTATAGGGCTATTCAATATCTACACAATGGTGTATAAATGTACATGTTAGACTAAGTGTAAGACATAAAATTTGCCATTTGAATACACACAGTCATTGACCACTGCAGTAAAAATGATTGGTAGAAGCGTCGACAAAAAAAGATGAAATACGGGCTTACATCAAAGCTCGCTCAAAACTTGGTTGTTCTTTGAAGAAGCTGATGACTGAAATTTCTACTGCTTTTGGACCTTCTTGTGTGTCTTATGACACAGTTCGGTGGTGGAAAAAGAAATTTGAGTCTGGTGTAGAGTCCATCAAAAATGCACCAAAATCAGGTAGGCCAAAATCTGCATCTCATAAAGAAATTGTTTCCAAAATAAAGGAAATCATTGAAGGAGATGCCAGATTTACAGTTTGTGATATTGCACGAAAGGTAGGCATATCACTATCAACGGTTCACCTTATTTTGAAGAAGCATTTGAAAGTCAGAAAGATTTCTGCTAGATGGGTGCCACATCTGTTGACTGACGAGCAGCAGAGGCAACGGGTTAAAGTGGCCAAAAAGCTGCTTCAAATGTTTCCAAAATACAGTCGACTCTCGTTATCTCGACCCCTCTTATCTCGATCCTATCCCTTATGTCGAACTGATTTCTAAGTCCCGATTATTTTCCTTATATATTTATTGTATTTCAGCTTCGCGTATGTCGAACTACTTTTATGTCGACACTTTGGCTATCTCGTCCATCATTTTCAGTCCCTGAATATATTTTTCACAGTTTTTACTACCGCGTATCTCGAACTCAGACCATGACGAAGGAAAACAAAATGTAAGATGCGGCGCCGCCTGTCTCTCAGTTAATGAAAGTCATAATAGGCCATTGATAAATAAATCAATATTTTAATTTTCCCCTTTGTCCAGGTAATTACACAAACAATGTCTAAAATCCGTAATTATGAAATCACGTGCGTGTCGAGTCGGGTTTGACACGCGGCGCTCAACACCATCTCGTGTCATTGATTTGTAAGATAAAAAGCAGCTCAGAATAGTGTTATGGAAGATTAATCAACGAAGTTTCTTTAATTTATTGTTTAGATATGCTCTTCACTATTGAGTACTGTCCGTCTGAATGATAAAGCGACTTCAAGAAAGTCAGTGCGCGACAGGTTCCGACTCAGATCAGCCTGAATTGAACAGGCTGGCTAAGTGTGAATCTTCGCTTGTTACTCTTTGGTCAGGCGGTGCTCTTTGGTAAGCCCAGATAAGGCTCATGCGTATAATGGAAAATTCGTGGGCGTGCAGGCTGATCCGAGTCTTTGACAGTCGCACAGTCTTCTAATAGGAGTTGTCGTGCACGGCCTCAAATAGACGAATCACACGTGGGTACCGATGTAAACCCTTCCGACCCTGTAGACTGATACGGATACCCGCACAAATGGTGTAGGTCCAGATGAGACGGCTCATAACGAGCTTTCTCTGCAGGATCTACAGTTTGCCGCGCTGAGAGGGTTCGTTTATGCCAGGGGAGATAATCCAAACTAGCTTACAGCTGCCGCTTAACATTGTAAGCGATTTATGCAAAAGCGGAAACCAGTCAACTCTTTATCGAGTCGTCTATGCGAAGGGAGCTAATCCAAACCAGTTCATAACGTATAGCTAACACAACCCGGAAACCAGTAATTTATTTATAGCTCACATGGAAATCCAAATTTGCAGGAGTATTAAAAGACAACAAGAGACGTTTGAAATTTATTATTATTAACATTTATTGATGATATTATTCCAAGAGAACCATTGCATCTCCTAAAACAAATAGAAACAATGCAAACTGAAGTACGCATAAATTATTTAAATTGTCATATACATATGCCTTCCAACCACGTTTTGGCGAACAGAGAGGCGAACAGCCGTCATACCTATGACGTCACAATTTGGTTGTCTCGAACTACTGATAACTCGAACATTTTTATCCGGTCCCGTGAAGTTCGAGATAACGAGAGTCGACTGTATGACAAAAAGTAGTTTGCCAATGTCATCACAGGTGATGAAGCCTGGATCCATTATTTTGAGCCCGTCAGAAAGGTTAGCAATAAGATCTGGGCCACTAAACACAGCAAATGCCCAATAATTGCCAAACGTTCTTTGAGTACAAAGAAGGTTTTGTATGCAATCTTCTTCTCTGGTGAAGGAGGCGCAATAAAAGTGCCAGTGAAAAAGGGTAAAAGCATCACCGGAAAGTACTACAAAGACATAGTACTGAAGAAACTGAAAAAGTATTATCAGAAACGACGCTCTGCCACTGGTTTTAAACATGTCCGTCTTCTACATGACAATGCTCCAGCTCATACCTCCGCAATAGTTACGGCGTTTTTGAAGAAAGAAAAAGTAACTGCTTTGCCTCACCCCCCGTATCCCCCAGACCTTGCCCTGATTTCTTTTTGTTTCTGAAATTGAAAGCATTCCTTGCTGGGCGGAAATACCAGTCCCGACAGGCACTTGGATCTGCCATTCATCAGTACCTTATTACTGTGCCCAAATCAGCGTACCGTGACGCCTTCAAGAAGTGGATACATCAGCTGAAACTTTGCATTTCTAGCCACCGGGAGTACTTCGAGGGCAAGAAATGAGTACTTTTGGGCTAACTTGAAATTTGAAGTCTCCAGATAGAAATAAGCAATTCATTTCGAACATCCCTCGTATATACTTTTCACCTGAAAAATTTCACATGTAATAGTTCAAAGGAAAGCCCCTCAAGTAAGAACAAATTTTCTTCTATATATTTGATATAGAGAAGCCCCATTCTTTCAATCTGGATTTTAAAAACTATTTTTTTAGAAAAAAATAAAAAAAATAAGGGGACTGGAAATGCCTGGTAAATTTTCCACAATTTTTCACAAGAGAGCCAACTTTTGTGACTTCCTGTTTACTTTCCTGCAAAACAAGGGCCTTCCAAGGGAGAGCAAATTCTTTCCTTTTAACCTATTGTAGACTGAATAGACTCTCCCACACTATATATTGGAAGTGTCCAATTGAAATTTGGGTACATCCGGCTATGAGATTTTTGTATTGAGATTAATGAGATTTATATATTTTTCTGGAGAAAAATGGTTAAACTATTTGCAAACAGTGCAGACCCTGATCAGACGCCACATTCTGCTGCATCTGATCTGGGTCTGCACTGTTTGCCAATTACCCTTTTACGGGTTTCCTGACTACAATGGGTTAAGATAGACCCCTTTTCAGAATGGAGCAAAATATTTTGACAGAGTTGCCTCCCTAGAAAAGTGAATCTATTCTCCATAATGTAAATACAAAAATCTCACCCTTTTGAATTTGTTTTTCAAAATCTATTACAAAAAAAGAAAAATCCTTCAAACATTGACTGCAAAGTTTAGCGCTTAGCATTCTGGGTAAAATTTTTAGCAGACAACATGTTAAAATATTTTCTTATTTTTCTCCAGAAAAGAAGTGTTAACATCAGAGACAATTTGCATGAAGTGTCAAATCCTGTTTTCTGAGAAAATAAGAAAAAGATCATCAATTTGTCATCTGCTGAACAAGCCTAGATAGTTGTAAAGGCAAAGGTTACTAGTATCTAATGTCAGCACACTAACCTAATAAACTGTGGTTCGGCTCTCTGTAACCTGTCCATCAACAACTGAAGGGAATTCTGAAATGAACAACCAAAGAATTTACCAGCACTCACTATTGCTAATACATATCCCCACTGTTTGCTTAAATTACAGGAAGTTAAGGGTTAAATGAAAATCTTAAAGGCTCCATATTCCTCAAAAATAGACATTTTTTTTTTATCCAAGAAAGGCTTAATAAATTGATATATGGTATTAATATAATCATAAAATGTGGCATAAAATGTAGTCTCTTGTTTTTGTTGCCAACATTAATTCAGATATACGATAAAAAATCATTTCATTTCAAGAGAGACTAACTGAAATTTTACAGGCTGCCAAGTGCCACATTTTGTGATTGTATTAATACCATATATCAATTTATTAAACCTTTCTTGGATAATAATATGTGTATTTTTTAGGAATATGGAGCCTTTGAGACCCCGTCCAGGACCATTTACCCAGCCTACATTCAGAGACAATCGACCCACCAGTGCTGTCAGCCAAACATTATTTATTTAGAAAAAAAATAGAAAGTCATTTATTTAATATCTGAATGTCAAATTATGGGTCAAGGTTAAATCCATACCTTGAAGTGAGCACTAGCAGAATTTGGGTTGGCTGTTATTCCTATGTCTTGAAAGGCACCGGCCTCTTTCATCCTGAAATTAGCAAAAAAAACAACAACAATAAACAAACCATTCCACTCATCATCTTAACAAAATACGGTCCACTATCGTTATCTCGACTTTGCTTATCTTGAATAATCATGTATCTGAAAGTGAATATCAGGTCCCTGTTTTAACATGAAAATCCAACAACATGTAACAAAAAATTCTGGAAAAGAGGAGAAATTGCTCCTTATACTCCTTAGGAGCAATTTCTCCTCTTTTCCACAATATTTTCAATATATCTCTCACTTCAGGAGTCAAATTACATATTTATTTGTGAAATAGGGATGTTGCATTTATTTTTTCCTCAATTCTGCAAATCCAATATGTGAAGGTAAGGATACCTCGACATATTTCAGAGAGTCCCTTGGACCTTGAGATAACGAGAGCTGACAGTAGTATAGAAGATGTCCAGGAAGAGCCACAATCATAGAACATAGTCTACCATGATACTAAGTAAAAAAGCGAACAAATTACAATGGACAGCATGTTACAACATAGGTCTAGATAAGAGTGGGTATCAGGTAAATAGTTTTCTTATATCTGAACGAAAACATTTGTTGTGGGTACTCATTAGAAGCGCCCTGCCAAGGCGCTTATAATGAGTACCTACAATATATGTGTTTGTTGAGAAATAAGGAAAAAATCATTACTTTTAGACTGAAGAAAGCATCTTATCAAGAGCTGTTTGTTTGTTTGTGTTGAGGTTTTACGGCCCATTCAATCCAAGTGCAGTCAGTTTACCTAACCACACGTTTACTGGGCAGGCTTAGTCCTCTAAGCGGTTAACCAGTATCGTGCACATTCTTTCGCCATAAGAGCTATGTTACAAACAACAGAAAGCAAACAAACTAGCCCTCTCTTCCCTAGTGATGTGATCACAATGCCAGACAGGATAATAACAAGAAATACTAGAACAATTAAATTACAATTAGCAATTTAATGGGAGAAAGCAGTCAGTTAACTCCCCCTTGATTACTCTCTGTAAATAACCAGGTCCAATTAATTGAATTCCTCTTGCTTTTATCATTAGCATTTCCATTAAATATCACTTCCTTTTCCTTGATAAATCTAATTTTAACAAGGTCATATGCCAATACAGCTTCCAAAATATCAAAAAGAAACATTTTCTGTGCAATGAAATATATAATGTTAATAAATCTTTCATGTGGATATGGAGAAATGTAAAGTTAATTAAGAATCTGTTACATTCCAATGATGACCTATGATGAAAGCAGAGGATTCCAAATGCTAACCAATAACCTGGTTAGCATTTGATCTACCTTGGATTTTTCCTGTCAAGGGAGATAATAGAAATACTGCTGCTATCACTCATTGCCAATAGTAATAAGAGCTGTCACAGGACAGCACAGCTTGCCTGAATTGTGCTTTGATTCTAAAAACTTTAACGAAAAACTAATATAATTGTTTTCTTTCCAAGTCCATGAATTGACCTCAAGGTCAGTCATGTGGGTCGTGATGGTACAGCATAAAACTTCAGACCAGTATCTAACAACAAGTAAAGTATGAACTACTTCCATCCTGAGGTTCAGGAAAGCCTCCTAAAAACTTAACCAATGCCAACTTCGATACTGATGCCGACACCGTGGTGACTGCTATATAGCTCTACCTATACTTTCGTACAGGTGAGCTAAAACTAAACAAAGTGTCTATGTAATGTATATCCCCATATCCCTTATATCATTTAGTGTAATACATACTATTTAGCAAATTCTCAGAATATTTCCATTTTCACTTTGTTCTGTTATTTTGTCAAACTTTTGCGCTGTATAATATTCACAGTTGTTAAGGAGGAGTTTTTGATGATAATTTTAGGATAATTTTTTCTTATTTCTCAACAAAAACATATTTTGTGAGTACTCATTAGAAGCACCTCAGCAAGGCGTTTCCAATAAGTACCCACAGCATATGTTTTTAAGGAGGAATAAGAAAAAATATCCCAGAATTATCACCAAATACTCCTCCTTAACAAGTCCACTGAATATATCTTAATCTTCTTAGTGACCAAACTTTCCTCCTTTTCTTTGTGTTATACAATGGAAATGTCACAACTGTTAGATAAAAAGGATATCTTGATAAATATTTTTCTTATTTCTCCACCAAAACATATATTGTAGGTACACATTAGAAGTGCCTCATTCTACATTTTGGCTGGAACTAAGATCTTTTCTCTCCAGAACAAATTGTTTATACTCACTTTTGCTTAAGTTTTCTGCCAGCTTGTTTCGACAGACTGTCCCCAGGAGCATACTGTCTTCTCTCAGGCTGTCGTATTTCGTGCTGAGACCATTTACTTCTACCTGAACCATGTCTACAAAATTATCACAAGATTGTGAAATACATGTACAGTAAATGTCCTTAAATTTCAAAGACTTTATTCCGTTTTTTTGTTGTTGTTTTTTTGACTAAATTTTGCTTTTTATGCAGTTATTTCTTGAAATACCTAGTGAAATGGCAAACAATGTAGACCCTGATCCGACTGCTCTTGAAGGAGCAGTCTGATCTGGGTCTGCACTGTTTGCATATGTCATTATGTCAGAAACTTTGGTGTACAAAATTTTCATATATTTACAGCCCTTTCAAGAATATTTCACTTATATCGAGGCGATTGTTCATCAAAGGTGGGCAAAAACTGGAGAACCCGTGGAAAAACCACCTGATAATCCGTAAGCAGAACTTGGCTTTCCCACATGTGACCGGAGCGAGGCTCAAACCAAAGAGGTGAGAAACCTAATGGATTAAGAATCAACTCTCCTATCCACTAGGCTATGGGGGCCCGCTACAATACAGTAAAAATTCAATCATTCGTACAACTTGTATCTAGGGTACTGTACATCCAATTTCAAGAACAGTGAAGTGTAAATTGCCTCCTGACTAGTGTGCTGTTATCCAGCTATAAAGCAGTAAATGGTAAGTTTGTTATTACCTCATGTTTAGTGCCATGGTCTCCAGTTTTATGACCATAAAGGGTTAGGTTATCATTATCTCATATCTAGTGTGCTGCTATTCAGCTTTAGAGTAGTAAAATGCAAGTTATCTTTACCTCATGTCTAGTGTGCCTGTATCCAGTACCTTGGCAGTGAAAAGTTCATTGACAAGATTATTATGACTCTGCTCCATCAGTTTCTGCATGTTAGAACTGAGTGTATCACGATTCTTCTCCAAAAATCCCCAAGCTCTGTATGTCACCTGGAAAGAAGTCAAGACATTATGTGTGATGGCTGGTCTCGTAAAATTATAATAAAAATGAATTTTTATTACTAGATTCCCTTAACAAATGCTTTCATTGAGAAATAAGAAAAATACTTGAATGATTACCCTGCTTATCTTGAGTTATCCCGATGCAAACTGGTCCAGCCTTACCCTTTAAAATGTCAAGAAAACCTGCATCTGAAAATGTTGTCTGTTTATGTCGTCTGCTGAATATTCTTGAAAACTTTTCAAACCTATATTTGCATATAGGCAAACAGTGTGGACCCTGATCAGACTGCTCCTAGAGGAGCAGTCTGATCTGGGTCCACACTGTTTGCAAAAATGACTTTTAAAATTACAAGCAGATGACAAAGCAGACAACAACTGCTGTGATTGGCAGTTTAAGGGTTAATGTACAATTGTGAAAAAAAAAAAAACTTGTATTCTGACATGGCTCCTCATAAGGTGTTTTTTTTTTCAACCAAAAGGTATTGATATATTTTGTATATTTCCACAAAAAGATTTTTACTGTCAAGAGAAAATAAGTCTTGACATTTCATGAGAATTGTCTGCCAAGCAGACAATTCACATGAAATGCCAATGCCATCTACTACAAATTTTGCTTGGTGCTTCATGGGTTGATCTATCAAAGAAATAATTATTATCATTTGCATTGAGTTTGATCTATACATACCTGTCCAGCATAATGTACTACTGTGAAGACTGGGTCATGATGCTTGGATCTCTTGTACATGTCTACTTTAACAAACTGTTTGTTAAATTTGTCTACCATGGTCACATCAGAGGCTCTAGCAAGACGACATTCTTCTTCTAATAGTGAAAACAGTCCCATTGGTCTCTGTAATTGCAATATAGAAACTACTGTATTCTGACAGACTTTTTTTTTCAACCAAAAAGTAATGATTTTTTCTTATTTCTCCATGAAAACATATGTTGCGGGTACCTATTAGAAGCATCTTGCTGAGGTGGTTCTAAAGAACACCCTCAATATATGTTTTCCTAGAGATATAAGTGATCTAAGCAGCTAATGAGTACCCACAACATGTTTCCATGGAGATATAAGTAAACTGAGCATCTAATGAGTACCCACAACATGTTTCCATGGAGATATAAGTGAACTACACATGTAATGAGTACCCACATGTTTCCATGGAGATATAAGTAATCTAAGCATCTAATGAGTACCCACAACATGTTTTCATGGAGATATAAGACTAGTGATCTAAGAAACTAATGAGTACCCACATCACTGCTCTTCATCATTGTGCTTGAAGCCTTATCACGAGAGTTCCGCTCTGGGGTCCCCTGGGAGGACCTCTATGCCGATGACCTTGTTATCATCGCTGAATCACTTGAGGAATGTGTCAGGAGGCTCTTGACTTGGAAAGAAGCAATGGAGAAGAAAGGACTGAGAGTAAATGCAGGAAAGACAAAGATCATGATCTGCGGTACGGGACTGGACCTCCTACAGAGTTCAGGCTAGTTTCCATGCGCTGTCTGTCGCACTGGAGTGGGAAGCAACAGCATCTTCTGCAATGGCTGCAAGCACTGGGTGCACAAAAAATGCAGTGGGCTCAAGCGCTTGAAAAAGGACCCTGACTATAGATGTACACGGTGCCAGGGAACTGCACGCCCCTTGGATGGCAGACCACAGAAGGAAGTCCAGGTTGGACCTGACAAGCTTGAGGTGGTAGCTTCCTTTTGTTACCTAGGAGACATGCTCTCAGCAGCAGGTGGCTGTGAACTTTCAACCACAACACGTGTGAAAACCGCCTGGAAGAAGTTCAAGGCTCTGCTACCAGTTCTCTCTTCACGCCACCTCTCTTTCAAAACACGTGGCCATGTGTACAGCTCTTGTGTGCGGAGTGCAATGCTCCATGCCAGCGAGACTTGGCCATTGACAAAGCCGAACCTCCAGCTTCTGCAGCGAAATGACAGGGCAATGATCAGACAGATCTGCAATGTCAGGCGGCAAGACATTGTCACCACCAGGTCCAATGGTCTACTTGTGCGGCTTGGCATTGAGGATCTGGGCCTCATTCTGAAGGAGAGAAGACTTCGATGGTATGGACATGTGGAACGCTCCAGTGGTGCAATCAAGACAGCCTTTGACATACAGGTTAATGGAAAGCGTGGGCCTGGGAGGCCCAAAATGACATGGAAGCAGCTGACAGAGAGGGATTGCAGAGAGTGGAAGCTCTCGGCTATCAACCCTCATGATAGACGTACCTGGAGATCTGGTGTGAGATCTGCCATGCGTGCAGCAAGCCAGCTATCTGGAAGGGGTCCCACTGATGTGGATGTTGCCCCTGTACCTGCACGTTAAACAAAAATCTGATTATGATATGATGATGATGACCCACATGTTTTCATGGAGATATAAGTGATCTGAGCATCTAATGAGTACCCACAACATGTTTTCATGGAGATATAAGTGATGTAAGCATCTAATGAGTACCCACAACATGTTTTTATGGAGATATGGAGATATAAGTGACCTAAGAAACTAATGAGTACCCACATGTTTTCATGGAGATATAAGTCATCTAAGCATCTAATGAGTACTCACAACATGTTTTCATGGAGATATAAGTGATCTAAGAAACTAACGAGTACCCATATGTTTTCATGGAGATATAAGTGATGTAAGCATCTAATGAATACCCACAACATGTTTTCATGGAGATATAAGTGATCTAAGAAACTAATGAGTACCCACATGTTTTCATGGAGATATAAGTGATGTAAGCATCTAATGAGTACCCACAACAAGTTTTCATGAAAAATAAGTGATCTAAGAAACTAATGAGTACCCACATGTTTTCATGGAGATATAAGTGATGTAAGAATCTAATGAGTACCAATAACATGTTTTCCTGGAGATATAAGAAAAATATTTTGATTCTCCCATTATCTAGTGCTCAGATTCTGACACAACACCTTACCATACCATACAAGTCCATTTTTTTACATGTCAATCAAGTCTACTGGATGATGTACAAATCAAGTTTGGTGAAAATCTATTGAGATTTACTCAAGTTATGGTCCTGAAACAAAAATACGTAAGCGTTGCTGGCAGACAACTCTGTGAAAACCAACCAAAATTGCCCATTAGCAATCCTAGACAAGATCTCCATACTATCAATGCACATACCAAGTTTGGTGAAAATCCATTAACAATTACTCAAGTTATCAACGGAAACTCGGACGGACAGATGGAGGGATGAACAGATGTCTTCATAGATGGACACTTATTGGGTACTCAATGCTAAATTTCTATAGACGAAAAATGTAAAAGTGCCCAACAACAGAAAAAATCTCATTTTTATCATTGTTAGGGATGGAATAAAGCAAACTCTATGTAAAGTGTCCAATATATGCCTACCTAATATATGCCCAGTTGTGGACTCAGACAGACATGTGGACGACTAACATGATACCATAATTCCCTGCCACTATCGTGTGTCAGGGTATAAAAAAACAGAATCCCATTATTTCTGTTTTTACAGTGAAGCTGTACACTATTTCTGATTTGATTTTGATTTTAGTGTTTTACAGCCCAGCCAACACCATTAAGGTCAAGTTGAGCTGGTAAATAAACCTACTTCCATTTTTCCATGACAGGCTTAGTCATCTAAGTGATTAATTAGTACTTAAGCATATTCTTTCCTCAGTAACTGACAACTGCCCTTCTTGAATCAGTGGAAAGTGGAGAATGACCAGAGAAATGATTTCATGATCAATCTCCACAAAAGTAAGGACACTGAGCTGGGATTTGAACTCGCAACCCGAGGATCTGCAGTCAAATGTGCTACTGACTGCCGTATAGAGCCCGGCAAAAACTATCCCAGATACATACCTGAAATATCATATGAAGTAATTCATCATTATTTGTAAACTTTATCTTGGGCTGTTTGATCCCCTCATTGTGATAATCTCGCAGCTCCATTGAGAAGATATGTTCATTGAAGTAGTGCTGTAACCTCTCATTGGCAGCATTGATACAGAACTGTTCGAAACTGTTATATTGGAAGTTCTCGAAACCAGCCATGTCTAAAATACTGATAACACTGCGGGAACCTGACCTGAAAATGATATTTAGAAATTCAGATAAGAAGAGGCTTATGGAGTCATTTCTCCATGAAAATATTTGTTTTAGTTCTTGTTTTACCCTTGTCCTGCTGAACCCGAATATTCCCTGCCTTTGCAAACAGTGCAGATCCTGATCAGTTGGCTTCTCAAGAAGCCAACTGATCTGGACCTACACTGTTTGCTATTAAGTATGTAAATTTATATCAACCACCTGGATCAAGTAAGCTGATTGGCTGAAAATTAGAAGTGGACGTGGCATCTTAATTTATTCAGTATGACAAGGTTTAATGGCACATCAACCCTTGTGGGTCATTTTGTGTCATCTCCTACAAAAAGGGATGAAATAGACATAAAGAGTCAACAGAAAAGAAGAAAGCGATGGAGAATAGTGAAAGACAAAGTAAATGACAGTCCAGAAACAGAAGAAATACTAACATGGCCCCTTCCCCAGCCTGTTGCAATACAGCAGGCCCTTACAATCACCATATCAAGAAAATTTATAAGCTGTGCTGTATTAAAGACAAGTTGATGCAATTCAAATGGGTACAACAATATATACCTTTATAAAGAAGTAGACAAAAAGTAAACTGGCTGTAATCTGAAGACTGCAGAATTGCTTGACTGTGCACTTATAGGGGTTTGTGTGGTAGTTACTTTGACTTCTTAGTGTTGAGGTTTTACAGCCCTGTCGATCCAGTGGGGTCATGTTGAGTGCAGTCAGTTACATAACCACACTTTTACTGAGCAGGCTTAGTCCTCTAAGAGGTTAACCAGTATTGAGCACATTCCTGCCAGAAACTTACAACTGCCCTTCTTGAAGCAGCAGAATGGAGAGAATGATCGTACACTTCCAACCCAGGACTTCCAATGATGGTTTGGTATCCCGTTCAACAGTATTTAAGCCATACTGAGATGATGGAAGGGTACTAATGAAAGACTGTACAATAAAGGGTCATACAGTTATGAGCCAAATTCTGAGCAGGATTTGAACCTGGGACCTCATGGTCTGAAGTGCTAACTACTCAGCCACCTGAATGATGCAGATACACTTTCAAGGACGGTAACTCATCAAAATTGTTTTCCTTTTTTCTGAGAACAAGTCTACTCTAAAAGGAAAAAAAGAAGAGAAAATTCTCTCCTTTCAGAGTAAACCCCTTTTCAGAAGGGGTTTGGTGTGCTTTTATGCAAACATGAAATAACAGAAGTTGGCTCCCATGTAAAATATGGCAGAAAATTTGCAGTATCTGATCTTGGTCTACACTGTTTGCTATAAAAGACATTAATCATAATTTAGGAAAACAGGCCTATTCAAATATATTGAAAATTTCACGACCAAAAACTGGAAGTTTTCAGATAAAAATTATGATATTTTTCATATTTCTGCTCAAAATATAGATTGCGAGTACTAACGAGTACCTACAATCTATGTTTTTGAGCAGAAATAAGAAAAATAATGTATACCCATGTAAACCCCAGTTTTACTATATGAAACTGGGGCTTAAGGGGGTCAAAATTATATAGGTATGTTTTCGTGATGTTACCCAGCATGCTATATGTTAATTTCGGTGTACCTGCTTTCATCCTCATGTAACATGAAATTAATCTGTTGTACAATCCAGCTGAATAGTTTACAGTACAAGGCCTTAGCGAGGGCATCTCGTCCATCTACTGCCTGGTTGAGATTCTTGATCACAACAACTCTCTCTCCTGAAGAATATACGTTTGTATAGTGAAACTCTGATAACTAGACCAGCCAGTGAACCGTCAAAAATACGTAATTCCAGAAAAGGAATTTTTTCAACCAGAAAGTACTGATGTTGTTCTTATTTCTCCACAAAAACATATTTTATGGGTATTCATTACAAGCACCTCACAAAGGTGCTTCTAATGAATACCCACAACATATGTTTCCTTGAAGAAAAAAGAAAAATATTTTATCGATAACCCCTTTTATCTAGAGGTATGGTATACCAAATAAAATTATTGAGAATCAGTGCAGTGAACCCAGTCAGCATGTGAAAATGTAGACTTGCATTTAACCCATAACCGGCTGGACTTAAACAGCAGTAGATGTCTATACCACTCTCTGGGGAGAATAAGCAGATGACAAACTGATGATATTTTTTCTTATTTTTCTTCAAAAACAGACTTTGACATTTCATACAAATTGTCTCCATAAGATGTTAAAAAAATAATACAACCAGTCTGTTCTTTGTTAGAGAATTCGTTGAGGGGTATCTGATGACAATTCCACGATTATTGCCCAAGTATCTCCACAAAACATCTGTTGTTGGTACTCAATAGAAGTGCTTCATGGAGGCACTTCTAATTAGTTCTACTGCATATATTTCTACAGAAAATACTAAAAAGGTATCCCAGAATTATCCCAAAATACTCCTCCTTAAATAGTCTCTTTGTGAAGTGTTAAAATTCTGACCACAACATATGTTACTGTGGAGAAAAAGGAGCATTATTTTTCTTGGTTTGTGTTGAGGTTTTACGGCCCAGTCAACCCAATGGGGTCATGTCGAGCGCGGTCAGTTTACCTAACCACACGTTTACTGGGCAGGCTTAGTCCTCTAAGCGGTTAACCAGTATTGTGCACATTCTTTCGCCAGAAACTGACAACTGCCCTTCTTGAATCAGCGGAAGGGAGAGAATGACCGTAGAAAATATTTCATGATCAATCTCCACGAAAGAATGTTGCCGACCTCGGCGGGGGTTGAACCCGCGACCTCCTGGTCTCCAGTCGGACGGCGCATCCAACTGAGCCACCGAGGCCGGCAGTTTTTTCTTGGTACCCCTCTTACCTGGAGCTATGCTGGAACTATACAAATAACATATATCTCTCAAAAAGTTGATATTTGCCAGTGCCAGTGAACAAACACATACCTCTCAACCAGTTGATATTTGCCAGTAAAAAAAAAATGCATACCTCTCAACCAGTTGATATTTGACAGTAAACAAATACATACCTCTCAACCAGTTGATATTTGCCAGTAAACAAATACACACCTCTCAATCAGTTGATATTTGCCAGTAAACAAATACATACCTCCCAACCAGTTTTTATTTGCCAGTACACAAATACATACCTCTTAACCAGTTGATATTTGCCAGTGAAGAAATACATACCACTCAACCAGCTGATATTTGCCAGTAAACAAATTCATACCTCTCAACCAGTTGATATTTGTCAGACTAAATACATACCTCTAAACCAGTTGATTTTTGCCAGTAAACAAATACATACCTCTCAACCAGCTGATATTTGCCTATAAACAAATACATACCTCTTAACCAGTTGATGTTTGCCAGTGAACAAAGACATACCCCTCAACTAGTTGATATTTGCCAGTAAACAAATACATACCTCCCAACCAGTTTTTATTTGCCAGTACACAAATACATACCTCTTAACCAGTTGATATTTGCCAGTGAAGAAATACATACCACTCAACCAGCTGATATTTGCCAGTAAACAAATTCATACCTCTCAACCAGTTGATATTTGTCAGACTAAATACATACCTCTAAACCAGTTGATTTTTGCCAGTAAACAAATACATACCTCTCAACCAGCTGATATTTGCCTATAAACAAATACATACCTCTTAACCAGTTGATGTTTGCCAGTGAACAAAGACATACCCCTCAACTAGTTGATATTTGCCAGTAAACAAATACATACCTCCCAACCAGTTTTTATTTGCCAGTACACAAATACATACCTCTTAACCAGTTGATATTTGCCAGTGAAGAAATACATACCACTCAACCAGCTGATATTTACCAATAAACAAATACATACCTCTCAACCAGCTGATATTTCACAGTAAACAAATACATACCTCTCAACCAGTTGACAATTGCCTGTAAACAAATACATACCTCTTAACCAGTTGATATTAGCCAGTAAACAAATACATACCTCTCAACCAGTTGATATTAGCCAGTAAACAAATACATACCTCTCAACCAGTTGATATTAGCCAGTAAACAAGTTATCAGATCTTCTGGTTTAACAGACAATAATACAGCAGCTGAAAAAGAGAAAACCACATACTGTCATAACCCCAAGTATTGCATAGCTACAGATAAGAGGGGGTATCCACATAATATTTTTCTAAACATATGTTGTGGGTACTCATTAGAAGCACCTCGCTGAGGCGCTTCTAATGAGTACCCACAACATATGTTTTCGTCGAGAAATAAGAAAGATATTAGCATTTTTCGGATGAAAAAAGCGCCTTATCTGTTGCTATGGTATTGTGACAGACAGACATGAGTAAAAAGTATAGACTCAGATCTTACACCACTGAATGTGGCATCAGATCATGGTCTACACTGTCTATCACTCATCCAGCAAGTTTTAGACACACCAGCAGTAGTAAAACGGACTGGTTCTAATGTTAGTACAAGTATGGTAGGAGTTAAGATGTCCCAATATTTAAGGTAATACAGTATGAAGTATAAATACCATAATTCCCATAATGCTTCACCATACATACAGGGTTTTCCTTCAGGGCTTTAAAGTGAGTGTCCCAGGGACTCCCATATGTGAAGTTAAGGGGTCCTTTAATAATTGTTTTAAAGAGGGTCCTTTAAACAATAATTGCAACTGCAGCAGACGACACTTTGAAGTTTTTTTCTTTCAGAGAAAATAAGGTTTGACAGATCATGTGAATTGTCTGCATTGCAGACGACATACATGAAATGTCAAGTCTTATTTGCTCTGAAAAATAAAATCAATTTTAGACTGCTGTCTTCTAGAATTTATTTGCGCTTTAAGGGTTAACTTTTACCCAAATATTGTTGTTGTGCGGATTTTTAATGCTACCAGGCATCCGAGGCATATAGAGGCAGCGGCGATTGTTATGTACATGTATTTGTACAGCCTTGCTTTCATGGATCACCCATGCACACTCGGTGCCACTGTCTGTCACCAAGCGCCGCCATGTCCACTTTAAACTCAACCCAGGGCACGTAGCTAGGCATACTAATGGTCTGAAAATTGTCTCGACCCGAATGGGATTCAAACCCATGATATTCCACCTGAAAGTTGAGTGCGCTAACCACTAAGCCACCCAGCCCACCTTTACCCAAATATTGACTATTCCTGGCCTTTAGATCATAGACAGATTAAAACACAAAGTCATATATAAGTAAAATTAATTCTGGATTTGATTATGTATGCATCATTCAGGACCCTTTCCTATAGCTTTTAAGAGTTCCAAACAAGGTTTTGGGGTAAAAAAACTGTCAAAATGGTAGTCAGGGAAAACCCTGATACATATCATAAAAAAATTTGAATTAGATCATTTAAAGCAGTTGGATACTCTTGGAAGATTTTCCACCATTATATACAAGGTAGACAAATTTTGTGACTTCCTGCAGACCAAGTCCCTCCTGAAAATAGATCAAATCGAAAATGAAAGAACTTGCACTCCAGGGGAGTAAACTCTTTCATTTAAAGCAGACCCCTTTCCAGAAGGGAGGCAAAACAATTTTGACAAAGTTGCCTCCCCTGAATATGTATCAATTCCCCTTAACTACTTGGTAAAATGCCTAAAAAGTGGACATTGATCAAACTGTTCTATTAGGACTGTTTGGTCATGGTCTACATTGTTGATCCAGGCATGTCTGTCTGTTTGAATGTGTAACCTATAGTATTTATTCTGCTGAATTTTTTCACAAAGATACTGAAAGTGAAGATTCAAAGTTTTCTCGTTTCTCCAGAAAATGTCGTTCGTCTGTCATTACTGACAATGACCAATCCTAATCAACTGTGTGAAGTGTTATTATTTGTGTGTCCTAAGTTGGCTGATCAGACCAGTCTTAGCTCTAAACTGCCTGTTGCAGACAGAACAAGAGAGGTCTGAGGAAGAAAGCTCTGTTGGTGATACCTTTACTCTGGCCTTCCACTGTGCACGTTTCTGCTCGGCTTCGCTGATTCGTTTTGCTTCGTTTTCACCAGCACCCCTTCTTATGAGGCCTCACCACTTTGTTCGATCCTGTGCAATCTGTTCCCACAACCACGACTCTGTTGGTATGTTGAAGTCTTTAAGGGAGACTTTGAGGGTGTCCTTGTATCGCTTCTTCTGACCACCATGGGAGCGTTTTCCAACTTGTAGTTCTCCAAGGAGGATTTTCTTTGGCAAACGTTCATCAGGCATTCTGGTAACATGGCTTGTCTATCTTAACTGTGCCAATTTCAGAAGAGTATGTACACTCTGCATCCCTACCCTTTTCAGGACTTCTGTGTCTGGAATCCTGTCTTGCCACTTGATCTTTAGAAGACTTAAGACAGCTTGTATGGAAGTCGTTCAGTCCTTTTGCATGCTGTTGGTAAACTGTCCAAGTTTCGCATGCGTATAATAGTGGTTGGCAGCACCACCGATCTGTGTACTAGAAAATACTAAATATGCAGAAGAAGTTACATCACAACCGGGATGTATGGATGTGTGGATAGGTAGGAAAGATGGATTGATGGATTGGTGGATGGAAGAATGGATGGTGTAAATTATCATTACTCTCATAATTCAAAGAAAACTCTGTTGATACAATGACAAAAAAAACCAAAAAAAAAACAAAAAAAAAACAAGGTCCTACCATAATCCATTTCATCTTCATTCATGACAATGACTTCCTCGGACTCAGGATCTACTGCCATCTCTATGTTACACAGGTGCAGAACAGCTGCTAATAGGGCAAACACTACATCCATATCCTATCAACAAACAATAATCTTTGAATTAATAAGACAACAATTTCAAAATTTTCTATATTAAAGAAGATATTTTAAACTTATTTTTTTATTCATTTGTTTATTTATTTAGGGTGTTTTTTCAGCTGAAAATGATTGACATTTTGTCTACTGAGCAGAAAAAGTCAGTAACTCCCATTAAAATATATAATAAGTTACTGACATTTTGCGCTCAGGTGATGATTTGTCCTATTTCTCAACAAAAATTAATGTTGTGGATACTCATTAGAAGGGCCTTAACTGGCTGCCTCTATGTTTTTGAGGAGAAATTAAAAAAAAACATAATCTGGAATCTGATATGCAAAAGCTACTTACACTTTGATTATAAAAATTATCATTGTATTTACTGTTGTTTTTTTTTTTGTTTTTGTTTTTTCATATCAATGTACTTGCAATTTGTTGTTTTTTTTTTTGTTTTTTTGTTTTGTTTTTTTGTTTTTTTTTTTGTTGTTTTTTGTTGTTGTTTTTTTCATGATCAGAGTATTTACATGAAAAAGTCAGAGTATTTGCTTTTTTTTTTTTTTCAAAAAAAAAAAACATGTCTGTGAATTTACTTTTTTTTTTTTTCCTACAAAAATATCAGTGTAATAAAAAAAAAATCAAAATATATTTTTTATAACAAATATCAGGGCCTTCTCTATCCCTAACAGAATCATTGGATACTACAAAACATAGACAGCAAAGGTCTGGGCCCAGTTGTTCAAAGCTAATGATGTCGTTAGTTAACGATTCGTTAAAATTTACATCAAGTGATATGCAAATATGCTGAAACGTTTTGCTGAAAAAATGTGAGTGCAAAAGCTACTCACATTTTTTCAGCCAAAAATATCCGAAAATTGTATATTGAATTCGCTAAAACAGTTAACGAAATGACCCTTAACGAGCTGGTTAGGCTAACGACGCTTTGAACAACAGGGCCCTGGATATTACTTTGTCCATGTGCAGGATGATCTGATTCTGCACATTTTGCACACGTTCAAAGGCACTGTTTTGCTAAGCATGGCCCAATTATGGTTCAAACCAAACAGGTCCTTGGTTTTAACCCTTATCCTGCTGAACCCAGATATACTTTGCAAACAGTGTAGATCCAGATCAGTTGGCTTCTGAAGACGCCAACTGATCTGGATCAGCACTGTTTGCCATTCAGTATATGAATTTATGTCAACAATCTAGATCAAGGAATATGATTTATATGAAATTTAGAAGTGGGCGGGGCATTTTAATATATTCAGCATGACAAGGGTTAATACATACATCTCTACTGAATCCAACTATTGGCATGATTCTTCTCATATTATCCATGGCCTCCTTGTAACCAGCAAATTCCGCAGCATTTCTGATTACTGGAGCAGCATGTCCTGGATCTATTATTCTGAAAAAAAAAAAAAAAAAAAAATGTACCGAAATAATCCTTGTTTGTACGATTTGGGCTTAACGTCTCTTTCAACAATCTTTCAGTCATATCGCGACGGTGTCTGGATGTGACAGGGAGCTCAATGCTCACTTTTAGAGTGCTGCCTCACTGAAATATCATGCCCCAGACACTTTGACATGATATTCCACCCAGTCACATTATACTGACACTGAGCTGACCAGTTCTGATACCTAGCTCTACTTTCTTAATGCTGAGCGCCAAGCGAAAGAGCAGCTGGTACCATTTTTAAAGTCTTTGGAATGACCCGGCCAGGGATCGAACCCGCAACCTCCTGGTCAAAAAGCGGACGCTCTACCACTGAGCCACTGTGCCGGTCCCATAATAATCCTAAGTACTGGGTCTGACAGACCTGTACAAACAGTGCAGACCCTGATCAGATGCTGCAGAATGCAGTGTCTGATCAGGGTCTACACAGTTTGTGATCCAACCAGCAATATTCTACCATAATAATCCACGTATTGAGACAGACCATCTTGTGCAAATAGGGTAGACCCAGATCAGAGGCTGCAGAATGTAATGTCTGATCAGGGTCTACACAGTATGCAATCCACCCAGCAATATTCTACCATAATAACCCTAAATATAAGGACAGACCATCTTGCGCAAACAGGGTAGACCCTGATCAGATGCCGCATTCTGCGGCATCTGATCATGGTTTACACTGTTTGCTACTCACCCATTAGTTTTTAAGACATATCAGCATATCGTACAATGGACAAGTATGGTAAGGGGAAAAAGTATCCCAATGTTTAGGGTAAATAAGGTAGATACATTAAGAGGTAGTAGAAAGGGCTCTTTCAAAGTTTATAGCAAATATGGTAAATAATGTAGGTGTTCTAATACTTAGGGTAAATATGGTACAACTATGGATACAAAATTCTGATGAAATCAATTTCAACAAATATCTTCATATCAATTTAATTTTATCGTCTTTTGTCTCATTCTGTACAGACTTCTCAAGCGGACCCCTAGGGGTGGTTACGAGGACAAGCCAGAGTACGGGTCTTAAGATAGGTGTGAGGTCAAAGTCACATAGAGGTGGTGATTTGTGATATTGTGATGGCTGGCACAACATCAACTGAATGGTCTCTAGATTGTTGTCATTGTTTTTCTTTCTTTTTTTTGCTTTCACTTCTGTACTATAAACTATATTGCAGATCAGATACCTAGTGCAATTGCCCCACAAAATTTTGGTATTTTGGCACTAAAACACATTTTGTAGGTAACAGCAATGTATGTTTTTGTGGAGGAATATGAAAATATCAATAAATTTTTGGATGTTAAACAACAACAAATTAGCCATATGACTATGTTGTGACTGCTGGTGATGTTCTAGTAACAGACCTAAAAGCACAAACATTGTTCAGCCAAGCATGAAAAGTAGGTCAAGGTCAGTAATGGTCGCTGGCAGTGGGCAGGATGCATCATAGCAGATATGTGTATGAATTTTCATTAGCCTAGATGCCTTGGTGTTTGAGAAATCCTAGATGCCTTTGTGTTTGAGAAGTGAGCTAAATGCAAAGACTATATTGTTGACGCTGACAACAACAACAACGCCAACACCAGTAACTATGCCGTCAAAAAAAAAGCATCTGCTCTATTATCAGAGACATTTTGAAATATTTCTATTGTTTTTTCCAAGAAAATAGGCTTTCACAATTTGCATGAAATGTCAAAGCATATTTTTTAGGAAAATTAAGAAAAATATCATCAATTTGTCATCTTCTGAAATAGTCCAGAGACTGGTAAAGGTTAATATACTTACCTATATCTTTCTGGAGCCTCCAGGAAATACCTCTTTCTCTCTTCCTGTGTGAAGCCACACATGACGTTATAGAAAATATGGAAGTTTGCTTCTCCCAATGACTGGTGAACTACCCGGCTCTTTTCTAACATGTGTTCTGTTATCTTTGCTGGAGACAAAATTAACATGATCTATAATTCAGATTAAGTAGTCAAAGGTAAAAGGAAAATGCTGCCATGGAATCTGCCAGTTTTTAGATTAAATAGAATTTGTTTTTCTTGGTTCCTGCACTCTGTACGTTGTCTAATGTTGAATGATATTTATATGAAGTTTCATGAAGATAGCTTGAACCATTTTCAAGTTATAGAGTGGGCACGATTTTGTGATAGAGTCCAAGGGAAATAACTCAAAAAGTATAAAGGCAAAAGTTATGGTTCTTGTGCTCTTCACATTGTCCAATGTTGATTGATATTTATGTGAAGTTTTGTGAAGATAGCTTGAATGGTTTTCAAGTTATAGAGCAGACACGATTTTGTGACAGAGCCTAAGGGAAATAACTAAATGCAAGAGTTATGGTTCTTGCGCTCTGCACGTCGTCTTATGTTGACTGATATTTATATGAAGTTTCGTGAAGATGGCAAAGAGTTATGGTTCTTGTGCTCTGCATGTCGTCTTATGTTGATTGATATTTATATGAAGTTTTGTGAAAATAGCTTGAATGATTTTCAAGTTATAGAGTGGACACGAGTGTGATAGACAGATGCCCAGGGGAAAAGACAATATTCTCCCAACCCTAATGAGGAGAGACATAATCATAGCTTTAGATAAGATGCTTTTTTCAACCAAAAAGTACTGATATTTTTCTGACCTCCACAAAAACATATGTTGTGGGTACTCATTAGAAGTACCTCAGTGAGGCACTTCTAATGAGTACCCACAACATATGTTTTTGTGGAGAAATAAGAAAAATATTTACCAGATACCCACTCTTATCTAGACCTATGCATAATGACATCACAATTATCTAATTAAATATGCAGAAAATTAAATAAAACACATTCTAAGTTCTATATTAAACAATATTTACAATGTTATGCATTAAAAGTTACTGGACAAATAAAGAGTGATCTCATCAAATGCCACATTCTGCAGCATTTGATCTGGATATACTCATTTCACTCAGGCCAGTCTGTACAAATACTTAACATAAATATGGCACTAGCTATGCTAATGTTATATATAAACATCAGGGCCCAGTTGTTCAAAGCTTAAGGAAGTTGTTAGCTAAAGTGACATTAAATTGATTGTGTTGGGGTTTAACGACACGTCAACCCTTATGGGTCATTTTGTGTTGTCTCCCAGAGAAAGGGAGAAAAGAGACAAGAAATAGCAGAAGAGATGAAAGAGAGGGACAGGGAAGAAAGAGGAACAGGAATGAAAGTAAAGAAACAGAAGAAATAAAAACATCACCTCCCTACCCTTACCTGCTACAAGGATAGCAGGCCTTGCCCAACTGAAAGCCAATATCAGCTGGACGCCCCGGTGACATAAGATACATGACACCTTCGCACCACCCGACCACCCCCAAAGTGACATTAAAATTTCTTTCTTAAAATATTTATATTTATTTGCTGAAAAAATGTGAGTAGCTCACATAATATGAGAAAAAATGTGTGCATGCAAAAGCAAAAATATCAATGTAATTAAATATATCATTGCTACAAAATTTAATGAGTTTGTCATTAACAAGATTGTTAAGCTAACAATGCTTTGAACTACTTGGTCCAGGGTTTGACAAATCAAATTTTAGTCTACCTCCCTGGTGAAGTATTTCTGCAAGAAAATGCTGAAATTCATCAAGTATCCCTATGTCTGTGTAAATATTTAAGATAAATATGATAACTTACCTCCAAGTATGGCACCTTCGGCAGAAAAAATAATCTCAATCAGCTTTCCAAACCGGCTGGAATTGTCATTCATAATTGTTCGGGCATTTCCAAATGCTTCCAGAAGAGGATTTACCTACAAGCAAAAATAATGACCTTGACCATGACCTTTGTTGGATGCCAAATTTACGGAGGATAAATGAGTTAATTGAGGCTTAACATGTTGGGTACAAATTTCAGGGCCCAGTTGTTCAATGCGTCGTTAGCTTAACGAGCTCATTAAGGGTCATTTTGTTAACTGTTTTAGCAGATTCTATACACAATATTCTGATATTTTTTGCTGAAAAATGTGAGTAGTTTTTGCAGTGCAAAAGCTACTCACATTTTTTCAGCAAACAATTTCTGCATATTGGCATATCACTTGATGTAAATTTTAACGAATCATTAACTAACGTCATCGTTAGCTTTGAACAACTGAGCCCAGAAGTACATTTTGAAATACATTTCTTACATTTATTTTCCCCAATAGGAGACAATTTGCATGAAATACCAAACCCTATTTTGATTGGAAATAAGAAACTATATAAACATTTCACTGTCTGTTGAATTTGGTGTTTTTGTTTTAAATGTTGCGGTTGTCAGAAGTAAAGAAAACAGAAAATTTGTAAAACTATTCAGCTAAAATTGTCAAAAATGATTTTTCTTGGCAATGTTTATGAAATTCTAGCAAAAAAAAAAAAAAAGCTATTCAGAATACAAAATGCATCAACAGGCTTCTAAAAATCTGAAAAAAAAAATTGTAGGGAAGGACCATATAACCCACTTAATCCTAGTCCTGCTGAACCCAAATATGCCCTGCCTTTACAGACAGAGTAGATCAAGATCAGCTGGATCTGCACTGTTTGTCATTCAGTATTTTGCATCAACAACCTTGATCAAGTGGTCTGATTGGCTGAAAATTAGAAGTGAGCTTGGCATCTTAATTTGTTCAGCATGGCAAAGGTTAAGAGAAAACAGGAACTATCATGTCTTGTGCTTTTTGACCACACCCTCTGATGTCTTCGGCCCTCATGGATGCCACTGGCATGCTTCAAATAGACCACCTTGCAAGTGCCAACTTCACCCTTGCCTCAATAATATTCTCCAAGAAAAAGTAGTCCCTAGCCTTCATTACCTCAATAATTTTCTCCTAGTAACAGAAGTAGTCTCTAGCCTACTTTAAATGACTTCATTACCTCAATAATTTTCTCTTGGAGAAAGTAGTCCCCTTCCCACTGTGACATTCTCACAATCTGAGCAACCAACATCTTCGTTATTTCTGTTTTACCTGTACAAAATACAGAAAACAATGTAGCCCACAAATTTACAGGTAGATACACGTACTATTCCCTACAGAACAACTACATCAGCTGTTTCATTAATCAAAGCACTGAGAGCACTGGTGGGTCGATTGTCTCTGGGTGTAGGCTGGGAAAATGGTAACTGGGGACAAGACTGTTTCATTTAACCCTTAACTTCGTGTAATGTAAGCTAACAATGCAGACCCTGATCAGACTCCTCATTCTGTGGTGTCTGATCTGGGTCTCTGCACTGTTTTACTAATGTCACAACACTAAGCCCAGTCCAGGTTTTACAGATGACCCTGTTAATACAGTACTTTGACATCACAGTGACAAGACTAGCATGGCTATAAATAATCGTTACCTGGATTTCATACAAAGGCTATTTGTGTGGATTTACATTACATGGACAAAAGCAATATAACTCAGATTCTTTAGTAACTTTAGGTGCATTCTTAAAAGTTTTGAAAAAAATATTCAGTTTGGGAATAGAGTTCGGTTCTGAGACAACAGGTTGTGGGTTTCATATCATGAACAACAGGGCCCAGTTGTTCAAAGCTAACGACATGGTTAGTTAACGATTCGTTAAAATTTACATAGAGTGATACGCAAATATGCTGGAATTTTTTGTTGAAAAAATGTGAGTAGCTTTTGCAATGCAAAAGCTACTCACATTTTTTCAGCAAAAAATATCAGAATATTGTGTTTTGAATCTGCTAAAACAGTTAATGAAATGACCCTTAACGAGCTCGTTAAGCTAACGACGCTTTGAACAACCGGGCCCTGGTTGGTATCTCTAATGCACGGTTTGATTAAAATTGGTCAATGATAATCATGTGGATACCAAGGAAATTTTAATGTTTGTATACTTTGAATCCATTGTAAACAATCGACCTAAAGATGTCAGGAGTATGCAGATGCAAACATCTATATCAGCTTGTATATCTGTCATTACGAAAACACCCCTATTCAAATATATAAAAAATTCATCTCCAAAAGCTTAAAATTTTCAGATAAAAAAACTCTGACATTTTTCATATTTCTGCTCAAAACATAGATTGTAGGTACTCCTTTGAATAAATTTAGATGCCCCGCCCATTTCTAATTACCAGCCAATCAGATTACTGTTTGCCAAGGCAGGATATATCCGGGTTCAGCAGGACAAGGGTTAAGAAAACATAGATCAGGATAAGTACTTTCTTTTTCAACTAAAAAATACTGATGTTTATCTTATTTCTCCACCCAAAAAAAAAATGTATGTTGTGGGTACTAATCAGAAGTACCTGGTACTAATCAGAAGTACCCATAAAATATGTTTTTGTAGAGAAATAAGGAAAATATTTACCTGACATTCTCCTTATCCAGAGCTATGGAAAAATGTATGGAAGAAGTTGATTACCTGCCCCTGACTCCCCACTGACTAGAAGGCACTGATTTCCCTGCTGGTGCTGTAAATTATGGAATGCCCTGGCCCCGAGTGCATATATGTGAGGGGCAAAGTCCTTAAGAGTTCTGGCAGTTGCATACTGTTTCCCAACCTAGAAATAAACAGAGCAGCATTAGAACAAAAATAGCTTTAAAGCATAGCATGCTGGGTAAAAATCTGAGCAGATGACATGCTGAAATATTCTGCTTATTTTTAATGTGGTGGCTGTAAAAGGTGTCCCTGTGTATTTCATTATTTTTTCTTGTGCTCCGGGACCAGTGAGTCCACATTGAATAATCTTAGGGCCATAATCTTAATCCTTAAGATGCCAAGAAAAACTACATCTGAAAATGTAATCTATTTATGATGTCTGCTGCATCTTCTTGTAAACTTTTCAAACATTTTTTTGCACGTAGGCAAACAGTATGGACCCTGATTTAGGAGCAGTCTGATCTGGGTCTAAACTGTTTGCAACAAAGACTTTAAAAGTAACCGACAGAAGACAAAGCAGACGACAATTGTTGTGTTTGGCATCTTAAGGGTTAAAGTTAACAATCACTCAAGCCAATGCTAACTTGCAAGTAACATTACTGTTCATGAACAAACTTGATAAAATTATATCATATCTCCTTACTAAAGATGTGAGAAGACAAAGCAGACGACAATTGTTGTGTTTGGCATCTTAAGGGTTAAAGTTAACAATCACTCAAGCCAATGCTAACTTGCAAGTAACGTTACTGTTCATGAACAAACTTGATAAAATTATATCATATCTCCTTACTAAAGATGTGATAATTAATCTTAATCCTTAAGATGCCAAGAAAAACTACATCTGAAAATGTAATCTATTTATGTTATCTGCTGCATCTTCTTGTAAACTTTTCAAACATTTTTTTGCATGTAGGCAAACAGTATGGACCCTGATTTAGGAGCAGTCTGATCTGGGTCTAAACTGTTTGCAACAAAGACTTTAAAAGTAACCGGCAGAAGACAAAGCAGACGACAATTGTTGTGTTTGGCATCTTAAGGGTTAAAGTTAACAATCACTCAAGCCAATGCTAACTTGCAAGTAACATTACTGTTCATGAACAAACTTGATAAAATTATATCATATCTCCTTACTAAAGATGTGATAATTAATGGAAAATAGAAATATATAAAGCAATTGCTGGAAACAAGAATGTTACAAAAACTCTTCATCATAAACACCAACATCTTGATATATAAGATGTCTTAATCTTAAACAATATCTTAACCCTGGTCCTACTGAACCCGGATATGCCCTACCTTTGCAAACAGTGTAGATCCAAATCAGTTGGCTTCTAAAGAAGCCAACTGATCTGGATCTGCACTGTTTGCAATTGAGTATGTGAATTTATAGCAACAATCTGGATGAAGTAATATGATTGGCTGAAAATTAGAAGTGGGTGTGGCAGCTTAATTTATTCAGCAGGACAAGGGTTAACTCATTCCAAACTATTGCCAAAGGAAATTTCTTACCTCTTCACCATATAGAGGGATGTCTTTATAGGGATTGACAGAAACCAGAATATCACCAATATATGTCTGAAAAATATACACATGCAAGAACATACAGATGTCACAAGAAAATGTTATTGTTGCATATTCAGAGAGCAAAGGCCCAGATCAACCTGCATATCTGTGGCATCTGATCAGGGCCTCTGCTACACAGCTTCAGATCAGAGTGGGTATCTGGATAATAATTTTCTTATTTCTGTACAAAAACGTCATAGGTTGTGTGTACTCATTACAAGTGCCTTGCAGTCACGAAATGGAGATCACCCTTTGCATCACGCTCTTCTGCCCAGTAACTTTTTGTAGAATAAAACACAGTTCATTTCTGTTGTCTATAAAGGTTTGGGGGTTTGTTTTTTTTTGTTTTGCTTTATAAAAAAAAAAAAAAAAAAAAAAAAGAAACAACACAATGAATAGAATATAAAAATATTTGTGTATCGGTAGTTACAAATGGTTTTGCCATAGCTCTAGATATGGCACTTTATTCTACTAACAAAAAAACAAAAAAAAACTCTTATTTTTCTTATTTCTTCATGAAAACATATGTTGTGGGTACTCATTAGAAGTGCCTCACTGAGGCACTTTTAATGAGTACCCACAACATATGTTTTCATGAAGAAATAAGAAAAATAATATGTGGCTACCCCCTCTTAGCTGGAGATATGGTTTTACATTAAATCATGACAAAAATTACAAATTTATTTCTTCTGTGCAAAGCTCCAAGCAAAAAAAACAACTTTCTGAAAGATGCTGAAAGCACAGTAATGGAGGCTGTGCTGAGCTCTCATCCAGCATGTATGACATCAGGTACATTTTCTTGCGAGAATATTTGCGTATTTTCTTCAAAAATGTCATCAATTTGTCATCGGCTTAAAATGCCCAGAGAGTAGTAAAAGTTACGAAAGAGTATGTGAAAACTTAACCCTTGTCCTGCTGATTAAATTAAGCTGCCACGTCCCCTTCCAATTTCCAGCCAATCAGATTACTTGATCTGGATTGTTTCTACAAATTCAAATACTTAATGGCAAACAGTGCAGATCCAGATCAGTTGGCTTCTTCAGAAGCCAACTGATCTGGATCAACACTGTTTGCAAAGGCAGGGTAAATCCGGGTTCAGCAGGACAAGGGTTAAAAGTCTGCCTGACACAGTCAGAAAAATAATTCAAATGTACTTGAAATTCTTATAGATTTTGCCAGACCGAAGAAATTTTTGTCTGGCATGTCCGGCATCATATAGATTTCAAGTACACTATTAAGAGTGGCTGGCAGGGTTAGTAAGAACAAAATGCAATTTACTTTCACTGGCTTTAACCATAAAAAATATTTTTAGGCAATGTAAAATGAATATTACTTACATACATCACATTTTTCATAAAATTTTGTGCATGTATGTACGCCTCTTTACAAACTTAATTTAATTTCACATAAATCATTGAGAGAGGCTATATCACTTAACCTTTACCACCCTGTGAGTAAATTCAGCAGCCGACAAACTGATAATATTTTTCCTATATTTCCCAAAAAATAGTCTTTTGACATTTCATGCAAAAAGTCTGCAGGAGACAATTTGCATGAAATGTCAAAGCCTTTTCAATCGACAAAAAATAAGAAAAATATTTCAAAATGTCTGCTGAAATTTTTTACCCAGAGTGCTAAGCGTTAAGTGTAAGAGACTTACATATATCACATTTTTCCTGTAGCGGTGGTGAAGTTCTTCTATCAATGTGGTCTCATCAAGCTCACTGAGGGTGGCTAGGTCATCAGTGGTTCCCTTCTGTGGTGCCATTACCAGTCATATGATTATGAAGTGTAAAGAACAAGCTGTAGTGAATCAACTTGAGTCAAACCATTCTGGATTCACTACACTGGACATTTCTTGCTCTTCTCAGAATCTGCATACCTGTAAGGGATAAATAATCCAGATTAGGCGCCTTTTCCAACTGAAATGTATTCATCATTACGAAAACATGCCTATATAATTCTGACCCCCTTAAACCCCACTGTTATATAGTAAAACTGGGGTTTACAGGGGTATACATTATTTTTCTTATTTCTGCTCAAAACATAGATTGTGGGTACTCGTTAGAACTGCCTTGTCGAGGCGGTTCTAACGAGTACCCACAATCTATGTTTTGAGCAGAAATGTGAAAAATATCAGAATTTTTTATCTAAAAATTTTCCTTTTTTGGTGGGGAAATTATCAATAGTTTTCAATAGGCATGTTTTCGTAATGATTTTTCTTATTTCTCAACGAAAACATATGTTGTGGGTATTCATTAGAAGCACCTTGGCAAGGGGCTTCTAATGAGAACCCATAACATATGTTTTTGTTGAGAAATAAGAAAAGTATTATGAGGCAGCTTTCTGTAGCTATGAAGGGACATTACGAAAACACGCCTATTCAAATATACTGAAAATTTTACCACCCAAAAATGAAAATTTCCAGATAAAAAAATCTGATATTTTTCATATTTCAGCTCAAAACATAGATTGTGGGTACTTGTTAGAACCGCCTCAATGAGGCAGTTCTAACGAGTACCCACAATCTATGTTTTTGAGCAGAAATAAGAAAACTAATGTATACCCCTGTAAACCCCAGTTTTACTATATAAAAGTGGGGTTTAAGGGGGTCAAAACTATATAGGCATGTTTTCGTGATGGAAAAGAAGGGTTGTTTAGCTAACATGCTCCTTGCTTTGAATACCAGTGATACATGTAATATTATAAAGAGGTTATGGTGATTATGCTACAAATGTAATAGCAAAGTCTTTATTCAGTAGCCTGATTATCCTATACATTCCCAAGGATACAGGAACCTTTTCAAAACATGGATCATTCTAATATGAATGTTGAATTATGCAAACAGAAATGTTTAGATTCCACAGAAACCTTTTCTAATTCCAAATGCAAATAAAAGCATGGCTGATAGGGCAGTATTTAATTTAGTGCCAATCACCATACATGTGCACCTCTCCCTTGAAACTTTAACCCTTGTCCTGCTGGACCCGTATATACCCTGCCTTTGCAAACAGTGTAGATCCAGATCAGTTGGCTTCTTCAGGATCTGTAGATCCAGATCAGTTGGTTTCTGAAGAAGCCAACTGATGTGGATCTGCACCGTTTGCCACTGAGTATGGGAAATATAGCAACAATCTGGATGAAGTAATCTGACTGGCTGACAATTAGAAATGGGCATAGCACCTTAATTTATTCAGCATGACAAGAGTTAACATACTACAAAGCTCCAGATTAGGAGCTTTTTTTCAACAGAAAGGTGTTGATATTTTTTCTTATTTCTTCACTGAAATGTATGTTGTGAGTACCGTACTCAGTGGAAGTGCCTTGCTGAGGCATTACTGAGGAAATAAGAAAAACATGCGGATCCATATCCCCTCCTCTCTGGAGCTATGCTACTATCAATTTCTAGCCTTTCTCACCCTGTTAGCAGAAAATGTGAGCCTGATGCAGGACTCAAACCCACAACATCCTGTTTGCAACCAGGCACTCTACCAACTGAGCTAACCGGGCCAACAGGCGGGCAAATCATAACATTACAGTGCACCTGGTGAATGAATGTCATTAGATGATCCAGGGCCTGACAAATCCATTGCCAAGCTGCCCGGGACAAGTCCAAATCTTGGCTAGGCAAGTGAATTTTTAATTAAACTTGCCCAGAGAAATGTATAGAATACATAAGGAAAATCGTAATTCCAAGCTATTTTCAAGATGCTGTGGACTGCAGGGCAAGTGGATGAAACTTGAATTTGTCAGGCCCTGTCAGATGTATCACAAGTAAAAATTCTGATTCTGAACGTCTTTCTGGTTGGAACATTAACTGAAGCACCCATGCCCGGGGCAAGACTACCTCTATGCATGTTAAAGATCACACTATTGAGACAAAATTAGCTCTTAAGTAGTCCATCCTGCAAAGCCAACTACCTGCAGGTAACGGGTTGAATCTGATGGACAGCAGTAATAGAAGAAAAGAAATACAAAGAAGGAAATACAAAGAAAAAAGCTGCTGACCAACTCTCAGGGACACAGTTTATTAAAACAGAAATATGAAACAGAACCTTAAAGGCAGTTGTGTGATTGTCAATCATACAATTACCCTGAAGGAACTATTTGTAATAATAATAATAAAAAAAACAACTTCCAAATGTCCCTGTGGACCAAATCATATTTATTAAATGCATAAATCCAGAGAAGGTGCATTTTTTAAACCATATAAAATCAAAGAATGTTGAGGGTACTCATTACAAGCATCTCTTTGAGGCGCCACAACATTTTTCATCCAGGAAAAAATGTGGATACCCCTTCTTATCTGGAGCAATGAACATAAGAACATATTTTTGCATACAGCTGGATGGAGGTACACATGCCTCCATTTATGCTTCTCCCAACCTGTTACACTAGATCACACTAATCCTATAATTAAAAAAAAAGAAAGGTAACCTACAACAAGGAAGTGTTTTTTGCACCTGTCTCCCTGATTGACACGAGTTATAAGCGTCTAACAACAAAGATCGAAATATTCCGTTTTGTTGTTTTACCAATTAGGCTACCAATTAGCCATGTTTGATCGGCGTAAAACAGTATTTTACCTATGTTTAACAGTCCTTTTCATATAAATGACTAATTACAAATCGTGACAGTCGCGATTTTCACACGTATAGATAACTCCAGTGTAAACAATCTTTCCAGACAAGTATTTTTAGCTCTCCAAGTCATGAGGGTGTATTTTCGACTGGTTTACAAAAGGTTAAGAAATACTTACGAGGATGAGAAATTTCTTCTACCAGATTAAGAGCACCAGTCTAGATCTTTTCCCGCCATCTGTCAGTTTTTCGAGCCCCTATCAGTACGGGTGCACGTGAAATTTGTGCGTTTAGAGGGGATTTTCCGGATGCCACGTTTCAACAGCATCGGAAGTCTACTTATGGGAGAAGTAAGGTGTACGTATAAAATAAATAAAACAGAGCGAAGATTATGCTTCCTATATACACGGCTGCATTGGTTTTGTGTTGATAAATGATATAGGCCTATAAGGTGAGAGAAAAAGAAAAACAAAACAAAACCATATAACAAAACACTCCAAAACTGAATGGCAGTGCATTCCTTTCACGAAAAAAGATTATAGATCTGAACCAGAAATTAGTGACCATTATTATGATAGTCACCATGGTAGTCCTTTCAAGTGCTTGAGTTTTTTGTTTGTCAGTGGCAGGGCTTATGGCAGGGCTCGTGCATACATGCCATCAGGCTAATTTTTAGGGGAGATTAGACAAAATTCTGTGAGATTTTCATAAAAATCACTTTCAAGATCACAGAATAAGTTTAAAGCCTTTATTTTGATGAATTAAGCATATCAAAAGTATAGTCTTGTGTAATTTATAATTAGTTCTTCATAAAATATTCTTTTAGAGGGTCTGAAAATTTTGTGAGATTTGAAATCCTTATGGGGAATGGGTTGCAGAGTAGCCAAATTCTGTGAGATTTTGTCTCACAGTGTGAGGTATGGCATGTATGCTCGTGGCAGGGACTGGGATATCCAAGTGATCAAGCAGAAGTCATAGCTTTAGACAAGCCTGGAGATCGATCAAGAAATATTTTCTACTCCTTCCGCTGGTTCAAGAAAGACAGTTGTCAGTTTCTGGCCAAAGAATGTGGACAAATACTGGTTAACCGCTTAGAGGACTAAGCCTGCCCAGGAAAAAAATGGTTAGATAAACTTAGAGGCCGACATGTCCATACTGGGGGCGAGTGCATTTAAGTCTTTAATCGTTACTACTCTGAGCTAATTCAGCAGATGACAAATTAGCTTTTGTTTTCCAGAAAATTCATGCAAATTGTCTCCTAGGAGACATGAGGAAAAAAGACCATGAAAAGTCAAGCTGTTAATTTAATTGTCTATGAAAAAAATCCAGAAAATTTAAAATTTCATTTGCTGTTTTCAGTCTAGCAGGTTAACAGAGAATGGGACTGTTTTTGAGGGTTACTGTATTAACCCTAAATATTGGAACACCCTATCCCCTCGCCATACTTGTTCTAACAGTTGAACAAATCCAGTTTGCTACCTGTTGATGTGTGACAATTCAAAATGACAGGTGAATGACAGTGTAGAAACTGATCAGATGCCACATTTTGCAGTGTTTGACCTGGGTCTACACTGTTTGCTCAGACCTCTCTGCTCCAGTACTGAGGGTTTTTAACCCTTGTCCTGCTGAACCAGGATATGTCCTTTTTTTGCAAACAGTGTAGATCCAGATCAGTTGGCTTCTGAAGAAGCCAACTGATCTGGATCTGCACTGCTTGCCACTGAGTATGTGAATTTATATCAACAATCTGGATCAAGTAATCTGATTGGCTAAAAATTAGATGTGGGTGTGGTAACTTAATTTATTCAGCAGGACAAGGGTTAATATGGTATATATAGCTACAGATAACCGAGCTCCACCTTTTTATGCTCCCGCAATTTGAAAAATGGTGGAAAGGGCATATAGCATTAACCTTGTCCATCCGTCCGTCCGCCTGTCTCCTTCTCCGTCCGCGTCCGAGATGGCATCAGCAAAAAAAAAAAATTACTATTTTTCAGGTTTTATATAGCTTCAGATAAGCTGATTATCAGATAATTATTTGTCTTAGTCATTAGAAGCATCTTGGTGAGGCATTTCTAATGAGTACTTGCAGCAAATTTTTTGGTTAAGAGATAAGGAAAATACCAAAATATTTTAGTAGGAAAAGTGCCTTATCAAGACTTAGTTTAAACATAGCTGTATTAACAATACAGATTTATTTTGAGTAAGTACATTAAATGTATACGCCGTTGGATTGTAAGAACATGGATTCAGAGACCCTCAGAAATTTGATAAAGTTTACAATACAAAGAAATTAATCAAGTCTGTATTCCTAATTTCAAATATTGTGTATTTACAGGTCAAAACCATGGATATATTTGAATCGAAGTTACAGATTGGCTGTATCATCCTGTTGGTACGTATGAGATTAAACCAGTGAATTCCAACCCTATAATAGTTTTCTTATTTCTTTATTATGAAAACAGGTTAGGCTGGCACAATTAATCAGATAATCAATTAATTGATTGATAAATTCCACAAAAATGATCATCGTTACAGATTTGCTAATAATCGATCATTTAATTTCTGTCTCTTACTTTACCGTATTTACCCTTAGTATTCCGACACCTCGACTCCTTACCATACTTAATCTGAAATTTGAACATTTACAACTTACTACCCAATGTTGTGTCTAAAATAGCTGGATGAATGGCAAACAGTGTAGACCCTGATGCGAAGCCGCATTTGTGCTCAAGCCTGTCATATCAAATACATACAAGTAAAGTACAACATATGGTAAGAGTCATGCTCAGTCAGACAGGTAAAATTATGGCCTAATCTTCAGTGATTACTAATTGATTAACGATTGCAATGTCAGGACCAATAATCGATTATCTTTTCAGTTCTGATTAGCCAGCCTTAAAAACAGGTTTTGGGTACGTATAAGAAGCGCCGCGCTTCTAATGAGTACCCACAAAATACCTTGTTAGCTCGCCTGTACGAAGTACAAGGTGAGCTATTGTAGTCACCCCGATGGTCCGCGTGCGCGTTCCCGTTCCCGTCACACTGTGTTAAAAGTTTTTCAAATGCTTTAAAATATCTCAACAGTCACTTACCACAGACCATTGATATTTGAAACATGGATGCTTGAGAGGGTCATCTGCAATTTCATAAGAACAGACCTCTGGGTTCATGCCCCGGGGTGGGGCTAGGGGTCAAAGTCTAGAACATCCTTGTAAAATGCTCTATTGCTGTGTTAAGTATTTCATATGCTTATATCTTAGTAGTCAGTTGTCAATGAGCATTCATATTTGGAACATAGGTGCCTGGAAGGGTCGTCTAAGTAAGTATCCATAGGTGTCGGCCCCTGGGTTGATGCCCTGGGGTAGGGCTAGGGTTCAAAATCCAGGACACCTCTTGTAAAGTGTTTAGTGCATTTCTGTTATGCTATCATTGTAAACACATCCCAGGTAATACATCAGTCAACCTTGTGACATTGCTATAAGTGTCATTGGGTGAAGGTCATGGTGACCTACATTTCACAGTCCAATACCTTTATTTCTTAGTCCAGTGATTTTGCCTTATATCTCTGACTATTTGATGAAGAAATATCAGACCTTGGATATCAGTTCCATGTGACATGAAGAGTGACCTCAAAATATAATTAGGTAAGTGTGACCTATATTTCATGGTCCAGTCATTATACCTCATATCTCAAAGACTATTTGATAGAGAAATGTCATACTTTGGATATTAGTTCCATGTGACACAAAAAGTGACCCCAAAATATAATTAGGTCAGTGTGACCTATATTTTATGGTCCAGTGATTAATCCTCATCTCTTGAAGATTATTTGATAGAGGAATGTTATACCTTGGATATTAGTTTTCATGTGACGTTAAGAGTGACCTCAAAATATATGTAGGACAATTTGACCTATATTTCATTGTCCAGTGATTATGCCTCATATCTCGAAGACTATCTGATAGAGAAATGTCGTACCTTAGATATTAGTTCTATGTGACAGACACTCAGAGTGACCTCAAAATATATGTAGGTCAATTTGACCTATATTTCATGGTCCAGTGATTATGGCTCATATCTTGACGACTATTTGATAGAGAAATGTCACAGCTTGGATCAGGGCTCTGGAAATTCTGAAATCTGAATCGGTCCAGCCGATGACGATGACATCATCATCAGTGAGCCCATTTCCAAAAAAAAAAATATAATATCACCTGTCACAAAAACTAATGACAATTGGCAGTCCTATAACTCTTTTTAAATAATACACCTCAACTCTTTTATATGACGGAAGTCCTGGTATAACGAGCATGATCAAAGCTGGCGTCATCAATAAATACAGTCAGGTATGTAAAAAGAAAGAAAGAAAAAAAAAGGACGATTTTGTTGTAATATTTCCACCTCCGCAGGGTTTTCCTAGATAACTATTTATAAACAACTGATTCCCGTCTTGTGTAAGCGCAAAGACGGCGGGAAACAGGAGAGACAGAACGAAACGACTTTCATGGACCTAATTAGGTCTAATAAAAAAAGGCCTGCGCCACGGGCGGTTTTGCAGTTTTCAATGTTTCAAGATCTGACCAGACTGTTTAAATTTTAAGCACTGACCAATCTTGTCTAGTGCAAGTGGTACATTACTTATTTTTACCGTGAAATCTATCTTGAATTATAATCGCGTGTTACGACCGTCAACAAAAAAAAAAAAAAAAAAAGAAGCAAACAATAAGACCCAGATCAGACGCCATTGTATGCGACATCTAATCAGGACATACATGGTTTGGGAATTAATTTATCAAATCTGGGACTGACAAACCGTGTTGATCAAAACAAAAAAGAAGAAGAAGGAAACGGGTGCATTCAAGCGGTGTATCCTTTTATCACTCTCAGTTAAATTGACCTTTGATCTTTTGGACATGCCGACTGCACCTGATGTTTTGCAGTCTCAGTACATTCACACGTGTCACACAAACAGATTAATTATCAGACTACTTTTACTGATGATTTGTGTTAATGGCTTGTTTACCGCACAAAGGACAGTGAAGTGTTGATTTTTTGACAATGTTTGGACGTAATTAATTTGTGTTGCAGTAGGTTGTTGTTATTCATCTGTCTCTCAAATATACATGTCAAACGACCCTTTAGAGCCTTTTAACTACCATAATATCACATTTAAAAGGTGTGCGGACATTGTCAGTTTGGAAAGACTTGACCGTTTGTGATGTTTTAGACATCATTGATTCGTGAAAATTGGCTGGTTGGGGAAAAAATGTGGTTCAAGGCACAAACCTGTTTGACCGAATTATTTGCGTTTTGGGGTGTTTGAAACTGGTCCAGAATTCTTATTTTGGTCCAGACTGGCTATTTTCCGGTTTTCCGGAGCCCTGCCTTGGATATTAGTTTCATGTGACACAAAGAGTGGCCTCAAAATATATGTAGGTCAGTATGACCTAGACCATGGACCAGTGATTATGCCTTATAACTCGAAGACTATTTGATAGAGAAATGTCATACCTTTGATACTAGTTTCATGTGACATGAAGAGTTACTTGAATATATATGTAGGTCAGTGTGACCCATATTTAATGGGCCAGTACGCCTTATATCTCGATGACTATTTGATGGAGAAATGTCATATATTGGATATTAGATTGTCATTTATTGGATATTAGATCCATGTGACACGAACAGTGGCCTCAAAATACAATTAGGTCAGTGTGACCTATATTTCACAGTCCAGTGATTATGCCTCATATCTCAAAGACTATTTGATAGAGAAATATACCTTGGGTATTAGTTTCATGTGACACTAAGAGTGACCTCAAAGTATATGTAGGTCAATTTGACCTATATTTCATGGTCCAGTGATTATGCTTTATATCTCGAAGACTTTTTGATAGAGAAATGTCATAGCCTTGGATATTAGTTCCATGTGACAGAGTGACCTCAATATATATGTAGGTCAATGTAACCTATATTCATGAATCAGTGATTATGCCTTGCATGTATATCTCGATGACTATTTGATAAGAGAAATGTCATACCTTGGATATTAGTTCCATGTGACACGAAGGCTGACCTAAAAATATATGCATGTCAGTATGACCTATATTTTATGGTCCAGTAATTTTTTTTCCTTATATTGCGAAGACTAGTTGATGGAGAAATCTCATACCATGAATATTTGTTCCATGTGACACTAAGAGTAACCTAAAAATATATGTAGGTCATTGTGACTACATTTCACAGTCCAGTGATTTTACCCTTATATCTCAAAGACTATTTGATAGAGAAATGTCATACATAGAGTTTAACTTCCATATGACTCGGTGATTAACATAAAAATATATCTGGCTCAGATCTGGTGTTATGCTGCAAGAAATCTTTATATGTTAAGCCATATTAATCAAAAATAAGTTACCATATTCAATCTAATTACCGCATATACCCCTATAAGTGCACAGTGAGCATTTCATAGTATTCAGATTACAGCCATGTACTTTTATCTGCTTCTTTTTTAAAGTATTTGGTGTTGGTAATTATTTGAATTATTTGAATTGCCTCATTGAGGCAGTTAAAATGAGTATCAACAGCATATGCTTTTCGTAGATTTATCAAGGCAATTCGAATGAGTACACACAACATACGCTTTTATATAAAGAAAATCAGAAAAAATATATTCATTAAATAAACCTATCATGAAGTCCGCTGCTGATCTCTGTAAGTTTTTATGTCCTGTTTGCTGAAGGCAGCAGTGATTTGCCATGATGCTTCATCCATTTGTGTGTATGTCACATTTCTTTTGGAGGTCATAACTTGGGTACCTTTTATGCTATGAAGTTAAAATTCGGTATGCTACTTAGTAAGACATAAACCTTCAGCATGATGCTAGATTTGCCCCTAAATCGTCCCCTGGGGTGGTACTAGTGGCAAAAAGTTTTCAATTTTTTACAAATGTTTAAGTTTACATTCAAGTTTACATTCACATATACGTCCATGTTTCTCTTGGAGGTCATAACTTGGGCACGTTTTAAGATGAAGTTGAAATTTGATATGCTACTTATCCAAACCTTAACCTTCAGGTCTGTGCTACAGTTGTCCCTGGGTCATGCCCTGGGGTAGGACTAGGCAGGGTGTGGGGCATTTGTGTACTTTGGACACATGTCTAGTTTTCTATTTAGAAAAAGCTAATCGCAAACTACGTAAAGTAGGTGGAATACGGTAATCAACCCTAGTCCTGCTGAACCTGGATATGCCCTACTTTGGCAAACAATGTAGATACAGAATCAGTTGGCTTCTGAAGAAGCCAGTTGATCTGGATCTGCAAGGTTTGCCATTAACAACTTGGATCAAGTAGTCTGATAGGTTGGAAATGAGAAGTGGCATCTTAATTTATTCAGCATGGAAATGGTTAAGTTGCATCCAGCTGATCTGCTGATTGTGTTAAAACTTCATGAAGGTGAATGGATATAACTCGAATGATTTTGCTGCCATTTTACAAAGGGGGGACAATTTTTTGCAAAAAAAAAGGAAGATGCCTCCGTATCATTAGAAACCTTTTCAAAAATCATGATTGTGATTCTCTTAAAGAGTAACCCCCCCCACCCCCCCCCCCACACACCCCAACCCCCCCTCCCCCACCACCACCACCACCACCCCCATCCCTGAGAAGGGAGGAAAATATTTCTAATATATTAACATTTCCTGTGAATGCACAGGTATACACGCATTCCCTTAACTATAACATGAGAATTTTCAAAAGATAAAAATTTATAAAAGTTCTTTTCCTAGTTTGGATTGTTGTAATTTGTGTAAGATATCATGCATTATTTATGATTTGTTTTCAAAAGCCACTTAAGTTTATATGCCAAGGCAAATCTGACATGTTAACACAAGGAAGTACCTCAGTCAGCTCTACACATGTATAATCAGTCAGTGTCTGTTTGATTCTTCTAAGTAATCAGTTGTAAAATGCTTTCATATTGCTACTTCTACACATTTTAATTATCCCTTTATAACAGCCACCATTCAGAATGCTTAAAAATAGCTGTAAAATGGAGCTGTTGGTTATAGAGAGATTTAACCCTTGTCCTGCTGAACCCGGATATATCCTGCCTTTGCAAACAGCGTAGATCCAGATCAGTTGGCAACTGATCTGGATCTGCACTGTTTGCCATTAAGTATGTGAATTTATGTCAACAATCTGGATCAAGTAATCTGATTGGCTGAAAATTAGAAGTGGGTGTGGCATCTTAATTTATTCAGCAGGACAAGCGTTAATATAAGTCTGCTATTCTAATGAAAACCTTTACACATGGGCAGTTGTCAGTTTCTGGCTAAAGAATGTGCACAATACTGGTTAACCGCTTAGAGGACTAAGCCTGCCCAGTAAACGTGTGGTTAGGTAAACTGACTGCGCTTGACATGACCCCATTGGGTTGACTGGGCCGTAAAACCTCAACACAAACAAACAAACCTTTACACATCTTTTATTGAAGAAGTAGAAAAGTATCAGGACTTTTGGGGTTTAAAATGAGTATAATTTGTCTTGAGATAACCAATATTGTAGCAGCGAAATGACAGGGCAGTGATCAACTGATCTGTAATGTCTGGCCACAAGACATTGTCACCAGCAGATCCAATGAGCTACTTGCGCAGCTTGGCATTGAGAATCTGGACCTCATTCTGAAGGAGAGAAGGCTCTGCTGGTATGGACATATGTAAGACTCCAATGGTGCAGTCAAAGCCTTTGACCTACAGGTTGATGGAAAGCATGGCCTGGGAGCCCAAAGATGACATGGAAGCAGCTGACAGAGAGGGATTGCAGAGAGTGGAAGGTCTCGGCTATCGACCCTCATGATAGCCATACCTGGAGATCTGATGTGAGATCTGCCATGCTTGCAGCAAGCCAGCTATCTGGAAGGGGGCCACTGATGTGGATCTTGCCCCTGTACCTGCATGTTAATCAAAAATCTGATGATGATGATGATGATGATGATGATGATGATGATGATGATGGTGATGGTGAACCTTCTGAATATTTTATTTCAACACTTTGCCATGTTGGGTAAAATTTTCAGCAGATATTGAAATATTTTTCTTATTTTTTTTTCAGGAAACAGAATTTGACAGTTCATGCAAATTGTCTCCTTTTCAGACAATTTGCATGAAATGTCAGATCCTGTTTTCTGGGATAAATAAGAAATATATCATTAATTTGTCGTCTGCTGAATCTGCCTATAGCATGACTGCCTATACCAAGATGGTAAGTGTTAGGGTAAATGCCATATTTTCTTTAATTGTCTTCAGAATATTCTTTACTTTCAGACAATACTGATTTTGTTAACCAGTGTGAGTGCCCAAGATGTTAATGGTATGTTTTCTGTATTACCGTATTAATCATAAATATTGGGACACCTTAATTCTGCACCATAATTGCCCTAAATTCTGAACAAGCCCATTTGACTACCTACCTACCTATCTAAAAACTGTTGAAATGCATGGCAAACAGTGATCGAAGACCCAGATCAGATGCCACATTCTACGGCATCTTGTCTGGGTCTGCACTCTTTACTCAGACCTGTCTGTCCTAATATTTAGAGTTATTATAGTAATTTTCAACAGACAGCATTTTGAAATATTCTTACTGCTTCCAGAAAATAGGATTTAACATTTCATGCAATTGTCTTCTTTTGGGTGCAGTTTGCATGCCTATTTTCTGGGAAAAATAAAAATATTATGAATTTATTGTGTGCTGCATGAATATGCCCACAGAGTGGTTAAAGTTAATTTCTTTTGATACATTTATAACTCCACATCTAAGATAAGAGAAATGTCCAAATATATACATACATATACCGGTATATGTAGCAAAAATAACTGAATTAAATATTGTACTTGCTAGAACGGTTAACATTTTGACCACTAACGAGCTTGTTAAGCTAACGATGCTTTGAACAACTGGGCCCAGGCATATTTCTTAGGCACATCAGCAGATATTCAAATGAAGTTGTTTAAATCTTAGGATAAATATAGTAAAAGAAAAAATATAAAAAAATATGTGTCTAATATTTAGGATGAGTAAGGTGCTTTATGCCACAATTAGTTCTTGCTATTTTAACTTCGTAACACATTAACCTATAGATAATGTGCTATTCTATTCTGTTATTCACCCCCTCCACAGAAAAAACGACCTTTCAGTCGTTATAAAGTCTTAATTCAGAAGGTCCCTTTAACAGTTACCTGTATGACGTAGTTCCTCCCACTCAAATGATCACGTGTCAGTTTCTTTTCTGTGGACTTTGAATGTTCAAGGATTATTATTCTGTGTTAGAAAAAATGGATTAAAATTATTCTACACGGTTAAAATTTTTATATCCTTGACTTTCTCTGGTTCTATATTCACTCCTTCTACTATCTATGTACTTATTTTCGAAATATCGATCTTAGATTTCTTGTTTTCTCAATGTTAAATTTCTTCCTTTGTTTCCGCGTCAGTCGATGCATTTCGCCCGCGGCAACTGTGGCCATTTAAAAGCTAAATGGGATACACATTTATCTTGCCTAACTTGTAATTCTTGCACACGTATCTCTCTGTGTTATATTTGTAGTTCCTGGACAGAAAAAGTTTGGAACCTAGCAGAAAGAAGACGCCTTCATGCTACTAGAAAATCAGTTATGACGCAGAAGAGAAAACAGAAGAAATCAAAGAAATCCAAGAAGTCCCAGTCAGACATGTCTGACAACGGGACAGTTGATGGGAGCACCGCCCCTCATAGCTTTACTGCTCGGGGCAGGACCCATCAAGGTGGCAGCCTGGCGGACTTAGAGTCTGACCGGGCACTAAGCCCACCAGTCACCAGTCAACCAGTCACCAGTCACCAGTCAACCAGTCACCAGTCAACCAGTCACCAGTCAACCAGTCACCGTTATCGGGGCGTCCAACTGATATTGGCTTACAGTTGGGCAAGGCCTGCTATCCTTGTAGCAGGTAAGGGTAGAGGGTGAATGTTTTTATTTCTTCTATTTCTTCACTTTCATTCCTGTTCCTCTTCATTCTCTATTCCTCTCTTTCATCTCTTCTACTATCTCTTCTATCTCTTTTCTCCCTTTCTCTGGGAGACGACACAAAATGACCCACAAGGGTTGACGTGTCGTTAAACCCCAACTCAATCAATCAATCAACCAGTCACTGGGCAACTTATCACCGTTCATCCAGTCGCCAGTCAACCAGTCACCAGTCAACCAGTCACCAGTCAACCAGTCACCAGTCAACCAGGCACCAGTCAACTAGGCTCCAGTCAACCAGGCATTAGTTTACAGTCATTCGCGTATGACCTACAAACACAAATTCCGCCTGGTTATATTCCTATAAATGTGCCTGTACAAAGCTACGCTCCGTCCATAAGTAGCCATATTTCACAGGGTAGTGTCCACAGACTATCCAATGTCTTTATTCCTGGTTACGAACGTTCTAATAGACTAGAACTTCCTAATCCAGCTTCTTCCTCTAGACAGATTATTCCACTCGAACCTGATTTTTCGCAGGTCTCAGATCCGAGTGTAATGATTGAGCCTCCAAATTCAAATGATTTATCTATCTCCAGACCTTCAAGGAAGGATCAGTCTAAAAGAGAGCATAAATCTAAAAAGAGAAGAAGACATCGATCGTCGTCTTCTTCTATCTCTACTTCCAGATCAGACTCTTTGAGTTCTTCTCGGCGAAAGAAAAATTCAAAGAGATCTAAGCACTCTCATAAAAAGAGAAGAAGACGATCGATGACGCCTTCTTCTTCATCAAATTCCTCCCAATCTCAACTTGACATTGGTAGATATACAAGGGCTCATAAATCTCCCCAGGTTGTTCAAACGCCAACTCCAATACAACCTGAGGAGACTAATTTTAGTCAAATCACAAATCAACCTATTAATTACGATCAGATTCAGCCGAATCTCACTCAACAGAATAAGGAGTCAGATTCGGAAACTGAATCTGAAGTCTGGTCATTTGATCGTGCGATTAACGAGGTCTTCCAGCTTCTTCCTCCTGAGTTATGCCCCAAAACTCAGCAGGATCAAGCTCCATTAAAACCTCTCTCTGGGATCGAACAATTAATGGAGTCTCGTTCCACTCAATTACTTGTCCTCCCACAATCCAAATTAGTACAAAATACAACAAAATATATTCAAAATAGACTAGAATCGGACAAATGTTCAAGAGATTGGATTTGCCCGCAAAGCTTGGTTTCGGCTCTTGCTCCGACTAAATTCTACAAGAGCCAAAACCAATATTTGCCAACTGATAATATCCCTCAATTAGAAGCGGATGCGTCGCTCCTAGACATTTCTAATAAAGGAAGAGCTTCTATTCCGCTCAAGAATCTAGAAGCATGGGAAAGGAAGGCTAGAAAACTAGTCGCTATTAATTCTCATGCTGATCTATTTTCTTCAGCTGCCTTCCTTTCATTACAACAGGAATCGATGTCGGTTGCGGCCCTTTCCAGACTTCTGGAGGCCGTAGCCAAATTGATTAAACATGCTACTGCCATGTCTACACTTTTAACTACTGAATTATTCCAAGCTAGGAGGGATGCAGCCCTAGCTTCGTCTAAACTACTACTCGACAATTCCACATACGAGTTAAGGAACGCTCCTATTAACTCAAAATCCTTATTTGACGGCAGGATAAAAGAAATAGCTAAATCAAACTTTGAAGCTCAACAGCAAAGGTTTCTAGCTTCTACATCCATTCAGTCACAATCTCATTCTTATAAGCCTCCTTCGCAGAGCAGAGCTTTCAAGATACCTAAATATCCTGCTAAACAAACAACATCCAGACCTAAACCTACGCAGTCGTATAGGTCCAAAAATATTCCTCAAAGCTCATCTTCTCACATTAAGAAAGATAATATCAAGAGGACTGGTAACATCCGTCAGTTCCCCTCCTCTAAACCTGCCTCTTCCTCCGCAAGATTATGAAGGCCCGCCCTTTCCACTGCCTGCTCTTCCGCTCGCGGACATTCCAGTGGGAGGACGATTGGCCCATTTTGCGGAAAAATGGGAGGAAATAACAGACAACAAATGGGTCCTCTCTATCGTACGAAACGGATTCAGGATACCATTCATCAAAATTCCTCCTTTGTCATCTGTTCCGATCAGAATGAGTCAATCCTCCTCCCCGTTTCTCAGAGAAGAGATCAAAAATCTTCTCAACAAACGGGCAGTGGAAAGGGTACAGAATCCGGAAACTCCCGGCTTTTATTCCCGGATATTCCTTGTGCCAAAAAAGAACGGAAAGTTTCGTTTAATATTAGACCTGTCTTTATTAAACCGTTACATAGAGAAACAAGCATTCAAAATGGAGACAGTCAAATCGGTAAGACAAGCGATGAAACTCAACGATTGGGCTGTCTCCATAGATTTAACAGATGCATATCTACATGTTCCGATACATCGTCAATCCAGGAAGTATCTTCGTTTCGTACACGAAGATCAAGTATATCACTTTTCGGCCCTACCGTTCGGAATGTCCCTAAGTCCGTTAATTTTCTCGAAACTGATGGACGTTATTGCAGCTTTTCTACGCCAACGTGCCATATCAGTTTTTCCATACCTAGACGATTGGCTGATAAAAAATCTGATTCACAACCGTCTGATTACTCAGACAAAGATTTGCATTCAAACTATTCAAAGCCTAGGTTTTCTGCCAAATCTCAAGAAGTCAGACCTCTTTCCTGCTCAGAAATTCACCTTCATAGGTATGGAATTTCTGACGCAACAAAATTTAGTCAGGGTTCCAGCGGATCGTGTACAGAACCTAATTCTAACAATCAAGAAAATAATGTCAGCAAAACATGTATCGGCACGAACTTTCCTTTCTCTTTTGGGCAAACTCAGTGCTGCAGCAGACCTTGTTCTCCTTGGCAGACTGCACTTACGTCCTCTTCAGATGTGCCTGCTGTCAGTCTGGAAACCTCATATTCTTCCTCTCGATCACCCGATCTCGATAAACGGCATGATTTGATCTCACTTACAATGGTGGATAAACCCCATTCGATTCGAGACAGGGACTTCAATCCATCCTCCAGACCCCAAATTCTTCCTTTATACGGATGCCAGTCATTACGGATGGGGAGCTCATTTAGAGCCGACAACACTGTCCTTTCATGGTCGCTGGACAGAAAACCAATCCCAGCTCCATATCAATATGTTAGAAATGATGGCCATACGATTAGCACTGAAACAAGCCAATACATTTATTCACCATTCTTGCATCATGATATCCACAGACAACACAACGGTGGTCTCATATATCAACAAACAGGGTGGCACTCATTCCCCCAATCTTTGCGTAGAAGTTTGGAAAATACTCAATTGGTGCCTGGAACAAGACATAGTTATCAGAGTACGTCACATCCCAGGCAAATTCAACATTCTTGCAGACCGCCTCTCAAGACTAGACAAACCTATCAAGACAGAATGGGCTCTGGATCAAACAGTTGCGAATTCAGTATTCCAGATGCTCAACTTCCCAAATGTGGATCTGTTTGCGACAAGATTCAACCACAGACTCCCATTATATGTCTCTCCAGTACAAGACTACAAAGCACTAGCGATAGATGCCCTGTCCATGGACTGGAATCATCTTCATGCATATGCTTTTCCTCCTTTTATTCTGATACCTGCTGTTCTAGAGAAAATCCGACAACATCGGTGCAGAATAGTTCTCATAGCTCCGTTCTGGCCACAGCAACAGTGGTTCTCAGAACTTCTTCTTCTATTAGTGTCAGCTCCGATTCGTCTGCCACTAATTCCAAGACTACTGACTCAATCCAAAGGAAGATTTGTACATCAAAACCTCCCAATTCTCGACCTTCACGCTTGGGAGTTATCAAACAATCAATCAGAGATAAGAAATTTTCACAAAACGTTGCAGATTTTGTCTCCAGATCAAGAAGAGCATCTACACAAAAAGTCTACGATGCAAAATGGACCATCTTCTCTAATTGGTGTCATACAAAAAAGGTTAATCCGATCTCGGCCCCTATTACAGTTATAGCCGATTTCTTAATCTTTCTTTTTTCGGAAAAGAAATGTCAGATTAGTACTATTAAAGGTTATAGATCTATGATCTCTAACACTTTAAAATTCAAAACTGGTAATAGAATCGGATCTAATCCAGTTTTATCTGAACTTATCAGATCCTTTGAACTTCAACGACCAGTACAAAGATCTCTTACACCTAAATGGGACTTATCATGGGTTTTAGTATGTCTACAAAAACCACCTTTTGAACCTCTTGATAAGGCTTCTAAATTTCATGTTACTATTAAGACAGCCTTTCTCTTAGCTCTTGCCACTGCTAAAAGGTGTAGTGAAATACATGCTCTAGCTATGGATTCACAACATTTAAGATTTAATCAATCTGATGGTTCAGTTTCCTTGATTCTTAAATCTGGTTTTTTAGCAAAAAACCAGCTTCCTTCTGTTAAACCAGATCCTATTGTTGTTCCTAGTCTTGCTCGAATATGTAAATGGGAACATACTGACAGACTTCTTTGCCCCGTTAGGGCTCTGAAATTCTATCTCAGAATGACTAGCTCTTATCGCCAAAATAGAACTAGACTTTTTCTTCCTATTAAAGGCAATAAGGATATCTCTAAAGATACTATCTCGAGATGGATATCTTACACTGTTAAACTTGCCTATAGGAAACTCACTAAACGAGATATCTCTTTCCTTAAAATCTAAGCTCATGAAGTTAGAGCTCTTTCCTCTTCTTGGGCTTTCTTCGACAAAGTTCCTCTCAATGATATACTTCAAGCAGCGGTTTGGAATAGTTCATCAACTTTTGCCAAATTCTATCTCAGAGACATGTCTCAACAAGCACAGAATCTCCAAAGTTTGGGCCCCATTGTAGTGGCCCAAAAAGTGGTGGGGGGCCAACAGCAATCAGCTATGGATGTGTAGACAACGTCAACAGCCCCCCTAGACCTGATGCTATACTAGAGAGGTACTAATTATATCTTTATTATATATATATGTTAACCCTGGATTACTTTATCCATGGTTAAAGGATCTTATTATTGCCTTAAGCACTAATTATGTCCTCATTATATATATATAAAAAATAAATCCTTTTTTTTTAAGCCTTAATTCAGAAGTTGGGACTAACTTATTAGGAGAAATCCTCCCTCCTATTCTACAAATTCTAGCACATTATCTATAGGTTAATGTGTTACGAAGTTAAAATGAAGTTTTTTAAAAGTAAAACATATTTTAACGAGTAATACTTAACCTATAGATAAGTATTTATCGTCCCACCTCCCTTCCCTCGCTCCATTCTCCTAATTGTGTATTGTTTTACACATAAAAGAAACTGACACGTGATCATTTGAGCGGGAGGAACTACGTCATACAGGTAACTGTTAAAGGGACCTTCTGAATTAAGACTTTATAACGACTGAAAGGTCGTTTTTTCTGTGGAGGGGGTGAATAACAGAATAGAATAGCACATTATCTATAGGTTAAGTATTACTCGTTAAAATATGTTTTACTTTTAAAAAACTTCATTTTACTAGAGTTGATTTGTGAGCTATGTTCAATGTCCAACTTTAAATGCTTATTCTTAACTCTTTCCCCGCTAGATACAGTATAACCTCAATGGCTCAAACCTGGATGGCTCGTTTATCATGGATGATTCGAACTGTTTTTTCAGTCCCTACAAAATCCTTCCAATAGCTCAAGAAAACAAATATTTAGGGATTTTTTCTTATTTTATCATGGAATTGTATGTTCTGTCTACTCATTAGAATTGCCTCATCGAGGCAGTTCTAATGAGTACACTCAACATACCATAATCATTGTGTAGAAAATCAAAAAGATTATCCTAAATTATCGCTATTTGCTTCCTGAACTGGTGCCATAATTAACCCTCAGTGGCTCGAACTACCCATGTCTCGAACGAATTTCCATGGTCCTAAAGATGTTCGAGCCATTGAGGTTCGACTGTATTTGCTAATCACAACAGCAGCAGAAGACATTCAGAAGTTCTTGTCACACCTCAGTATTGCCTTAGCATGGGTGACTTAAGCGTGCCATTTTTCTGTGTACTAAGGGGTGGTCGGGGTGTGGGAAAAGGTATCGTGTATCTTACGTCACTGGGGCATCCAACTGATAGTGGCTTACAGTTGGGCGGGCAAGGCCTGCTATCCTTGTGGCAGGTAAGGGTAGATAGGGGATGTTTTTATTTCTTCTGTTTCTTCACTTTCGTTCTTGTTCTTTTTCTGCCCTGTCCCTCTATTTCATCTCCTCTACTATCTCTTCTATCACTTTTCTACCTTTCTCTGGGAGACAACACAAAATAACCCACAAGGGTTGATGTGTTGTTAAACCCCAACACAAACAAAAAAACTTCTGTGTACTTACATCAACTCTAGCGTCTACCTTAACACTTACCATGCTATGGTCAGATTCAACAGACGACAAACTGATGAAATTTTTTTTGTATTTTTCCTAAATAATAGGAGCTGATTCCTAAGGAGGCAATTTGCATGAAGTGTCAAATCTTATTTTCTATGAAAACTAAGAAAATATTTCAAAATGTGGTCTACTGAAATTTTTACCCAGCATGCAGAGTTAAATGAAGTTTACAGTTACTTTTACTTCTATCGCTAATTGTTTCATCTCGCTGAGCTATACAAGGATAACAACTCTCACACTTCTGGTGCTTGTGTAATGTGCCCTTGGCCAAAAATTTCACATTTTAGTACACAGCTAGGTCGTGACATAAACTTAAATGAAATTTTTTTTTTTTTTTAATTTTTAATTTTCAGAGAAATTCTGAATTTTTATATAAAACAATAACTTTTTGGTATATTTGGTATAAATCACTCAATGCTAATTTTGTCGTTTTATTGACTGCACAGTCAATTTCATAGGTTTAGATAAGATTGGGTATCAGGTAAATATTTTTCTTATTTTTCTACAAAGATATTGTGTAGTACACACTAGAAGTACCTCGCTTCACCAAAATGTATCTATATCTTTCTTATTTCTCAACAAAAACATATGTTGTGGGTACTCATTAGAAGCACCTCGCTGAGGTGCTTCTAATGAGTACCCACAACATACATTTTCGTGGATAAATAAGAAAAATATCACTACTTTTGGACTGAAAAAAATATCTTATCAAGAGCTATGATATTGAGTGTGGGAATACAGAGAGTTGCCTGTATTTCTTTGGTGAAATAAGAAAATTATTACCAGAGCTATGGTATGATGACAAAATTGCCATTACTTACTTGCTGTTTTCTCATGGCATTTTACAGATAAATTCCAGTGTTACTTTACTGATGAGCAGGAAATTGACCTCATGAGCAGTCACCATGGCAATGACAAGTACATGATTATTGGTGAGAATGAAGATGTAAGTTTCCTCATACTTTCCTGCTGTCAGAGGACAGATTCAAAAGTTTTTTTGGGGGATCTATGGAATCCCTTTTCATATATCAGAACTTTCGGTAAACTAACCGCACTCGACATGACCCCATTGAGTTGACTGGGCCGTAAAACCTCAACACAAACAATATCAGAACTTTCAGTGTAAATGAGGAAGTTTGGAAAAGTCACAGACTATCAGCAAAATTCAGGGCCCAGTTGTTCAAAGCGTCGTTAGCTTAACGAGCTTGTTAAGGGTCATTTCGTTAACTATTTTAGCGGATTCAATATACAATATTCTGATATTTTTTGCTGAAAAAATATGAGTAGCTTTTGTAGTGCAAAAGCTACTCACATTTTTTCAGCAAAAAATTTCAGCATATTTGCTTATCACTTGATTTCAATTTTAACAAATCGTTAACTAATGACATCGTTAGCTTTGAACAACTGGGCCCAGTTTTCCAACCTGAAACCACTGTAGAAGGTCAAAACCATGTTTCCAAAGACTTGGATCCAACCTGAATATTATAAATGAAATAAAATTGCCAAACCATATATCTTAACATACCAAAAAAGTTTGCCGGCCTCGATGGCTCATTTGGATGCGCCGTCCGACTGGAGACCAGGAGGTCGCGGGTTCAACCCCCGCCGAGGTAGGCAACATTCTTTCATGGTGATTGATCATGAAATATTTTCTACGGTCATTCCCTCCCTTCCGCTGATTCAAGAAGGGCAGTTGTCAGTTTCTGGCAAAAGAATGTGCACAATACTGGTTAACCGCTTAGAGGACTAAGCCTGCCCAGTAAACGTGTGGTTAGGTAAATTGACCGCGCTCGACATGACCCCATTGGGTTGACTGGGCCGTAAAACCTCAACACAAACAAACCAAAAAAGTTTTTTTCTATTTTATAATCATTACCAGGGCCCATTTGTTCAAAACTAACGATGTCATTAGTTAATGTTTTGTGAAAACTTTGATCATATAATCTGGCATATATGCTAATATTTTTGCTGAAAAAATGTGAGTAGCTTTTGCATTTGCAAAAGCTACTCACATTTTTTCAGCAAAAATACCTGTGAATTAGATATTGTACTCACTAGAACAGTTAACATTTTGACCACTAACGAGCTCGTGGAGCTAATGATGCTTTGAACAACTGGGCCCAGATATTTACCCTAAGTATTTGGTAATGCAGGCTAAGAGTGTAGACCTAGAACAGATGCAGAATGCAGGGTAATGTCAGGTTTATGGAAATTTTGTTCCGATTGCATTAATTATCATGGTGACTTAGGTGTGCAAGTTTCCATCCGCTCTTATGTCTGTTTGTCCATGTATTTACATCCACCCAAGTGACCCCCTTAGCACAGGGTTCATACATGTCAGGGAAATGTCAGAGAATTTTTTTTTTTCAAGGTCAGGGAATTGTCAGGGAATTCTGTGATGTGTCAGGGAAAAATGAAATTTTGCAAAAATGTCAGGGAAATGTCAGAGAATTTTACATTTCAGCCCAATGAAGCTAGAATGTTTGGTCCCGATATATTTTTCTTGCTAAATTTATCAAATTTCCGGCTCTGATATTGTTCTGGAAATTTGAATTTACGTCAGGGAAAAGTCAGGGAAATGTCAGGGAATTTCAGTCAACTCTAAATGTATGAACCCTGTAGCGGTCACCCCTAAATGAAGTCTACAGACCGTAAATCTTTACAGTTAGCTTCACTTCACTGATTATTTTATCTGAGTGACAAGGATGACAGCTTTCACTGTTCTGGTGCTTATTTTCACATTCATACGGATGTGACATAAACTTCAATAAATTAAGCTCTGTATTCTTTAAAGCTGTATTGTAGGGTTATTGCATTGATATTGGTGAATATTTTCCCAAGTTGGGATATCGAAGGACGCAAGCTTGCGAGCATCCGTAGATATCCCATCGAGGGACAGTATTCACCAATATCAGTGTAATAACTCTTAGATTATATAGCTATGAATATTTATTTCATTTCCTGATGTTTCTAACCTTTAAAATGCTGTTTTAATAACAAAAATGTGAATTCTACCAATGTGCATGACAAGATTTGGCATGACGTCACTGCATTACGATGTCATCAAAAGCAACGTAATGTAATGGTAATATGAAAAGGCATCTGAGTAAGTGTGCAATATCGAGTAAGTGTGCCGATATCATGTGATATTGGCACACTAGCTCCTCGGCTTTTATCGTACATTTTAATCATTCAATATTTATAGCTATATAAAAAGCCAATTATTGCACTGAGTGCTGATGGCTTTGTCTTGCTTACAGACTGGAAGGGCCATAACTAGTTTCAAAATCTGTAAATCTCTCGACCAGCAGACAGAAACGGGAGAATCCTCTCCAGTAGCATATGTGATTTACGACATAGATTGCTTCCAGTCTGGAATGGAATTGCTATCTTCTATCACGTCAGCTGATATTGTGGATGATGACAGTAGTGAAGCTGCCCGTTGTAGAGTATCCAAGTATGTTCGATAATAGCCCTTAGTTTTGGGACAGATAGGCCTTTGTCAACAATATAGACCCAAATCAGATGCTGCAAAATGCAGCATCTGATCAGTGTGCACTGTTTGCCATGCATACAGCAAAAGTTTAGACACATCAACAGGTAGTAGTATGGCTTATTTCAAATTTTATGACAAGTATGGCATAGGTCTATATAAGAGTTGGTGTCAGGTAAATATTTTTCTCATTTCCCAACAAAAACATGGGTACTCATTAGAAGTGCCTTGGAGAGGTGCTTCTAATGAGGACCCACAACGTATGATTTTGTGGAAAATAAGAAAAAATTATATGCCGGTCTCGGTGGCTCAGTTGGATGCGCCGTCCGACTGGAGACCAGGAGGTCGCGGGTTCAACCCCCGCCGAGGTCGGCAACATTCTTTCGTGGAGATTGATCATGAAATATTTTCTACGGTCATTCTCTCCCTTCCGCTGATTCAAGAAGGGCAGTTGTCAGTTTCTGGCGAAAGAATGTGCACAATACTGGTTAACCGCTTAGAGGACTAAGCCTGCCCAGTAAACGTGTGGTTAGGTAAACTGACCGCGCTCGACATGACCCCATTGGGTTGACTGGGCCGTAAAACCTCAACACAAACAAACAAAGAAAAAATTATCAATACTTTTGGATTGAAAAAAGCATCTTACCAAGAGCTGAATAATTTAATTTGCTTCACCCATTTCTGACTATCAGCAAATCAGATTACATTTTGTTTAAATTCACAAACTGAATGACAAAACAGTGTAGGTCCTGATCAGATGGCTTCTTCAGAAGCCATCTGATCTGGATCTGCACTGTTTGCAAAGGTACGGTTTGTTGTGAACAGCAGGATAAGGGTTAATACTTAGGGTAAATACAGTATTTGATGTAGCGACAGTAAGTATAGCTCCACTGAGCTGGCAACATTCTTTCATAGAGATTGATCACTCACTGATTCAAGAAGTTAACCTCTTAGAGGAATAGGGCTGCCCTAGAAAAGTGTGGTTAAGTAAACCTGACCGGCTCCACGTGACCTTAATGGGTTGACTGGACCTTCACATCTAAGCTCAATCAAAATGCATAGCACCAGACAGAAAGTCTTGTTACATGTTATTTCTCCACAAAAACGTATGTTGTGGTACCCAGTAGAAGCGCCTTGGCTAAATTGTGTAAAGGTGCCATATAGCTTTGGGATTCCGATGTCCTGTGTTTCATTACTCAGAGCCTCTCCTTATCATCTTTCCATTGTCTTGAAGTGACTTAATGTTGAAAGGAATGTAAAACGCGTACAAACCACTGTCATCGTCAGCTCATGACTGAACAGCATTTCATTGCTCAGAGCTCTTCATTATTACCTTTACATTGTCTTAATGTGACTTGGATGCAGTCGACTCTCGTTATCTCGAATTCCAAGGGACTCTCTGAAATACTTCGAGATATCCGTACCTCGACATATCAGATTTGCAGAAGTGAGGAAAAAATAATTCGAACAACCACATTTAACAGGGACAAGATTTTCACTTCGAGATCAGCGGTTATTCAAGATAAGCGAGGTCGAGATAACGAGAGTCAACTGTATATTGTTGAAATGGATGTAAAACATGAAATCAAGCATTTCTTAAAGGAGAGAATCAAATACTTTTCCTTGTGCTCCCTCTGGGCGCATTTTTTTCCTTTAGGAAAGGTTTCAAATACTTGCGATAGAACTTCCTGTCAGCAAAAATTATCTCCCTTTGCAAAATGGCAACAAACTCGTTCAGGTATATCCATTTGCCTAAACCATTACCAGTCTCTGGGCTAATTTAGCAGACAACACATTGATATCTTTTTTCTTATTTATCCCAGAAAATGGGAATAGACAATTCATGCAAACTGTCTCCATTGGAGGCAATTTGCACATCATGTCAAAACCTGATTTATAGGAAAAATAAGAAAAATGATTTAATATGTCATCTGCCAAAAATTTTACCCAGAAAGCGGTCATTCTCTCCCTTCCGCTGATTCAAGAAGGGCAGTTGTCAGTTTCTGGCGAAAGAATGTGCACAAAACTGGTTAATCGCTTAGAGGACTAAGCCTGCCAAGTAAACATGTGGTTAGGTAAACTGACCGCGCTCAACATGACCCCATACGGTTGACTGGGCCGTAAAACCTCAACACAAACAAATTTACCAAGAAAGCTTGGCTTTTAATCTAGTATGCTAAAAATAACCATTTCTTGTATTTTCAGACGAGAAATACTGTCCCGTCCACCAACAGAGAATGTTACCTCTGTAACGGGTATTACCGTGGTAACGTCAGCAGCTCCGCCAATCTCAGAACTATTACACTTACAGGTGCTTGATGAGATCGGATACCCTGTGGATGAAGTGATAACATATCAGTCAATACGGCTGAGAGTACAGGCACTAACAACTCCAGGTATAGTAGCGGGTAGGACAAGGATGAAGACTTGCTAAAGAGTTCACATAACTCCATTTTAGAGGGTATATCCAGATAAAGACAAGGGAGGGCATATTGCCTTGGTTCTGTCCTTCCTACTGTCCTAATGGTCGTTCATCCATCCTTATGCCACACTTTTGAGATCTCTCATATCTTTGGAACCATGTATGCTAAGATATACATTGCATATGAAAGGTTAGCCAACCCATTCTTCATGGTGACTTAGACCCCCTTTTTAAGAGCTAGGTATTTTAGCATAGGAAAATCTTATTAGCAAAATATCTTAGGGATTGGGGCTTGTTTAATGAGGACACACATCATATATTTTTGTGGAGATATTAGCAAAGAAAGGCCATACTTTTTGGATGACAAAAGTGCCATATCTATGCAGGCCCCCGTAGCCTAGTGGACAGGAGAGTTGACTCTTAATCCATTATTTTTCCCAACGCTGTGGTTCGAGCCTAGCTCGGTTCACGTGGGAAAGCCAAGTTCTGCTTACTGATGGTCAGGTGGTTTTTCCCCGGGTTCTCGGATTTTCCCCCACCTTTGATGAACGATCAGCTCGATATAAGTGAAATATTCTTGAAAGGGCTGTAAAACCGTATCTACAGCTATGGACTGAGTGTTTTTATAATACCGTATTCAATCTAATTACCATACACAACACTATAAGCGCACAGTCAAGCAATTTCTAAGTCTTCAGATTACAGCCAGTGTACTTTTTGTCTATTTCTTTATAAAGTTTATGACTTACCATTATAATCGTTTCACTACAGAACCATGTTAGTTCACCATTTTGACGCAAATGACCCTCATGGGTTGATGCGTCGTTAAACCTGAACTCATCATCATCATCATTCTTTATAAAGGCATATGTTGTGGGTACTCATTTGAATTGCATCGACTTGTCGATGCAATTCAAATGAGTACCCACAACAGGGCTCGGGAAAACCGGAAAAATAGCCGGTCTGGACCGAAATTAAGAATTCTGGACCGATTTCAAACACCACAAAACGCTAATAAATCAGTCCAACAGGTTTGTGCCTTGAACCTCATTTTTCCCCAACCAACCAATTTTCACGAATCAATGATGTCTAAAAAATCACAAACGGTCAAGTCTTCCCAAACTGACAACGTCCGCGCACCTTTTAAATGCGATATTATGGTAGTTAAAAGGCTCTAAACGGTCATTTGACATGTATATTGGAGAGACAGCTGAATAACGGCAACCTACCGCAGCACAAATTAATTACGTCATTATCCAAACATTGTCAAAAAATCAACACTTCACTGACCTTTGTGCGGTAAACAAGCGATTAACACGAATCATCAGTAACGGTAGTCTGATAATTAATCCGTTTGTGTGACACGTGTGAATACACTGAGACTGCAAAACATCCAGGTGCAGTCGGCGTGTCCAAAAGATCAAAGTTCGCATTACTGAGTGATAAAAGAATGCACCGCTTGAACGCACCCGTTTTCTTCCTCTTCTTTTTTGTTTTGATCAACACAGTTTGTCGGTCCAAGATTCGATAAATGAATTCCCAAACCGTGTACGTCCTGATCAGATGTCGCATACAACGGCGTCTGATCTGGGTATTATTGATTGCTTTTTTTTTTTTTTTTTTTTTGTTGATTGCCGTAACACGCGAGTATAATTCAATGTAGAGTTCATGGTAAAATTAAGTAATGCACCACTTGCGCTAGACAAGATTGGTCAGTGCTTAAAATTTTAAGCAGTCTGATCAAATCTTGAAACATTGAAAACTGCAAAACCGCCCGCGGCGCAGGCCTTTTTTATTAGACCTAATTAGGTCCATCAAAGTCGTTTCGTTCCGTCTCTCCTGTTTCCCGCCGTCTTCGCGCTTATACAAGACGGGAATCAGTTGTTTATAAATAGTTTAGGAAAACCCTGCGGAGTTGGAAATAAAACAAAACCGTTTTTTTTTTTCTTTTCTTTTCTTTCTTTTTACATACCTGACTGTATTTATTGATGACGCCGGCTTTGATCATGCTCGTTATACCCGGACTTCCGTCATATAACGGAGTTGAGGTGTATTATTTAAAAGGAGTTCTAGGACTGCCAGTTGTCATTAGTTTTCATGACAGGTGATATATATATATATATTTATTTTTTGGAAAATGGGCTCATTGATGACGTTATCGTCATCGTCTGGACCGATTCAGATTTCAAAATTTCCAGAGCCCTGACCCACAACATATGCTTTTATAAAGAAAATCAGAAGAAGAAAAAATCACATTATAAGCATCATTAGATAAGTCCTTTGCTGATCTTCTTTATACCCCTGCCATATTTGTATACTGAGGGGTGTTTAGTTTGTCTGTTTGTTTGTTCATATATATATGCTTCCCGGCAGGCACATGACGTAAATATAACGTCGCCTCAATGTCAATGCAACGTCATCATCATCATCATCATCATCATCATTCTTTATAAAGGCATATGTTGTGGGTACTCATTTGAATTGCATCGACTTGTCGATGCAATTCAAATGAGTACCCACAACAGGGCTCGGGAAAACCGGAAAAATAGCCGGTCTGGACCGAAATTAAGAATTCTGGACCGATTTCAAACCCCACAAAACGCTAATAAATCGGTCCAACAGGTTTGTGCCTTGAACCTCATTTTTCCCCAACCAACCAATTTTCACGAATCAATGATGTCTAAAAAATCACAAACGGTCAAGTCTTCCCAAACTGACAACGTCCGCGCACCTTTTAAATGCGATATTATGGTAGTTAAAAGGCTCTAAACGGTCATTTGACATGTATATTGGAGAGACAGCTGAATAACGGCAACCTACCGCAGCACAAATTAATTACGTCATTATCCAAACATTGTCAAAAAATCAACACTTCACTGACCTTTGTGCGGTAAACAAGCGATTAACACGAATCATCAGTAACGGTAGTCTGATAATTAATCCGTTTGTGTGACACGTGTGAATACACTGAGACTGCAAAACATCCAGGTGCAGTCGGCGTGTCCAAAAGATCAAAGTTCGCATTACTGAGTGATAAAAGAATGCACCGCTTTCAGTTGTTTATAAATAGTTTAGGAAAACCCTGCGGAGTTGGAAATAAAACAAAACCGTTTTTTTTTTTCTTTTCTTTTCTTTCTTTTTACATACCTGACTGTATTTATTGATGACGCCGGCTTTGATCATGCTCGTTATACCCGGACTTCCATCATATAACGGAGTTGAGGTGTATTATTTAAAAGGAGTTCTAGGACTGCCAGTTGTCATTAGTTTTCGTGACAGGTGATATATATATATATATTTATTTTTTGGAAAATGGGCTCATTGATGACGTCATCGTCATCGACTGGACCGATTCAGATTTCAAAATTTCCAGAGCCCTGACCCACAACATATGCTTTTATAAAGAAAATCAGAAGAAGAAAAAATCACATTATAAGCATCATTAGATAAGTCCTTTGCTGATCTTCTTTATACCCCTGCCATATTTGTATACTGCGGGGTGTTTAGTTTGTCTGTTTGTTTGTTCATATATATATGCTTCCCGGCAGGCACATGACGTAAATATAACGTCGCCTCAATGTCAATGCAACGTCATGACGTAAATATAACGTCGCCTCAACGTCGATGCAACGTCATGACGTTTCATCGACGTCGAGGCGACGTTATATTTACGTCATGTGCCCGCTGGGTTGTTTGTTTGTCATTCCATCACGCTCTTGGAACAAGGGTTAAAGTATTTGAGTCAAAGTTTATAAGACCTTATAATATCAAGACGCTTTGATGGATTTTATTTAAATTTGGCATGATGGTAGATATAGGTTAAAGTTTTGATTATCACCATCTCAGTTGGGTGGCATGATCTTAAAGTCAAGGTCACAGACATAAAATTTTCATCATACTCTTGACATGCTGACTGAGCATACACCTTGCACCAGTGACCTTGACATATATTTCTAGCTCCATTAACTGTGAGATTATATGATGACACAATGCCGGCCTCGGTGGCTCAGTTGGATGCGCCGTCCGACTGGAGACCAGGAGGTCACGGGTTCAACCCCCGCCGAGGTCGGCAACATTCTTTCGTGGAGATTGATCGTGAAATATTTTCTACGGTCATTCTCTCCCTTCCACTGATTCAAGAAGGGCAGTTGTCAGTTTCTGGCGAAAGAATGTGCACAGTACTGGTTAACCGATTAGAGGACTAAGCCTGCCCAGTAAATGTGTGGTTAGGTAAACTGACCGCGCTCGACATGACCCCATTGGGTTGACTGGGCCGTAAAACCTCAACACAAACAAATATATGATGACACTTGTGATCTCTCCATAACTATAGTACCTAGAGCCTACAAATTTCATATGATGTTCCTTTTTGACATGCTGACTCAGCATACACCTTGACCAGTGACCTTGAGCTATATTTCATGCTCCATAGACTCTGTCAGATTATACCATAAGCCATCCAGTCTCAGGAACTATAGTTGCTAGAACCTTCACGTTACATAATGTTTCTTCTTGACATGCTGACTCAGCATACATCATGACCATTGACCTTGACCTCTATTTTTTGCTCCATTGACTTTGTCAGATTATACCATTACCCTTGTAATCTCAGCAATTATAGGGCCTAGAACCTTCAAATTCAGTATTCAGTGGTATTAATTTACAAAACACTCTTACACTAAGATCCTTGGAGAGCATGGAAATCAGAGCAAGGAAATCGCACACGTCTATATATTTGAGCAGAACAACATAAGGATGCCTGCAGCAACCACATGGCACTTAACATCATCTGCAGATTAAGTTGTCAAATATCAGATTTTATTCTACATCTATCAAAATTCAATAGTCACTTCACATTATCAATGGGCTGTATATAGGAAAGATCAACATTACAGACATTATAGCCATTTCCAGTCTAGGTGATGGCACTGGCTGGGGTATATGTGACCCAATAGCACTTTATGTAGTTTTAATTTAAGAGTACCCTTAGTATAGGTGGATACATTATTTTTTACCACAAGTTTTCTCAGTAATTTTGAAAAACCTAAGCTCACGGTGCAGTAATTAGGTTGAATAAAGTATTGTGGATACTCATATTTTGCCTAGCTGAAGTGCTTCAGGGCCCATTTGTTCAAAGCATCGTTAGCTTAACAAGCTCGTTAAGGGTCATTTCGCTAACTATTTTAGCGGATTCAATATACAATATTCTGATATTTTTTGCTAAAAAATGTGAGTAGCTTTTGCACTGCAAAAGCTACTCACATTTTTTCAGCAAAAATTTCAGCATATTTGCGTATCACTTGATGTAAATTTTAACGAATCGTTAACTAATGAAATTGTTAGCTTTGAACAACTGGGCCCTGATGATTAGCAGGGCTCTTCTAATTATGCCACTGGTCATTCAAAGAATATGGTGTATGGGCATTAAGATTTACCCATACATGCATGCTAAAGCAATTGTGTTCAGGCCATAATTCCTAAACTATATGAAATATATTTATGAAATTTCATAGGTAAATTTCATAGGTGCCTAAATCATATTGAAACGATGTGTTGCAAAGAAGGAAGACAACTCTGGCTACTTTGTATTTTTTAATTACCTGCTTTGCCTAAATTCATGTATGTAAAGCTGAAGATTCATGTCCAACTTATAACTGCTAAAACATATAAAATATATTCATTCGCAGATGTCTAAATTATATTGAGACAATGTGTTCAAGAACAACAAAGACAACTCTGGCTACTTTGGTTCTTTGACCCTTGCCTAGAATCCATGTGCTGAATGCTGAAAATATGTGTCTTGACTCTTAACTCATAAACCATATTGAATAAATTAATAAGACTTCACAGATGGCTTAATCATATCAAGAAAATGTGTCGCAAATAATACAACTCATGCTAGTTTGGTTTTTGAATTTGGGTTTGATCATGAAGTTTTTTAGATTAAGTTGTCTTACCTAAAAGATTGATCTCTATTATTAAGTTGTTTGCATTATCTCTCTGGATCGCCACTCTTGGCCTATAACTTAATCATTGTATGTACAAAGGACACCAGGTGGGGGCATCCTTGTCCCATAGACACTTTTCTAGTGAGTACAGTCAAACCTGTGTTAGTGGTCACCTCTATTAAGCAGCCAACCTGTATTAAGCAGCCAGAGGAAAGTTGCCCCAAAATTCGTAGACTTATATATTTGAACTGTATTAAGCAGCCACCTGCCTTCAGCAGCCACATTTTAAGCTTCCCATGGGTGGTTGCTTAAGACAGGTTTGACTGTATATGTTTTTATGGAGAAACTTATCCTGAAAGTATCACCGAATACTCCTCCTTATCAAGTCCTCTGGGCAGGGCATAGCTCTAGACTAGACTTCCATCATCACACTTGTATTCTATGTTGGCACGTACAATGCACACCTGATTTATTGACCTCAGATGTGTCAAAGAAATAAAGAAACCCTATTTAAAAGCCTGTTACTTTTTAATCCTTCTCTTGCTATGCCATGTCTTAGAAAACAGTGTAGATCCAGATCAGTTGGCTTCTGAAGAAGCCAACTGATCTGGATCTGCACTGTTTGTCATTAAATATGTGAATTTCTATCAAAAACCTGGATCAAGTACCGTAATATACGTAAGTATTGGGACGGGAAAAAATAATTAAATTTCTGGCTGTCCCAATAATTAGAAACACGAAAATTAATTATTTTTTTAGGTGTCCCAATACTTGCATCTCGTAGTTAAAAATGGCACCGATTAAAGATGAAAAATGTGTCCTATTTGTGTTCATTGTTTTGTGTATTTTCGGACCACTGTCTCGTTAACCTAATCTATTGTTAATATTGAATAAACAGATTAGCACTTATTGTTTTGATTTATAATCCCCTCGTTTATCTATCATGTGTTGAAAGCGTCCAGGTAAAAAAAAATAATCATATGCTGCTTCCCGCTTTAAAGGTTAAATGCGCATAACCGATACCGTGAATGCGGGGAACAATCTACCTGTTCTAAAAATACTGCCATTACATCGGGTGATGATGTTATTATTGGGGTTCGTCTCAGCGATGTTTTGGGGTTCATCTCAACAGTGTTTTAAAGTTCCCCCAACCCTGTTTTGCATTAAAACGTTATCGCTAAATAATTCTGTCGAATTTCTTTTTACTATTATTATTTATTCATATTTTTTTTTTCTTTTTTTTGTTGTGTTTTTTTTTTTTTTTTTTTTTGTAGAACTTTATTGATGCACTCGAGTTGCAAATTAAAACGTGACGTGTCACTTGACAATCAAAAAATGGCGACGCATCCAGACTGATGCAAACGCATGTGCGTTTTCGTTTTTGCAGATTTCTTGAATAAATTTCATATTAATATTCTCAAAGAAAGGTTTTATTTATTTTCTACTTTCTAACCAGCCTGCCGTAGGAACCCCCTGTTGTATGCTTAGACGTATTTAATATTGCGTGACATCGCTTGTAAACAAAACAAAACACAAACCGAGAAAACAGTTTTACCCTGTTAATTAGATCATTTTTTCACCCAAATGCACTGTCCCAATTCATATGGTACAAAAAATTACTGAAAATTTTAGCGATTTTTGATATGTCCAAATTCTTAGGGTGACGAAAAATAATTATTTTTACGAATTGTAAGGGTGTCCCAATACTTTAGGTGTCCCAATACTTAGGTATATTACGGGTAATCTGATTGGCTGGAAATTAGAAGTGGGCATGGCATCTTAATTTATTCAGCATGAGAAGGGTTATAACAACTATTCTCTGATACATCTGGTGCCATTGTTTTTGAAAGCAGAAATAGAATGCTTTTTGACTGGAAAACAGTTGGTCTATTTATAAAGCTTCAGTATCAACAGGAAAATGCTGTTTTTGCAATATGCTGCAAGATGACCATTATTATTTCTGAACTGCATGACACTGGCTTACAACAGTTAACCTTTACCATTCATTACCAAATTCAGCAGATGACAAAGTGATGAAATTTTTCTTATTTTTCCAAGAAAACAGACATTGACATTCGAAGGGACATAAAATACCAAACCATCATTATCAGAAAATTCTGATTTTAATAGGAACATATTTTTTTCTTTGACTTTTTATTTTGATAGAGAAGTTGTAAAAAACAAAATACTAAGCTGTAAATTTGGGTCATTTTTGGTTTGTAGTCAATAAAAGAAAAGAAATTTAATAGAAATAGTATTCAAGAAGGGCAGTTGTCAGTTTCTGGCGAAAGAATGTGCACAATACTGGTTAACCGCTTAGAGGACAAAGCCTGCCCAGTAAACAAGTGGTTAGGTAAACTGACCGCGCTCGACATGACCCCATTGGGTTGACTGGGCCGTAAAACCTCAACACAGACAAATAATATTATTAATAGAAATAGCCTGAAATAAGCATAGCTCCAGATACGGTACATTTCAATTGAAAAGTATTGGTATATTCTTCTAATGAGTAACACAACATATGAGGCAATGCATGACAAAACCAGTAAAATGGCATGTGTGCCCAGCAAAGACTCCGATCAGCCTGGGCATCCACCCAGTCTGATCAGAGTCTTGCTGTCTGCTCAATGGATAGCTAAGGATCCAAGCTTCATTACGAAAACACGCCTATTCAAATATATTGAAAATTTTACCACCAAAAGAATGAAAATTTTAAGATAAAAATTCTGATATTTTTCATATTTCTGCTCAAAACATAGATTGTGGGTACTCGTTAGAACCGCCTCAACATAGATTGTGGGTACTCGTTAGAACCGCCTCAACGAGGCGGTTCTAACGAGTACCCACAATCTATGTTTTTGAGCAGAAATAAGAAAAATAATGTATACCCCTGTAAACCCCAGTTTTACTATGTAAAAGTGGGGTTTAAGGGGGTAAAAATTATATAGGCATGTTTTCGTGATGTCTTCATGCGGACAATGAAGACTGATCAGACTGGGTGGATGACAAGGCTGATCTGAGTCTTCGCTGGGCGCATATGCCATTTGGTACATTTTGTCATGTGCTGGCTCATGTTTATATGAAGAAATACGAAGAAATAAGAAAAATATGTGGATGCCCCCTCTTCTCTGGAGCTATGAATAAGTACCTGGGAGAATGTATTGTATCTGTATTTACAAATAAAATATGTTTAAACCAAAATTAGAATGAATATATTTTCTACAAGTTGACTATTAGTCATTTGTACAAAACTGATGATCGACTAAGAAATTTGGGCCAATTCCAAACACTAGTAAAACACTAGTAAATGCGGTATTTCTCTTTCACAGAGTATCAGGCACCATTTGTCGACAGATGTTGGTATTCTGTTTATAACAAGACTCAGAACAAAACAGCACCTTATGATGATATTATATTCATGAAGTATGGGTAAGTAAATCATAACCTTTACATTGATCCAGAAGCCTCGGTGGCTCAGTTGGATGCGCCGTCCGACTGGAGACCAGGAGGTCGCAGGTTCAACCCCCGCCGAGGTTGGCAACATTCTTTCGCGGAGATTGATCATGAAATATTTTCTATGGTAATTCCCTCCCTTCCACTGATTCAAGAAGGGCATTTGTCAGTTTCTGGTGGAAGAATGTCACAATACTGGTTAACCGCTTAGAGGACTAAGCCTGCCCAGTAAACGTGTGGTTAGGTAAACTGACCGCACTTGACATGACCCCATTGGGTTGACTGGGCCGTAAAACCTTGACACAAACAAACAATTGCCAAGTGGTTAACACTTCCAATTTTGGATCATTAGGTTGCGGGTTTGAATCCCTTTGGAGGCATAATTCAGCCGATGACAGTGTAGTGCTTCTTTGCACAGAGCCTTACATTATCACCCTTCCATCACTTAGATATGACTAAAATAATGTTCAAAGAGATGTAAAAAACACTGAGGAGTACCCCTGGTGTTGACATTGGCATTACTGTCTACGAAAAAAAAAAATTTTTTTTTAATGAGCTTTTGTATCCTTAATGTATAAGTTTTTCATTAATTTTTTAAAGATCAGTATATCCTGAATACATGGATGGATTTTATTAATACTTGGTTTGATGTGAGATATACTAGTTCTAAGTTGTGTTCACTGTAAGCCCTGCCTCCTTGAGTGACCCCGAGGTCAAGGTCACAGAATTAGAACTGATATATTAAGCTTTATGAAAATTTTTCAAAGATGTATATCTTTTGAGTGCTTGATGGATTTATTTGATATTTAGATATGTAGGATACTTTTTACAAACATTAATTTTATTAGACTCTAAGAGTAATCCCTCTCCCCTGCTATGACCCTGAAATCAAATGGTTTCATATGATGGACAAGATTGATTACAGGCAAATTTTCCTGTCCATCAACAGGTATGTGATACTGCACCAGATATCCTTACCATGCTAATTTTAACATCTCTGTTTGACTGCCTGATGATGTCCCTGAAAAGTGGCGGCTTACAGTCTAGCCCCTGATCAGATTGCTCCCTTAGGAGCAATTTGTATTGGGTCACACTGCTTGCTTCCACAGGCATCTCTGTTCAAAGTCTTTGCAAGCCAATGGTGAATTCAGCAAACAACAAAACTGACATTTTACTTTTTTTTCTGGAAAATAGGGTTTGACATTTCATGCAAATTGCCTTGCATAAAATGTCAAAACCTGTATTCTAGAAAAAATGAGAAAAAATAATTCAGAATGTCATCTGCTGCAGACACAATCATAAGATATAGGCACATGTCTTAAGATACAGGCACATGTCATAAGATATAGGCATGTGTCATAAGATTCAAGCACATGTCTTAAGATACAGGTGCATGTTTTAAGATACAGGCATGTGTCAAAAGATATATGCATATGTCATAAGATACAGGCACATGCTGTAAGTTACAGTCACATATCTTAAGATACAGGATGTCATAACATACATGTACATATCATTAGATACAGGCACATGCCATAAGATACATGTACATGTCATATGATACAGGCACATATCATAAGATACAGGCATATCATAAGACACATGTACATGTCATAAGGCACAGGTCTTCAGATATATGGTATAAGATACAAGCACATGTCAGAAGATACAGGCATCAGATACATGTACATATCATAAGATAGAGGTACATGCCATAAGATACAGGCACATGTCCTAAGATATTGGCACATGTCTTAAGATACAGGTACATAAGACATAGGCACATGCCATAAGGGGTGCGCCTCCGACTGGAGATCAAGAGGTTGTGAGTTCAACCCCTGCTGGGTCAGCAACATTCTTTCCAGGATGTTAATCATGAAATATTTTCTACGGTCATTCTCTCCTTTCCACTGATTCAAGAAGGGCAGTTGTCAGTTTCTGGTGAAAGAATGTGCACTATACTGGTTAACCACTTAGAGGACTAAGCCTGCCCAGTAAAAGTGTGATTAGGTAAACTGACCGCACTCGACATGACCCCATTGGGTTGACTGGGCTGTAAGACCTCAACACAAACAAACAAACATATGCCATAAGATACAGGCACATGTCATAAGATACAGGCAAGTCATAAGATACAGGTGCATATCCTAAGATACAGCCACGTCAGATACAGGCACATCATAAGACACAGGCACATGTCATAAGACACAGGCACATGTCATAAGATACAGGCACACATCATAAGATACAGGCATGTCCTAAGATACAGGCACATGTCATAAGGTACAGGCACATGTCATAAAATGCGGGCACGTAGATACAGGCACATGTCATAAGATACTTGCATATCATAAGATACAGGCACATGTCATAAGATACAGGCACCTGTCCTAAGATACAGGCATGCTATAAGATACAGGTACATGTCTTAAGATACATGTACATAAGACATAGGCACATGCCATAAGGGATGCGCGTCCGACTGCAGATCAGGAGATTGGGAGTTCAACAAGATACAGGCACATGTCATAAGCTACAGGCATGTTATAAGATACAGGCACATCATAAGATACAGGCACATGGTATAAGATACAGGCACATGTCATAAGATACAGGCACATGTCATAAGACGCAGGCACATGTCATAAGATATATTTCTCACATTGAGCTCATGTATTGATTGTTATAGGTGTTCTCTGAGAGAGCCAGTGCTACTGGAGTCAAGAGATCCTGTTTTTGACCGCAGTGGAATTCTAGAAGCTCAGACCTTGCTGTTTGACCTTCTGTCAGTGTATGACCTTGAGTTTGAGTACATGAGCTTCCAGTGTGAGGTTGACCTCTGTACTCAAAAACAGTATTGTAGAGATGTGAGTATCTCCTATGTAGACTATTTAACCCATTTTAGCCTGGAGAGTGGGGACCCCCAAAAGGGTAACTAGAAAGCAATGCAGACCCAGATGAGATGCCGCAGAATGGGGCTCTGCAGAATGCGGCATCTGATCAGGGTTTCCACTGTTTCCAAACAGTTCAGCTTTAATATTCCCTCTAGGAATATCTAAATGACATAGCCTGCTATACCTAAATTTTAAATAGGACTCTTCCAATATATCATAGCTACAGATAAGAGGGGGTATCCACATTATAGTTTTCTTATTTCTCAATGAAAACATATATTGTGGTACTCATTAGAAGCACCTCGCCGAGGCGCTTCTAATGAGTACCCACAACATATGTTTTTGTTGAGAAATAAGAAAGATATCAGCATTTTTCGGATGAAAAAAGCGCCTTATCTGTTGCTATGAATATATTTTGTGGGGGAGTGTATTCAGTCTAAAATGGGTTAATACTTTTGTTGTACCCTTAGATTTTGCTGAAGCATGAGGTTGCTGAGTGATTAGCACTCATGACTGCACATCATGTGCTGCTGGTTTCAAATCCCGCTGGAGGCAAAATTCAGCCTGTGACTATGGTGTTACATTGCACGGAGCATAGCTTTCATTATCACCCTTCCATGATCTTGATATGGCTTTAATTGTGTTGAAAGGGAAGTAAATGCCAAACCATCATCTTACATTTTGGTATCAGAAAATGCTATATCCAAATGAAATACAGCAGTTGAGTTTGATATAAAATGCTACTGAAAACTGGATGACAAAGTACATGTATTATTGGAGTAGCCAGCCGCGATGGCTCAGTTGGATGCGCCGTCCGACTGGAGACCAGGAGGTCGCGGGTTCAACCCCCGCCAAGGTCAGCAACATTCTTTCGTGGAGATTGATCATGAAATATTTTCTGCGGTCATTCTCTCCCTTCCGCTGATTCAAGAAGGGCAGTTGTCAGTTTCTGGCGAAAGAATGTGCACAATACTGGTTAACCGCTTAGAGGACTAAGCCTCCCTGAGTAAACGTGTGGTTAGGTAAACTGACCACGCTCAACATGACTCCATTGGGTTGACTGGGCCGTAAAACCTCAACACAAACAAACAAATTACTGGAGTAATATCTGAATATTGGTTTTCTAACTAGGCTACATAGCCAGATTCAGTCTAGGGACGTAATTAGATTATCAGCTAACTGCCTAAATACTGATTATAATCTACAAGAAATAGCTCCAGATAAAGCACTTTTTTACCAATATGTGTAAAGTTTGTTCTTGTTTCTTCATGAAAACATATCTGTGAGGTGCTTCTAGTGAGTATCCACAACATACATATCCCTGAAGAGAAGAAAAATATTGGTATCTTTTGGATGAAAAAGCACTTTACCTGCAGCTTTGAGTAAGTACTGAACATTGGGTTATGTACAGTATATTTTGCATTTACCGTATTTATCCTAAATATTCGGACAGACATGCCTGAGCAAAGGGTGGGGGGGGTGGGTGGGGGGGGGGGGGGGGGGGGGGGGGGGAGTTGGGTGAGGCGAAGGTGTCCTGTAGCTTTTGTCACCGGGGCGTCCAGCTGATATTGGCTTACAGTTGGGCAAGTCCTGCTGTCCTTGCAGCATGTAGGGGTAGAGGGGGAATGTTGTTATTTGTTCTTTTCCCTCACTTTCTTTCTTCCCTATCCCTCTCTTTCATCTTCTCTACTATCTCTTCTCTCTTTTCTCCCTTTCTCTGGGAGACGACACAAAATGACCCCACAAGGGTTGACGCATCGTTAAACCCCAATGCAATCAAAGGCCTGAGCAAACAGTGAGTACTCAGATCAGAGGCCACATGATGTAATATCTGATCAGGGTCTGAACTGTTTGCCACTCATGATTTTTACCTTAAGTATTAGGACACCTTATCTACTTACCATACTTGTCCTGCTATTTGAAATAGTCCATTCTACTACCTCTTGATATGTCTAAAATAGTGCTGGATAAGTGATAAACAGTGTAGACCCTGATTAGATGCCACATCTGTGGCATCTGATCTGGGTCTACACTGTTTGCTAAGGCTTATCTGTTCCAATACCTAGTGTTATTATGATATGCAGAAGTTTTAGAACATGTAAGCAGGTAGAATTTTAGGACACTTAAAGTGTAGATTACTTATATTTCCAATTCAGTTTTGTCCGGCAGATGGGAACATGTACAGGGTCCCACCAAAGGAAACTATCAAGGGTAACGTTACTGTCACTGTTCGTGTTGAGAAAATTCTGACAACCAGTTCTACACCATCCACTACAACCAAATCCAAGCTTAAGGAGAAAACCGATAACCCATATATTATTAAACACACAGGTTAGTAATTCTTTAGATACATACACAAGACCACCCTATATAACACAGTTCATTATAGCACAGTTTTAGATATAACATGGCTTAAAATGGGGTGGTTGGGTGAGGCAAAGGTGTCGTGTATCTTACGTCACTGGGGGTGCAACTGATATTGGCTAACAGTTGGGCAAGGCCTACTATCCTTGTAGCAGGTAAGGGTAGAGGGGGAATGTTTTTATTTCTTCTGTTTCTTCACTTTCATTCATTTTCTTCTTTTTCCCCTGTCCCTCTCTTTAATCTCCTCTACTATCTCTTCTATCTCTCTTCTCCCTTTCTCGAGGAGATGACAAAAATGACGCACAAGGGTAGATATGTCGTTAAACCCTATCACAATCAACAATAAACATGGCTTAAAAATGGATTCCCAAAATGTTGTATCCAAAACTGTATAGATTATATAGAAAAATGGCCATAAATGGTCATTTTTTCTAAATAGTCTATACATTTTTTGTTTGGATACAATGCAGTTGTTTAGCTATAATGTGGTCTGTTGTAGCATGGTTTCATATATAACACAGCTTAAAAATGGACCTTAAAAAAATATCAAAACAGAAATGTATAGATAATATAGAAAACTAACCACTCATGGGCTGACCATTCATGGTCATTTTCCTGTCTAATTTATACATTTTTCTTAGTTACAATGTTAACATGGATGTTTAGCTAACACAGTTTTTGTTTTTGATTTGAACTGAATTTGTGTTATAAAGAGGATTTTGGGGTATCCTTATTGTTTTGAGAGACTTTCCTGAAAAAACACAGTAGACCCAGATGATGCTGGTGGCCCTAATGTCAGATCAGGATCTGAGCAGTTTACCATTCATACAGCATTTTTTGATATATAACTGGTAGTCTGATGGACTTGTTTGAATTTAAGGATAAGTAGTGTTGCAGCCAATGATCAATTTAAATTGATCATCAGTCGCTTTTACCGCTTGTGACTGATAATCCAAAAGAGTTTTGATAGTCACCTGTTGGAAAATTCTATTTTTAGGAACAATCCTTTTTCTCACTTTTTAGTTTTTCATCAGCAGTTTGTAAAAAAATGTCATACTACTAAACTGTCTATTTGGGTCATTTTTGATTTGTGTCCAATAAAGATGAATGTATTTGATAAAGTAGCCTCTAACAACACTTTTTCAACCAAAAATTACTGATATTTTTCATATTTCTCCATGAAAACATAAGGTGCGGGTGCTCATTAGAAGCACCTCGCAACATGTGCTGTGGGTACTAAAATGCCTCGGCAAGGCGCTTAATTCTAATAAGTTACCCACAACATGTTTTCTTGGAGAAATAAAAAAGACTGGACTGCTCAAGACAACTGAAGAGGTGTGTGGCACAACAGGGCCCCACCGTTGGCGCTGTGAACTCTAGTGGTGAAATAAACACGTGGAAAAGGCCATTGCTGCCAAGCGGAAAGCTTTCAAGGCCTGGAAGACTGGTAAAGGCACTAGGGGATCATAGAATGCAGCCAAACGAAATGCCAGACATGCAGTGCACCATGCTCATCAAGAAGCCGACAAGAAGGTCAACGAGAAGATTGACCCCACGTCTTCAGAAGTCTACCACCTTGCTAACCAGTTTAGAAGAGAAAACACTGATGTTGTTGGTGATAAACCAATGAAGAATGATGCAGGAAAGATGTCAGTGAGCGAAGACTCAAAGCAAAAGGCCTGGTTAGAGCACTACCAAAGGCTTCTCAATGTTGAGTTTGACTGGGACCCAGACCACCTGTCTTATCAACCACCAGTGGAAGGCCCGCCAATCCCAGTCACCATTGATATGGTTAAGAAGGCTATCTCACAGATGAAGGTGGGCAAAGCACCAGGCCCATCAGGCATAGTGATGGAGATGATACGAGCAGCAGGTGACATGGGCGCCTCCATGATCCGTGACCTAGCACCTGCAATCATTCGCGATAGCAAGGTACCCTCTGACTGGGAGCAGAGTTTCATTGTCTGCCTCTACAAGGAAAAGGGGGACGCATTGGAAAGGGGCAACTACTGCGGTCTCAAGCTGACAGAGTAGGTCATGAAAGTCCTGGAGAGGATTGTGGACAGCCTCAACAGACAGTTGGTGTCAACTGACGATTCCCAGTTTGGCTTCATCCCAGGCAGAGGCACAACAGATGCAATCTTTGTTGTCAGGTAGCTGCAAGAGAAGTATCTAGCTGCCAAGAAGAGATTCTACATGGCTTTATACCGGCACAGTGGCTCAGTGGTAGAGCGTCCGCTTTGTGACCGGGAGGTTGCGGGTTCGATCCCCGGCCGGGTCATACCAAAGACTTTAAAAATGGTACTCTTTCGCTTGGCGCTCAGCATTAAGAAAGTAGAGCTAGAACTGGTCAGCTCAGTGTCAGTATAATGTGACTGGGTGGAATATCATGTCAAAGTGTCTGGGACATGATATTTCAGTGAGGCAGCACTCTAAAAGTGAGCATTGAGCTCCCTGCCACATCCAGACACCGTCGCGATATGACTGAAAAAGGTTGAAAGCGACGTTAAGCCCAAATCAAACAAAATACATGGCTTTCGTAGACCTAGAGAAGGCATTTGATCAAGTACCTCGGAAGGTCATCTGGTGGGTGCTGAGAAAACTTGGTATGGAAGAGTGGATTGTGCGACTGATGCAAGGGATGTATGCAAACGCGCGGAGCCGTGTCCATGTTGGTAAGGGGTCCTCCCCTGGGAGGACCTCTATGCCGATGACCTTGTCATCATCGCTGAATCACTCGAGGAATGTGTCAGGAGGCTCTTGACTTGGAAAGAAGCAATGGAGAAGAAGGGACTGAGAGTAAATGCAGGAAAGATGAAGATCATGATCGGCAGTATGGGCCTGGTCCTCCTGCTGAGTTCAGGTGAGTTTCCATGCGCATTGGAGTGGGAAGCAACAGCATCTTCTGCAACAGCTGCAAGCACTGGGTGCACAAAAAATGCAGTGGGCTCAAGCACTTGACAAAGGACTCTTACAGATGTACATGGTGCCAGGGAACTGCACGCTCCTTGGACGGCAGACCACAGAAGGAAGTCCAGGTCGGACCTGACAAGCTGGAGGTGGTAGCTTCCTTTTGCTACCTAGGAGACATGCTCTCAGCAGCAGGTGGCTGTGAACTTTCAACCACAACACGTGTGAAAACTGCCTGGAAGAAGTTCAAGTAGCTGCTACCAGTTCTCTCTTCACACCACCTCACTTTCAAAATACGTGGCCATGTGTACAGCTCTTGTGTGCGGAGCGCAATGCTCCATGCCAGTGAGACTTGGCCATTGACAAAGCCAAACCTCCACCATCTACAGCGAAATGACAGGGCAATGATCAGACAGATCTGCAATGTCAGGCCGCAAGACATTGTCACCACCAGGTCCAATGAGCTGCTTGCGCGGCTTGGCATTGAGGATCTGGACCTCATTCTGAAGGAGAGAAGGCTCCGCTGGTATGGACATGTGGAACGCTCAAATGGAGCAGTCAAGACAGCCTTTCACATACAGGTTGATGGAAAGCGTGGGCCTGGGAGGCCCAGGATGACATGGAAGCAGCTGACAGAGAAGGATTGCAGAGAGTGGAAGCTCTCAGCTATCAACCCTCATGATAGACATACTTGGAGATCTGGTGTGAGATCTGCCATGCGTGCAGCAAGCCAGCTATCTGGAAGGGGACCCACTGATGTGGATGTTGCCCCTGTACCTGCATGTTAATCAAAAATCTGATTATGATGATGATATATGAAATAAGAAAAATACCTGAATACCCCTCTTGTCAATCTGGAGCTATGTATAACTACCTGGAAGAGTGCTAAAAATTGAACGAATATTTTTTATATTTTCTACAAGTCAATAACAGCCGATTCCCAACATTGAGGATAAGTACCTTATTTACAAGTATTTAGGCAAATACATGTGGCTCTCTGACCGGCACAGTGGCTCAGTGGTAGAGCATCCGCTTTGTGACCGGGAGGTTGGGGGTTCAATCCCCAGCCAGGTCATACCAAAGACTTTAAAAATGGTACTAGCTGCTCAGCATTAAAAAAGTAGAGCTAGAACTGGTCAGCTCGGCATCAGTATAATGTGACTGAGGTGGAATATCATGCCAAAGTGTCTGGGGTGTGATATTTCAGTGAGGCAGCACTCAAAAAGTGAGCATTGAGCTTCCTGCCACATCCAGACACAGTTGCAATATGACTGAAAGATTGTTGAAAGCGACGTTAAGCCCAAATCAAACAGACAAACATGTGGCTTTGAGCCCAGCAGACAATTCACATGAAATGCCAAGTTATGTTTTCTAAAAAATAGTTTAAAAAAATTAGAATGCCACCCCCAATAATTTTGCTTAGGACTTTTAGTGTTAAAGGTTACCATTTTCTGTTCCAGAGAAATAGTAAAAAAAATCAGAATGCCATCTGGTAGAGTTTTGCTTAACACTTTAATGGTAAACATTAATTTTTTCGTTACAGAGAGACCACCAGCATTAAAAGTGAGGAAATCCAGCATGGAGAAAGCCCAGCCTTACCTTATTGTAGCGTGTATAGTCATTGGGTGTCTTGTTCTATTACTGCTGTGTTATCTGGGGTTCAGGATCCTATCCCCTGCTAACAGAGAACCAGGTGCAGGTAATCCTCTGGAGCCTGGGAAACAAAATTATCATGGTTCCCTGTCTGAGACAGCTGTCAGTGGAAGAGGACCATATGGTGGGATGAAAATGTATGGTACCAGTCCACCTCCTGCATATAACCCTTCTACCCCCTTTAGAGGAAGGTTAGCAAGTACCCCAGGTAATCAGTTATATACCTATTTATTTAACACTTTGCTTGCTGGGTAAAACTTTCAGCAGACGACTTTTGAAATTTTTATTATTTTTCCTACAAAATAGGATCTGACATGCAAATTGTCACCTTAGGAGACAATTTGCATGAAGTGTCAGATCCTATTTTCTATTAAAAATAAGAAAAATATCACCAATTTGTCGTCTGCAGAACCTGCCCATAGTGCATGGTAAGTGTTAAGTAGTCAGACTGTGGCCTTGGTGGCTCAGATGGATGCGTGTTGGATTAGTGATCAGGAAGTTGTGGGTGTGATCCCTGCCTGGCCCGGCAATATTCTTTCGTGGAGATTATGAAATATTTTCTATGGTCATTCTCTCCCTGATTCAAGAATGACAGGTAAGTTGTCAGTTTCTGGTGAATGAATGTGCACAAGTACTAATTAACTGCTTAGAGGACAAAACCTGCCCAGCAAAACGTGGTCAGGTAAACCGACTGCGCTCAACATGACTCCAACAGGTTGACTGTGCCATAAAATCTCAACACAAACACATACCTTGTTCAAAGGACAAATATTATTCATATGCAGGGTTGTGCCTGTTATGGTTTCCAGCCCTGGGACCCCTGGACCACCTACACTAGGACAAATACAGTAAGGAGGTATAGTGTCTAAATATTTAGGGCAAATGTCCACTTGTTATATCAGCATGTCTTTGAAACGTCTGCATGGCCAAGTTTCCCCTGATGCAAGAAGGTCAGTTGCCAGTTTCTGGCAAAATGAATGTGCATAAGCACTGGTTTACTGCTTAGAGGACTAAGCCTGCCCAGGAAAATGTGGCTAGGTAAACTGACCGTGCTCGACATGACCCAAATGGGTTGACTGGGCCATAAAACCCCAGCACAAACACAAAGGAAGGCCACGATGTAAATGCTGCTGACTTCGGATCACAAGGTCTGGGCTGAGTTGAGCATGAAAAAAGTTTAAATTTTTTGGTATTTTTGTTTTTATAACCAAGTGAAATTTCATGCTCAGTTGAGTTGAGCATGAAAAAGTTTTATAACCTCGGGGCCCGGGTTCAAAATCCAGCTGGAGGCGGATTTAAAATCATGGCACAAAGCTTTTCACTATCTCCTCTTCATTATCTTGTGGCTTAACCTTTACCATTCTTTTGGCAGATTGAGCTGACAACAAATTGATGATGTTTTTCGTATTTTTTTTTCCAGAAAATAGACTTTGACATTTCATGAACATTCTTTCGTGGAGATTGATCATGAAATGTTTTCTATGGTCATTCTCTCCCTTCCACTGATTCAAGAAGGGCAGTTGTCAGTTTCTGGCGATGAAATGTGCACAATACTGATTAACCGCTTAGAGGACTAAGCCTGCCCAGTAAACGTGTGGTTAGGTAAACTGGGTTGACTGGGCTATAAAACCTCAACACAAACAAATTGACATTTCATGCATATTGTCTTCATAGAATGTCAAAGCCTTTTTTCTGCGAAAAAGAATTCAAAACATCGTCTGCTGAATTTACTTTGCATGCTAAGCATTAAATAATGTTGAAGGAGACATAAAAGACTATCAATTAACCCATAAACTGCCAATCACAACAATTGTCATCTGCTTTGTCATCTGCTTGTGGTTTTAAAAGTCATTTTTGCAAACAATGTGGACCCAGATCAGACTGCTCCTCTAGGAGCAATCTGATCAGGGTCCACACCGTTTGCCTGTATACAAAAAATAGGTTTGAAAAGTTTGCAAGAATATTCAACAGACGACTTAAACAAACAACATTTTCATATACAGGTTTTCTTGGCATTTAACCCTTCTCTTGCTGAGAACGACATGCCCTGTCTTAGCAAACAGTGTAGATCCAGATCAGTTGGCTTCTGAAGAAGCCAACTGATCTGGATCTGCACTGTTTGTCATTCAGTATGTGAATTTATATCAACAGCCTGGATCAAGTAATCAGATTGGCTGAAAATTGAAAGTGGGCGTGGCATGTTAATTTATTCAGCATGACAAGGGTTAAGGGTCAAATCATAATGAGCAGCCTTATTATAGATGTGCTGCACATTATGATTTAATAGTCTGTTATGTGTCTACATTTATATGGAAAAACTATCTCAGAATTATCAACAAATTCTCCTTAATAAGTCCTCTGAATATTTTATTCATTAGAGACAATAAGGCCTGACATTTCATATGAATTGTCTGACAAGCAGATAGTTCACATGGGAAGAGGATTCATGTGAAATTATCAAATCTTATATCTCTGAAAAGAAGAAAAAAAAAATGTGTGCTACCCATCACGAAAACATGCCTATATAATTTTGACCCCCTTTAAACCCCAATTTTATATAGTGAAATTGGGGTTTACAGGGGAATACATTATTTTTCTTATTTCTGCTCAAAAACATAGATTGTGGGTACCCACAATGTCTGTTTTGAGCAGAAATATGAAAAATATTGGAATTTTCATCTGAAAACTTTCAGTTTTTGGTGGTGAAATTTTCAATATCTTTGAATAGGTGTGTTTTCGTATTGGTTTTGCTATTGGCACTTGAACACTTATCATTTTATGCTCTGATTTAGCAGACAAAAAACTGATATTTTCCTTATTTTTCTTTGAAAATAGGATCTGACACTTCATGCAAATAATTTGTATGAAGTATTAAATCCTATTGTCGAGGAAAAATAAGAAAAATATTTCAAAATGCAGTCTGCTTTTTGTGTGAAACAAGTTTAAGTCTGCTCATGCAAAATTATGTCTTTTTTATACTCCACCACACATTAGGAGTGGGATATTACGGTTTCATGCTGGATGTGTGTGTCTGCCTGTCTGTAGTTTTGTTTTTGGACAATAACTTAAGTAAATGTCAATGGATTTTCAACAAAATTTGGCATGTGCAATATATTGTGGAGATCTGGGCCCAGTTGTTCAAAGCGTCATTAGCTTAACGAGCTCGTTAAGGGTCATTTCGTTAACTATCTTAGCAGATTCAATAATACAATATTCTGATATTTTTTGCTGAAAAAATGTGAGTAGCTTTTGCACAGCAAAAGCTACTCACATTTTTTCAGCAAAAAATTTCAGCATATTTGCATATCATTTGATGTAAATTTTAACGAATCATTAACTAACGATGTCGTTAGCTTTGAACAACTGGGCCCAGGTTGGGATTGCTAATGGCCAAAGTTTATAAATTCTTTGACAGTTATAGTGGCAGTGTATTAAAGTTTCACGTTTTTGTTTTATTTGTGTAGGACATGTGACCCAGCCTCTTCTCCCTCCTTCTCCCAGCAGAGGGCGCTTTGCCTTGCCACAGCAGACGGAACTTGTTCTATCTCCATCTCGCCTGTCAGACTTACCATCTAGATACCAGGATGCCCTCAGTAATGGAACTGTTCTGGGTGGGGAGTACTATCCTCTTCGTGATAGACAAGATGTCCGTCACCCGGGAACTCTAGTAGGTAGAGAGTTGTATTATTTGCCAGACAGGCAGTTGGAACAGACTCGAGATGGCCTACTAAGAAGGGATGAATTCAGAGATCCAGTGAATGTTGATAAAAGGGCAATAGGTAGTCTGCTGGCACGAGAAGCCGCTATGCGACAAGGTCTAGGACCAAAAAGAGAATTATTCTCAACATCAACAGAACGAGAGACTCAAAGACAGTCAGAAGTAGTTAATCTTATAAATAAATCACTGAGCGAGTATATAGATAGGCATGGCGTGGAAGGACTCAGTAGTGTAGGGCAAAATTAGCCTTTAACCTTCCATATTTAAATCTGAGCAGACGCCAATGTAAAATATTTCTCTTACTGATTTCCCAATGTATTTGAAGAGACAAGACAGAGCAAAATGTAGATTCAGAATGCAGCATTTGATCAGAGTCTTCATGTTTGCCGCTCATACAGCAGTTTTTAAGCACACCTAGGTAGTAAAATGGACTTGTTTGAACTTTAAACAGCCTCAGTGGCTCAGTTGGATGCCCGTCCGACAGTCAGACGGGCATCCAACTGAGCCACCGAGGCAGTGACTGGTGATCTGGAGGTTGCGAGTTTGACCCCTGTCGGGTTGGCAACATTCTTTCATGGAGATTAATCAAGAAATATTTCTACGGTCATTCTCTCCCTTCCACTGATTTAAAAAGGGCAGTTGTCAGTTTCTGGCTAAAGAGTGTGCACAATACCAGTTAATCGCTTAGAGGTGGTTAGGTAAACTGACCACACTCAACATGACCCCAGTGGGTTGACTGGGATGTAAAACCTTTAAGAGTTAAAATATTTAGGGTAATACCATACTTGCATCTATTTATGCCAACTGCTTACAGAAAGAATCTGCAGGAATCATCTCCTGGTTTGAGATTATAAGAACCTATCATGGGTGTAAGGGGTAGATAGAAAAATCTGTCCCAAGGGTTACTGTCTGGCATTACGAGGCAAGCCAAGTGATGTCGGACTGTGACCTGAGGGACTCGGGGACAAATTTTTCTATCTGTCCCTCACACCCATGATAGATTCTTTTTCTTGTATACCTTTCATTTCTGAAAGTGGGTTTTTGATAATGCAGTCACTTCGATTGCAGATGTCTACCAGATTATGATGCCAACACCGTGAATGTGCACCGCAGCATCCTATACAACCAGTGTATATCAAACACGTGAAAATCCTTGATTTTTATCTCTCCCACACGACGGATAAAGGTGTGTGAGATAAGATTTGCTAGCACTGGTGTAATTTGCAGAAATCCTTATCCAGTATGCAAGAAAGCAGGTTGTCTTGAAGTTTAACTCGGTTTCAGAAAGTTGCTGTGTGCAAGATTGTGCTCAAGCAGATTGCAACTGTCTGCAAGGTTGATCTAAAATTTTAAGACAGTCAACTGTATGCAAGATTGACTTAACAATTTTCTATAGATTGCATAATGGAATAGCCTGTATAGGCTGCAAGATAGCTGTCCGATATCAAGTGTAGATAGTGACTGTCTGCAGTTGTAGATTACGACTGATCTCACACATAAAATGAGCAGAAATATGAGAAAAATCATTATGAAAACACGCCTATTCAAATATATTGAGAATTTTACCACCAAAAAAATGAAAACTTTCAGATGAAAAATTCAGGTAGTTTTCATATTTCTGCTCAAAGCATTGATTGTAGGTACTTGTTAGAACTGGGGTCAAAACTGTATAGGCGTGTTTTCGTGATGACCTTCTGATATATGCACATAACAAATCAGTCTGCACATCCATCCAGTCTGATGAGTCTTCATTGTCCGCATGAAACTTTGTATCCTTGGCCCCGTGAAGATTCTAGTTGGACTGAATGTGCAGGCTGATCTGGATTTTCACTGGGTGCACACCCCAAAGTACGTTTTCTGATGTTGCGGCTCAAATAGTGGCTGTTTGCAAGTTCATTCTCACAAGGTGAGAAGATATGGCATGTATATATCTCAGGTTTGTAATTATTTGCTCAAGTAATTATATTTTGAACAAATGTTCACGTTATAGAATGTATACTTTTAATGTATTGTTAAACATGATTTCAAATAAACTGGAAGAGTTCCAAGTCATTTCATTTTTCTCCTTTATTCACACTTTAAATACTTAGCAAAATTGTAGCAGACAACATTCTAAATGGTTTTTATGCCCCTGACAATTGCAGATGGGCATGAGTGTTTACCCTGTCCATATGTGTGTATATGTGTGTGGATGTGTGTGTTACCAAAATGTGTCTGCTTCATAACTGTTATTCCTTGATTGATTTTGAAATTACTTAGCAGAATGTTTACTATCATATGACTGAAGTGTGTAGCTCCAAGGTCAAGGTCAGAGGTCAAAGCTAAAAAAATGGGATATATTTTTCATGTCCGGTCCATAACTTTGTCATTCCTTGATTGATTTAGAAAATACTTTACAGATATGTTAACCATCATGAGATCATATGTCTCCCGCAAGACCAGGTCCATAGCTCCAAGGTCAAGGTCACACTTAGAGGTCAAAAGTCGAAAATGGGGTCTATTTTTCATGTCCAGTCCATAGCTTTGTCTTTCACTGATGGATTTAGAAATTACTTTGCAGAAATGTTAACCATCATGAGACCATGTGTCGCATGCAAAACCTAGGTCTGTAGTTTCAAGGTCAAGGGCATTCTGAGAGGTCAAAGTTAAAAAATGTTGAACTCGCATTATGTTTGTCACTCATTTCTGTGTCCCTTGTTATATAGTGGACACAATTCTAGTTTAATAATTATGTTTAAGAGAAAATAAGATTTGGCATGTGTTGTGAATTGTCTGCTAGGACAATTCATACTTGTCAAACCTCATTTTCTCTGAAAAATACACAAAATAATAAAAAAAATAAATTTTGTCTGCTGTAGTTGAGATTAGTTCTTTTATGATTGTCTTGACATAACTGTTACACAAAGGTTCTCTAGAAATAAGTTTGTATTTTAGTAAGAAATCTACTACCGTAACAAGTGCTGGGACAGATATGTCTTTGCAAACATTGTAGACCCAGATCAGATGCAGCAGTACAAGGCATCTGATTAGGGTCTACATTGTTTGCCATACATACAGCAATATTACAGACACATCAAGAGGTAGTAGAATGGACTGTTTCAAATTTTAGGACAAGTATGGTAAGTGGATAAGGCATCCTAAAACATAAGTACGGTAATCTTTATTAGGCTTTAAGTGATTATGACAGATGAGTGATGTTTAGTTCACCATGACCAGACTGCCATCCTTCAGTTCATTCTTTAAGACTTTCATAAGAGTGGTTTAAAACCAATGAACAAATTTGAACCAGTTTGGTATCGTTTATTTTAATTTTGGTATATTTGTGTTTTTGATGGGTAGCCATTTGATTTGGTTGCTATGGCAATTGAAAGGTTCCACAGAAGTCTAGCTGGGTCATACCTAAGACCTTCTAAAATTGGTATTAGCTTTCCCTTGGTGTGATTGTGGCACTCCCTGGGCCCAGTTGTTCAAAGCGTCGTTAGCTTAACGAGCTCGTTAAGGGTCATTTCGTTAACTGTTTTAGCAGATTCAATATACAATATTCCGATATTTTTTGCTGAAAAAATGTGAGCAGCTTTTGCACAGCAAAAGCTACTCACATTTTTTTTAGCAAAAAATTTCAGCGTATTTGCATATCACTCGATGTAAATTTTAACGAATCGTTAACTAACGACATCGTTAGTTTTGAACAACTGGGCCCTGGACTTTTCTCTTACTGTTTCAGCATTAGAATGTGTTTGGTGTGTGATAATGTAGTGTGGTGGCACTACAAAAGGGTATGTTTCCAGTCACTTCCAGGCACCATCACATGTCTTAAAGATTGTTGACAGTGTTGTTAATCTTCATTTCAAATAATAGAGTTTCATGCTTAATATTCCAAACCGCTGACATTTTAATTTGTTTCCGTGGTGGTAAGAACCTGCTGTGTTTGTGGGCAAGCGAAGCATGTTATTTATCTCCCCCACACCCCATAATCAGTCTCCACGAAAGAATGTTGCTGGACTCTGCTGGGATCAAACCCACAACCTCCTGATTGCCAGTCGGACATGCATCAGACTGAGCCACAGAGGCAGGCCTGACAGTCGGTCTAAAAGGAACTGTTGCCCTAGAAGTTGATGCCCAATATATTTTTTTTGTGTCCATCTTGATCCATATCTCTGTAATCTATAATGGGATTAAATTCATACTGTAGGTAAATGATAATAGATATGAAATTCTAAGCCCCTCTTAATAGGGGTCTTTTCTATTTCCCCTTGGGAGCAAATTCTTTCCTTTCAGAAAAGACCTGTTTCAGAAGGGAGGCAAAAATCATACACAGTTGCCACCCCTGAAAATATACCTATAGGAATAGGTAAAATGATGACTAACACCATTTCAATAACACTTTATGTCCATATTATAAAATTTCACAAAATCAAGAAGTACAGTAAATGTGCTAAAATTTCAAACTTTTCTAACAAAACTACACAAACAGTGTACACTCATATCAGACTGCTCCTGCTCCTGAAGCAGTAGTCTGATCTGGGTCTACACTGTTTGCCATTCCACCAAGAATTTTGGGAAACAATGGCATAAAAACAAAAATATTAGCGGATATATAAGTACGGAATAAAACATTCAGAATTTTAGAACATTTACCCAACAAAGTTCCCAAACTGACAATACAAACACAGTCCAGTAAGAAAGTGACCCTGAGTTTTACCATTATATCATTTTTGCCCTAAATATTTGAACACATCACGAAAACATACCTATATAATTTTGACCCCCTTAAACCCCACTTTTATATAGTAAAACTGGGGTTTACAGGGGTATACATTATTTTTCTTATTTCTGCTCAAAAACATAGATTGTGGGTACTCATTAGAACCGCCTCAAGGCGGTTCTAACGAATACCCACAATCTATGTTTTGTGCAGAAATGTGAAAAATATCAGAGCTTTTTATCTGAAAATTTTCAGTTTTTGGAGGTACAATTTTCTATATATTTGAAAAGGCATGTTTTCGTAATGGACTTGTCTGAACAAACGGTCTAGGCCAAGCTCCAAATGCTCTTAAAGCTTAAAGAAAAAGCTTGATGAAGATCTACACTATTTGCCATTCCATCATGAAAACATGCCTACAGTTGACTCTCGTTATCTCGAATTTCAAGGGACTCTCTGAAATACTTTGAGATATCCGTACTTCGACATATCAGGTTTGCGGAATTAAGGAAACATAAATCGAACAACCACATTTTACAAATGTATATGTAATTAGACTCCTGAAGTTGGAAGTATATTGAAAATAATGTGGAAAAGGGGAGAAATTGCTCTTGAAAATATTGTGGAAAAGAGGAGAAATTGCACCATAAGAGCAATTTCTCCTCTTTTCCGCAATATTTTGTTACCTGTTGTTAGATTTTCATGTTTAAACAGGGACCAGATTTTCAATTCGAGATAAGCGAGGTCAAGATAACGAGAGTCGACTGTATATAATTTTGACTCCCTTAAACCCCACTTTTATACAGTAAAACTGGGGTTTACAGGAGTATACATTATTTTTCTTATTTGCTAAAAAACATAGATTGTGGGTACTCATTAGAACTGCCTCACTGAGGTGGTTCTAATGAGAACCCACAATCTATGTTTTGAGCAGAAATATGAAAAATAACAGATTTTTTTATCTGAAAATTTTCCTTTTTTGGTTGTAAAATTTTCAATATATTTGAATAGGCATGTTTTCATAATGAGCTTGCAAATCTTTACTACATCACTAGGGAGTCAAACTGACTTGTTCAAAGTCAAGTATGGCACTTCAATGCACAAACTATAGTAAGGAGTTAAAGATGCTCAAATACTCGGGGTAAATATGTACAGTACGTGTAACATTCTTACCATTTCTTACAGAACTGCTTTCCTAATGGGAATTACCCTAAACAAAGAACCTTGAAAGATTCTTACCATGAACAAGTTCTTTTCGAAAGTTTCTCACCAAGAATAAGTATATTCTTCTTAACTTTCTCACCATGAAAAAGTACTTCCTTAAAAACGTTTCTCACTATGGATAAGTACTTTCTTGAAAGTTTCTCACTGTGAATAAATAAAAGTTTCCTAACATGCACAAGTGCTTTCCTGAAAGTTTCTCGCCACGAATAAGTACTTTCTTGAAAGTTTCTCACCACGAATTAAGTACTTCCTTGAAATTTCCAATCATGAATAAGTTCTTTCTTGGAAGATTCTCACTAGAATAAGTACTCACCATGAATAAGTACTTTCTTGAAAGTTTCTCACTATGAATAAGTGCTTCTTGAAAGTTTCTCGCTGTGAATAAGTATGTTCTTGAAAATGTGAATAAGTACTTTCCTGACAGTTTCTCACCAAAGAATAATTACTTGAAAGTTCCAACCATAAATAAGTACTTCATTGAAAGTGTCTTACCATGAATAAGTATTTCCTTGGAAGTTTCTCACCATGAATAAGTATTTTCTTGAAAGAAAGTTTCTTACCATGAACAAGTATTTTCTTAGAAGTTTCTCACCATGAATAAGTACTTCCCTGAGCCGGTCTCAGTGGCTCAGCTGGATGCACGTCCAAATGGTGATCAGGGGGTTGCAGGTTCGACCCTTGCTGGGTCAGCAACATTCTTTCTTGGAGATTTGATGATGAAATATTTTCTACGGTCATTCTCTTCCTTCCACTAATATAAGAAGGGTAGTTGTCAGTATCTGGCAAAAGAATGTGCACAATACTGGTTAACCACTAAGAGGACTAAGCCTGCCCAGTAAAAGTGTGGTTAGGTAAACTGACCGCACTCAACATGACCCGACTGGGTTGACTGGGCCACAAAACCTCAACACAAACAAACAAGTACTTCCTTGAAAGTTTCTTACCATAAGTTAGTACTTGACAGTTTCTTACCATGAATAAGAACTTTCTTGAACATTTCTTACCCTGAAAAAGTAAATTCTTGAATGGTTCTTACTATGAAGAAGTACTTTCTTGAAAGTTTCATACCATGAATAAGTACTTTCTTGAAAGTTTCTTACCATGAATAAGTACTTTCTTGAAAGTTTCTTACCATGAATAAGTACTTTCTTGAAAGTTTCTTACCATGAATAAGTACTTTCTTGAAAATTTCCAATCATGAATAAGTACTTTCTTGAAAGTTTCTCACCATGAATATGTACTTTCTTGAAAGTTCCTCATCATGAATATGTACTTTCTTGAAAGTTTCTCACCATGAATATGTACTTTCTTGAAAGCTTCTCACCATGAAAAAGTGCTTTCTTGAATGTTTCTGACCATAAGTAAACTTACTGACCATAAATAAACCCTTTCTTGACTGTTTCTCACCATGAGTAAATACTTTTTTTTAAAAGTTTCCCACCATGAATAAGTTAAGAACATTTAAAATAACCTAATAGAAAATTATGTTTATGCCATGTTATGAGAAAAGAGTCCGTATCACATATGGTCATCAACGGCCCAGATCAGCCATTTATACTGCTTTTGTGGAGAAATAAGCAAAACATTTATCTGGGTATCCCTCTAATCCAAAGCTTTGTAAGCCATCACATTTCCACTACAGTTTAACTTCCATCAAGAAAACATGCCTATATATTTTTGACCCCCTTAAACCCCTCTTTTGTATAGTAAAACTGGGGTTTACAGGAGTAAACATTATTTTTCTTATTTTTGCTCGAAAACATAGATTGTGGGTACTCATTAGAACTGCCTCACCAAAGCGATATGAAAAATATCAGCGTTTCTTTTTATCTAAAACATTTTCAGTTTTTGGCGGTGAAATTTTCTATATATTTGAATAGGCATTATTCGTAATGAATGACTCCAACACCAATGGCTTCCGATTCCAATGTGTTTTTGTTTTTGAGTCCCTAGTTTTTTCTTCAGATAGCTCAAAAAAAATATTTTAAAGATTTTTTAGGATATTTTTACTTTATCATGAAAAAATACTTTGTGTGCACTCATTAGAATTGCCACACTGTTTGCAAAGGCAGGGCATATCCTGGTTCAGCAGGACCAGGGTTTAGATGTATATCGTATTATGTAACAAATATACTGAATGCCAGCTGATCTGGGCAGTTGTCCACATAAGTGATAAAACTCATTTTTTTGTGACAGTTCATTTTCTCTTTATACAGTTCATTTCTCTTTATACAATTTATGTGCAAATCTAGTTGAAAATCTTTGCTCACCCTTAGATTTTTTTTTTTTTTTTTTTGCATTATTTTTCTATTTTGAGGTAATAAAAATTCTCAGAGACATAGTAAATAAAACAAAGCTACATTTAATTTTAATACCATGTTTACCCTAATAATTACATCTACAGCACTGATCCAGAAGTGCTAAGAATCATTCAGAATCATAGCTACAGATAGATAAAAGGGGGTATCCATATACAATTTTCTTTCTTCTCCATGAAAACATATGTTGCAGGTACTCATTAGAAGTGGCTAGGCGAGGCGCTTCTGATGAGTACCCACAATGTGGAGAAATAAGAAAAATATCAGTACTTTTCAGCTAAACTGTACTTGTGTCCAAAGTACACAAATGCCCTGCCCTTTGATTGTTTGTGTTGAGGTTTGATGGCCCAGTCAACCCAATAGGGTCCTGTCAAGCATGGTCAGTTTACCTAACCACACTTTTTCCTGGGCAGGCTTAGTTCTCTAAGCAGTTAACCAGTACTTGTGCACATTCTTTTGCCAGAAACTGACAACTGCCCTTCTTGAATCAGCAGAAGGGAGGGAATATTTCATGATAAATCTCAACGAAAGAATGTTGCTGAACCCCCTGGGATCTAATTCGAGACTTCCTGATCACCAGTCAGACACGCATCCAACATAAGCCACCAAGGCCTGCCCCTGCCCTTCAGTCTTTGCCCATATGGCAACAACATCTTGCTGCATAAATTTCAACAATCATTTTTCAAATGCTCAATCTGTTATATATACAACAAAATAATTTAAGGGCCACATTGTACAAATTTCCATATATACAAACTTTTACACTTTGTCCGGGTGCATGGAAACCACAGAAGATATCAAAATATCGTTGAATGTTTCTTAAAAAGGAAACCCTAAAGGAGTGTTTCCAACAAAAAAATTGAAATAAAAATTTTCATTTTAAACACTACTTTTAACTCAAAATTACGAATTTACATTTTTGCGTCAAAAGTGATGTCTGGGCTCCCCTCCCAACTGTGAAAAACTCATAGAGAAAGCCTTATTTGTTATCAAGAAACGCACATTTTGCAAGAGGTACCCTCTACAGATTATTCATTGTCTATGGGGAACTTTTGAGGCATTTTTCGCCTCTCAAAGGGTTGGTCTCTTTTTCTGGCCATATCCGTGTCTTTTACTCGAATAAAGGTTGAGTTTGCATGACTTTATGTGTGACAGAGTATTGTTTTCATTAAACAAAGAATTTTTCCGGTATTGTGAAAAACCTTCATTTTGGGGTAAAAATCATTTTTTTTTGGAAATTCCCATTTTTCTTATAATCTTTTGCTCTGGCATTGTTGAGCTGATTGAAATAGGGCTGAGACTTCCTGTTTTGTCCATGAAATAATTGTAAAACTTGAGGGTCGCATTTTAGTGATAATCAAAGGGGAAATAAAATTGGTGGTCCTTAAATTATTTTGTGGAGTATATTTTGACCCCTTGCCCCACCCCATGCCATGACCCAGGACAACTAGCACAGAGTTGAAGGTTTAATTGGCATATCGAATTTCAACTTTCTATCATAAAACGTACCCAAATTATGACCTCCAAAAGAAACACAAATTTATTTTTCAAATACTTCCTTTATCTAAAACTATGTTCCACAAACTTTTTATACAACCCTCTACTGAGTGACAATAATTTGGTGGATGACATTAATTTAGTTGACATCAATAATGTAGTGAGTGACATTAAAGTATAGTAAGTGAATGACATTAAATAGGTGACTGATATTAATTTAGTGATATACAATAATTCGGTACTATTGATTAACCCTTAAAATACTTCGCAAATTTGCAGCAGACAACATTCTAAATTTATCTTGTTACTTTTCAGACTAAATATGGCTTGGCATTTCATATGAATCACACAAAATGTCAAGCCTTATTAAGTTTGAAAAAAAAAAAATTCAGAGAAAATAAGACTTGGCATTTCATGCAAGTCATCTGCTTGGTAGATGACTCACATGAAATGTTAAGCCTTATTTTCTCTGAAAAATAAAAAAAAAAATATAAAATGTCTGCTGCAGTTGTGATAGCACTTTAAGGGTAAACTTTAATATGGTGCATGACATTAATTAGGTGATTAATATTACCGGTACATGTAATTTACTGACTTTCATTATTCAGTGACAAAAATATAACTCCTGATTAACAATGATATGGTACCCGCCTTGTCCCTGGTGAGTGAATAGTTATGTAATACCGTAATAATCCTAAATATTGGGACAGACAGGCCTGAGCAAACAGATCAGATGCCTCAGAATGCGGGTTCTGATCAGGGTCTACAGTTTACCATTCATCCAGCACTATTTTAGACACATCAACAGGTAGTAAAATAGACATTTTCCATTACGAAAACACGCCTATTCAAATATACTGAAAATTTCACCTCCAAAAACTAAAGTTTTCAGATAAAAATTCTAATTTTTTTTTTCATATTTCTGCTCAAAATATAGATTGTGGGTACTCGTTAGAACTGCCTCAGCGAGGCGGTTCTAACAAGTACCCACAATCTATGTTTTTGAGCAGAAATAAGAAAAATAATGTATACCCCTGTAAACCCGTTTTACTATATAAAAGTGGGGTTTAAGGGGTCAGAATTATATAGGTATGTTTTCGTGATGCTAATTTTAGTACAAGTATGGTCGGGAGTTAAAGGTGTCCCAATACTTAGGGTAAATACGGTGTAGGAATGCACAATAAATCTATTTTTAACCCTTAATATAGTGCATTTAAGGAGAGTGATAATACTTTCTGCCATTTTTTTATTAGAGACTTTTTGACTTCCTGTTTGCTTTCCTGCCGCTTCTGAACAGCAGCTCCCAAGTGCACATGCAAAGAAAAGAAAGATGTGTACCCAGGAAAGACTCAGATCAGCCTGCGCATTTGCACAGTCTGATCAAATCTTCACCAGATGCTTTTCGACTGCCAGGGCTGCATGGATGCGCAGGCTGATTTGAGTTCGCTGGGCGCACGTCTGACGGTATGTTTTCTCATTTACGGCTTATATACTTTTTTAATTTTCCTAGTATTTCATTAGAACCATTTCTTAACCCTTTCATTCCTACAGATCAATACAGAAACCTTAGCAAACAGTTTAGATCCAGATGAGATCGTAATGAGCCATCTCATCAGGATCTACACTATTTACCAGTCTGCTACAGGTTTTTGACTGAAAACCCTTATTTGAAACAATGAATGTGTCCAAATTCAGAGATGGAAGATTCCATTTTATAAACTCAGGGGTGAATGGGTCCAGGACACAATTCATTTGAAATGAGATTCAATTAGAGAAAACATACGCTTGGACATTCTGTGCATTCTAATACGTTTTAGCCCAAAGTTCTGTGTTTAAACGGACAGTCTCTGATCGGACTGTGCAAATGAGCACCTCAAGATGACCTGTTGGGGTAGGTCTTTCTTCCCTGTTCCTGTCTTTCATCTCTTCTACTATCTCTTTTCTCCCTTTCTCTGGGAGATGACACAAAGGTTGACGAGTCTGTAAACCCAATCACAATCAAGATGAACTTTTACACTTTCAGGGGAGATAACTTTTTTTTAAATGTTTTTGCTCCCTTCTAAAAAGGGTTCTCATCTAAAAGGAAAGAATTTGCTCCCCTTGGGAGCAAATTCTTTCCTTTTACAGTAGACCCCTTTTCAGAAGGGACTTGGCATGCAGTAAAACAAATAGGAAGTCACAAAAGTTGTCTCCCTTGGCAATAAAATTATGAAAAATCAAATAAGTGTATGCAGGCCCTTTAAATCTTTGCTGAGCTACATATTGTGATTCAAAAATGTCAAGTTATATTTTCTGGGAAAGTTCTTTCATGTGCTAATTTTACTGACAGTATATTAAGGGTTGAATAAATTAATATAAGCTGTACCCTGAAAAAATGGGGGTCATTGGGTGTTACACAAACTGTAAAGATATAGATTAGTCAGTGACACCATACAAAACTAATAAGGGCCTTTTCTATATGGGCCCTGACAGGCGAAATGGTGTCTTCAAGCATGAGCAAAATGCACATACAGTTGACTCTCGCTATCTCGTTCTCTTGAATAACCGCTGATCTCGAAGTGAAAATCTGTTCTCTGCCTAACATGAAAATCTAACAACATGTAAAAAATATTATGGAAAAGAGGAGAAATTGCTCCTAAGGAGCAATTTCTCCTCTTTTCCATAATATTCTCAATATATCTCTAACTTCAAGAGTCCAATTACACATATATTTGTTAAATGTGGTTAATCAAATTAGTTTTTCCTCAATTCTGCAAATCTGATGTGTCGAAGTACGGATATCTCGAAGTATTTCAGAGAGTCCCTTGGAATTCGAGATAACGAGAGTCAACTGTATTTGGATTCATCTCACACATGCGTAAAGTCTCATGCGGCCATTTACTCTCCTTTGATACGTTCTAAAGTATCCAATGATTCTGTTTGCAAACAGCAAAGACTGATCAGCTGCACAGATGCCTTTGCTGTCTGCATATGCCCAAAGACACGTTTTCGCGTGGAGCGGCCCACATACTGTCAAACCTATGTTAAGCAAGCCCTTCAGGGAAAACCAAAAAGTGATTGCTTAAGACAGAAGATTGCATCACGAAAATATGCCTATATAATTTTGACCCTCTTAAACCCCACTTTTATATAGTAAAACTGGGTTTACAATGGTATAAATTACTTTTCTTATTTCTGCTCAAAAACATAGATTGTGGATACTCATCGAGGCACTTCTAATGAGTACCCACAATCTTTGTTTTAAGCAGAAATATGAAAAATATCAAGAGTCTTTTATCTGAAAATTTTCAGTTTTTGGAGGTGAAATTTTCTATATATTTGAATAGGCATGTTTTCGTAATGGCATAATACATGTGCATTTACATGCATTTGACTTTAAAAGGATCAGAAAATATGGCTTCTTAATACAGGTGACTGCTTAATACAAGTGGCCTTTTAGGCAGCTTTGACTTTACCAATTTTCAACAGTACCTAATGATTCAGTTAGCGGACAAAGTAAGCCCTGAACAGACTGTGCAAATGGGCAGTCTGATAGGGCCTGCATTGTCCGAATATACCCGGAAGAACCCTTATCCTGTGGTTTAGCTCATTTTGAAGTTTAAATAATATCTCTGAAAAATAATACAAATCTTATAATACTAAAACAATACAATATTATTAGTGTTTTTTGCACACACACACAAAAAAAAGATCCAACTTACACTCAAGACCTGCATAAGCCTATACAACCATAAAGCCATGACAGACCATTGGTAACTGAAGATGAAATCTTTCCTTTGACATAGCTCCAGGCAGTCGAGTGGTTAGCACTCGCGACTTGGGATCTCAAGGACCCTCCTTTGAATCCCCTTGAGATGGAATTCAGCTCATGACTGTATGGCGCTTCATTGCACAGAGCCTTTCTTTATCATCCTTCCATCATCTCAATATGAAATAAATCATGTTGAGAGGGATGCAAAACACTAATTGTAATGCACTTGCATATCGAGGGTTGAGCGCAAGACTATCGTAAGTCAGATGATTGTTTTTCCCCAAACCTAATCTCCTCACCATGAAGGCGTTATGAAGATTACAACATTTCTTTCTGTAAACAATGAAAATTTAGGTGCCATTGCTCGTGGCACCTAAATTTGCAATGGCACCTAAATTTGCATTGTTTACAAAGGGGTCCAAGTTGCCCCTAAACAAGGGTTTCAAAAATACGTTTGAGTTACCATAGTCTTGAGCTCAACCCTCGATATGTAACACGATGTCTGGTTGGATAACGTCTCAAAAATTTGCGACGGTATATTCTGCAATATACTGTCGGAAATCCGACGTCATCACGTAACGTCGCTTCTCATTGGCTGGCATTCGGTTTTCGCAGCTCACGGCACTTGTCGCTTTGTGCAAAGGGTACATTTTTTTCAACAGAAAAAAATGAATAACTGCATTAGAATGGTGATAACTGCATTCAAATTTGTCATTTGGGGAGGTAAATTTACTGTTGCAAATTACGTTTTACGGCTCTGCAGACGCGTCGCCGTAAAACGAAATTTCCGACCATAAAACCACCGATTTACCTCCCCAAATGACAAGTTTGAAAGCAGTTATCCCCTAAATCATCATCATCAGCTCCAGATAAAACTTTTTTTTTTAAACCAAAAAGTGCTCATATCTTGTTATTTCTCCACCAAATCATGTTGTGGGTACTCATTAGAAGTGCCTTACCTTCGTTAGAAGTGCCTTGGTGAGGTGTTGCTATTGAGTCCCCACAAAATGTTAAGGTGCTTATGAGTATCCACAATATACACAGTCGAATCTCAATGGCTCAAACATCTTTGGGACCATGGAAATTCGTTCGAGACATGGGTAGTTCGAGCCACTGAGGGTTAATCATGGCACCAGTTCAGGAAGCAAATAGCGAAAATATAAGGAAATCTGTTCAATTTTCTACACAATGATTGTATGTTGAATGTACTCATTAGAATTGCCTCGATGAGGCAATTCTAATGAGTACACTCAACATACAATTCCGTGATAAAATCAGAAAAAAAATCCCTAAATATTTGTTTTCTTGAGCTATTTGGAGGATTTTGTAGGGACTGAAAAAACAGTTCGAATCATCTACGGTAACGAGCCATCCGGGTTCGAGCCATTGAGGTTATACTGTACATTGTAGGTACTCATTAGTAGTGCCTCAGCTTCATTATAAGTGCCTCGATGAATCACTTCTAATGAGTAACCTCAAAACGTGTACTAATTAGAAATATCTCGCCTTCATTAGAAAAATTTCAATGAGGTGCTTCTAATGAGTACCCACAAAAGGGTGAGACAAGTCTATTTAGTACCCACAACGTATGTTTTTGTGAAGAAATAAGACGAAATATTTATCATATGACTTCACCATTATTCGGTGGATAACGCCATGTCATAAAAATCGTATGACTACACATTACATAAGACGAGTAATGTCAGGACGATGTTCATGTCAACCATGCATTTTCTGTTGAACAACTGTCAACTTTAAAAGCTATAAATCCAATTTAAAATAGTCATACAATAAAAAGAATCTTACACTCGTGATCATTTCATATGAAATTTATGAAACTCTCCAAAGGGCAGTTTCATAAATTTCATATGAAATGACCACTCATGTAAGATCCTCTATTTACACCCCTCTTATCAAGATATGCATTGCCATACAGACTTCCATAAAGCTGTAACATCTAACACAAAAAAAAACTGAACAATTTGCTACAGTGGGACCAGTTTCACAATAGACTAAAACATGTACTTAAAATATACACAACATTTTTAGTGATAGCTATAATAAAGAAAAAAAAATATTTAGTCTAAGAGAAAATCACACACCTTTCTTCTTTCTATAACTCAAGATATCACACTCCTTTATAGAGCTCTACATATTACACTCCTTTATAGAGTTTGATAACACTCCTTAATAGAGCTCCAGAGATCACACTCCTTTATAGAGTTTGATACCACTCCTTAATGGAGCTCCAAATACCAAAATCCTTTACATAGCTCATTCTCCTTTATAGAGCTCCAGAGAGCACACTCCTTTACAGAGTTCCAGATATCACACCTTTATAGAGCTCCAGATATCACACTCCTTCATGGAGCTTGTTATCACACTCCTTTATAGACCAGATATCACACTCCTTTATAGAGCTCCACATATCTTACCCCTATACAGAGCTCCAGATATCACACTCCTTAACAGAGCTCTAGATATCACTCTCCTTTATAGAGCTCCAGATAACATTCCTTTATAGAGCTCCAGACATCACACTCCTTTTTTAGAGCTCCTTTTATCTTATAACTTTACAGAGTTCCGGATGTCATACCTTCATAGAGCTCCAGATATCACACTTCTTAACAGAGCTCCAGATATCACTCTCCTTTATAGAGCTCCAGATAACATTCCTTTGAAGAGCTCCAGACATCACATTCCTTTTCTCATTACTTTACATGGTTCCAGATATCACACCTTCATAGAGCTCCAGATATCTCTTTTATAGAGCTCCAGATATCTAAGTCCTTTATAGAGCTCCAGATATCACACTCTTATATAGAACTCCAGATAAAAGTTGTTTTTTTCTTTGTTTTTTGTTGTTTTTTTTGCAGCCAAAAGATACTTACATTTTCCTTATTTGTTCACAAAAATATCTATTGTGGGCAATTGCCTCAGTGAGGTTATTCAAATGAATATCTACAGTGCATGTTTTCATGGAAAAATAAGAAAACCATTTATCTGAATTCTCTCCTTACCCAGAGCTATGTGACTTTAATAATAATTATTCTACTTCTTTAAGAAAAGATGTGTTGTGGGTGCTCATTGCATGCACCTAGAGTATTAGAAGCACCTCAATTAGGTGCTTCTAATGAGTACCCAAAATATAGTTTCATGGAGGAGTAAGAAAAAATTCAATAATTTTTGTTATCTGGAGCCTAGTGAACATCTGGGCCCAGTTGTTCAAAGCATTGTTAGCTTAATGAGCTCGTTAGAGATCAAAATGTAAACTGTTCTAATAAGTACAATATCTAATTCACAGGTATTTTTGCTGAAAAAAATGTGAGTAGCTTTTGCAAATGTAAAACCTACTCACATTTTTTCTGCCAAAATATCATCGTATATGACATATTTAATGATCAAAATTTTAAGATACATTAACGAACGACATCTTAAATTTTGAACAACTGGGTCCAGGACAATATACCATGAGAGTAAATAAATACATAACAACAAATTTCCTAAACATCATACTCCAGACAGGCGTATCCAGAATTTTTTTCTTATTTCTCCACAAAACATGGGTAGCCATTAGAAGCACCTCATCATACCTACAACATATGTTTTTGTGGAGGAATGAGAAAAATATTCCTATCTTTTGGTCTTATCTGGAGATAGGTAAACCTTGGACCCAATATACACTGGACTAGTAACTATGGTACAGGTATTGTATTTATTGGAAATATGTTGTCGTGGCTGAGTTTTCATAATTTTGTATGATGAACTTTAAATGCTCATATTTCATTTATTTCTCCAAATATCTGAGATCTGTTTTCAAAAAGCAATATTTCAATATATTACCTTTAAGACTGCAGCCTTATATTTAAGGAAAATCAAACATTTTTGTAAACATCAACGAGAAACCTAGGTACCCATTTCAGCTATTTTCGGCACTTTTAACAGAAAATAATCAGAAATTCATCCAAAATGATGCTATAATTCCAATTTTATTAATTGTGACTTAACATTTTTCAACCAAACCTATTAAAATCAATTTATTACAAATTAAAGTATTATCCAAAATCATTTTTAATGACCACAGCGCTGTAAAATAGCACTAAAATCAAGCCACGACAACATATTTTGGCAGTTCCGTTAGTGACAAGTCCGGGTATTATTAGGTCCGAGCGTAAACATCTACGTGAAAATGAAACTTTCCTTCAAAGTGAAATATATAACGATCCTGGGCATAATAAAAACATACTGTCCATGGCACACAAAATGCCCTACTGGCCAAGGGATGCAAAGAGGTCCTTTTCTCATCCAAAAGTGTTGCTATCTTTCTTATTTCTCCACAAAAACATATACAGTCGAACCTCAATGGCTCGAACATCTTTGGGACCATGGAAATTCGTTCGAGACATGGGTAGTTTGAGCCACTGAGGGTTAATCATGGCACCAGTTCAGGAAGCAAATAGTGATAATTTAGGGAAATCTTTTTGATTTTCTACAGTGATTGTATGTTGAGTGTACTCATTAGAATCGCCTTGATGAGGCGATTCTAATGAGTACACACAACATACAATTTCATGATGAAATAAAAAAATTCACTAAATATGGGTTTTATTGAGCAATCGGAAGAATTTCGTAGGAACTCAAAAACGACTTCAAATTAGCCATGGTAAACGAGTCATCGGTGTTCAAGCCATCGAGGTTCGACTGTATTGTGGAGACTAACCAAGATAGCACTACAAAAAGAGCTTTGTCCAACCCTTGAAAACTAGCTTTATCAGCATCTAGAAAATGAGCTTAATCTGTAGTTAGAAAGAGCTTTATCTGCAGCTAGAAGCAGAGCTTTGTCTAGAACTAGAAAACTAGCTTTATCGGCAGCCAGAAAAAGGCCTTTATCTGCAGCACTAAAAAGAGATTTATCGGCAGCTTGAAAAAGAGCTGTATCTGTAGCTGGAACAAAATGGGCCTTAGCTGGGAAAAGTACTTAATCTGCAGCTACCATAAGTGCTTTATCTGCAGCTGGGAAATGAGCTTTATATGTAGCTGGGAAAAGTGCTTTATCTGCAGCTAAGAAAAATGCTTAATCTGCAGCTGCAATAAGTGCTTTATCTGCAGCTGGTAAATGAGCTTTATCTGCAGCTGGGAAAAATGCTTTATCTGTAGCTACAAAAAGAGCTTTATTTGCAGCTGGAAAAAGAGCTTTATCTGTAGCTGGAAAAAGAGCTTTATCTGCAGCTGGAAAAAAAGCTTTATCTGCAGCTACAATAACTGCTTTATCAGCAGCTGAAGAAAGAGCTTTATTTGCAGCTGGGAAAAATGAAGTTTTTTAAAAGTAAAACATATTTTAACGAGTAATACTTAACCTATAGATAATGTGCTATTCTATTCTGTTATTCACCCCCTCCACAGAAAAAACGACCTTTCAGTCGTTATAAAGTCTTAATTCAGAAGGTCCCTTTAACAGTTACCTGTATGACGTAGTTCCTCCCGCTCAAATGATCACGTGTCAGTTTCTTTTATGTGTAAAACAATACACAATTAGGAGAAAGGAGCGAGGGAAGGGAGGTGGGACGATAAATACTTATCTATAGGTTAAGTATTACTCGTTAAAATATGTTTTACTTTTAAAAAACTTCATTTTAACTTCGTAATACATTAACCTATAGATAATGTGCTAGAATTTGTAGAATAGGAGGGAGGATTTCTCCTAATAAGCTAGTCCCAACTTCTGAATTAAGGCTTAATAAAAGGATTTTTTTTTTATATATATATAATGAGGACATAATTAGTGCTTAAGGCAATAATAAGATCCTTTAACCAAAAATAAAGTAATCCAGGGTTAACATATATATATATAAAGATATAATTAGTACCTCTCTAGTATAGCATCAGGTCTAGGGGGGCTGTTGATGTTGTCTACACATCCATAGCTGATTGCTGTTGGCCCCCCACCACTTTTTGGGCCACTACAATGGGGCCCAAACTTTGGAGATTCTGTGCTTGTTGAGACATGTCTCTGAGATAGAATTTGGCAAAAGTTGATGAACTATTCCAAACCGCTGCTTGAAGTATATCATTGAGAGGAACTTTGTCGAAGAAAGCCCAAGAAGAGGAAAGAGCTCTAACTTCATGAGCTTTGATTTTAAGGAAAGAGATATCTCGTTTAGTGAGTTTCCTATAGGCAAGTTTAACAGTGTAAGATATCCATCTCGAGATAGTATCTTTAGAGATATCCTTATTGCCTTTAATAGGAAGAAAAAGTCTAGTTCTATTTTGGCGATAAGAGCTAGTCATTTTGAGATAGAATTTCAGAGCCCTAACGGGGCAAAGAAGTCTGTCAGTATGTTCCCATTTACATATTCGAGCAAGACTAGGAACAACAATAGGATCTGGTTTAACAGAAGGAAGCTGGTTTTTTGCTAAAAAACCAGATTTAAGAATCAAGGAAACTGAACCATCAGATTGATTAAATCTTAAATGTTGTGAATCCATAGCTAGAGCATGTATTTCACTACACCTTTTAGCAGTGGCAAGAGCTAAGAGAAAGGCTGTCTTAATAGTAACGTGAAATTTAGAAGCCTTATCAAGAGGTTCAAAAGGTGGTTTTTGTAGACATACTAAAACCCATGATAAGTCCCATTTAGGTGTAAGAGATCTTTGTACTGGTCGTTGAAGTTCAAAGGATCTGATAAGTTCAGATAAAACTGGATTAGATCCGATTCTATTACCAGTTTTGAATTCTAAAGTGTTAGAGATCATAGATCTATAACCTTTAATAGTACTAATCTGACATTTCTTTTCCGAAAAAAGAAAGATTAAGAAATCGGCTATAACTGTAATAGGGGCCGAGATCGGATTAACCTTTTTTGTATGACACCAATTAGAGAAGAAGGACCATTTTGCATCGTAGACTTTTTGTGTAGATGCTCTTCTTGATCTGGAGACAAAATCTGCAACGTTTTGTGAAAATTTCTTATCTCTGATTGATTGTTTGATAACTCCCAAGCGTGAAGGTCGAGAATTGGGAGGTTTTGATGTACAAATCTTCCTTTGGATTGAGTCAGTAGTCTTGGAATTAGTGGCAGACGAATCGGAGCTGACACTAATAGAAGAAGAAGTTCTGAGAACCACTGTTGCTGTGGCCAGAACGGAGCTATGAGAACTATTCTGCACTGATGTTGTCGGATTTTCTCTAGAACAGCAGGTATCAGAATAAAAGGAGGAAAAGCATATGCATGAAGATGGACAGGGCATCTATCGCTAGTGCTTTGTAGTCTTGTACTGGAGAGACATATAATGGGAGTCTGTGGTTGAATCTTGTCGCAAACAGATCCACATTTGGGAAGTTGAGCATCTGGAATACTGAATTCGCAACTGTTTGATCCAGAGCCCATTCTGTCTTGATAGGTTTGTCTAGTCTTGAGAGGCGGTCTGCAAGAATGTTGAATTTGCCTGGGATGTGACGTACTCTGATAACTATGTCTTGTTCCAGGCACCAATTGAGTATTTTCCAAACTTCTATGCAAAGATTGGGGGAATGAGTGCCACCCTGTTTGTTGATATATGAGACCACCGTTGTGTTGTCTGTGGATATCATGATGCAAGAATGGTGAATAAATGTTTTGGCTTGTTTCAGTGCTAATCGTATGGCCATCATTTCTAACATATTGATATGGAGCTGGGATTGGTTTTCTGTCCAGCGACCATGAAAGGACAGTGTTGTCGGCTCTAAATGAGCTCCCCATCCGTAATGACTGGCATCCGTATAAAGGAAGAATTTGGGGTCTGGAGGATGGATTGAAGTCCCTGTCTCGAATCGAATGGGGTTTATCCACCATTGTAAGTGAGATCGAATCATGCCGTTTATCGAGATCGGGTGATCGAGAGGAAGAATATGAGGTTTCCAGACTGACAGCAGGCACATCTGAAGAGGACATAAGTGCAGTCTGCCCAGGAGAACAAGGTCTGCTGCAGCACTGAGTTTGCCCAAAAGAGAAAGGAAAGTTCGTGCCGATACATGTTTTGCTGACATTATTTTCTTGATTGTTAGAATTAGGTTCTGTACACGATCCGCTGGAACCCTGACTAAATTTTGTTGCATCAGAAATTCCATACCTATGAAGGTGAATTTCTGAACAGGAAAGAGGTCTGACTTCTTGAGATTTGGCAGAAAACCTAGGCTTTGAATAGTTTGAATGCAAATCTTTGTCTGAGTAATCAGACGGTTGTGAATCAGATTTTTTATCAGCCAATCGTCTAGGTATGGAAAAACTGATATGGCACGTTGGCGTAGAAAAGCTGCAATAACGTCCATCAGTTTCGAGAAAATTAACGGACTTAGGGACATTCCGAACGGTAGGGCCGAAAAGTGATATACTTGATCTTCGTGTACGAAACGAAGATACTTCCTGGATTGACGATGTATCGGCACATGTAGATATGCATCTGTTAAATCTATGGAGACAGCCCAATCGTTGAGTCTCATCGCTTGTCTTACCGATTTGACTGTCTCCATTTTGAATGCTTGTTTCTCTATGTAACGGTTTAATAAAGACAGGTCTAATATTAAACGAAACTTTCCGTTCTTTTTTGGCACAAGGAATATCCGGGAATAAAAGCCGGGAGTTTCCGGATTCTGTACCCTTTCCACTGCCCGTTTGTTGAGAAGATTTTCGATCTCTTCTCTGAGAAACGGGGAGGAGGATTGACTCATTCTGATCGGAACAGATGACAAAGGAGGAATTTTGATGAATGGTATCCTGAATCCGTTTCGTACGACAGAGAGGACCCATTTGTTGTCTGTTATTTCCTCCCATTTTTCCGCAAAATGGGCCAATCGTCCTCCCACTGGAATGTCCGCGAGCGGAAGAGCAGGCAGTGGAAAGGGCGGGCCTTCATAATCTTGCGGAGGAAGAGGCAGGTTTAGAGGAGGGGAACTGACGGATGTTACCAGTCCTCTTGATATTATCTTTCTTAATGTGAGAAGATGAGCTTTGAGGAATATTTTTGGACCTATACGACTGCGTAGGTTTAGGTCTGGATGTTGTTTGTTTAGCAGGATATTTAGGTATCTTGAAAGCTCTGCTCTGCGAAGGAGGCTTATAAGAATGAGATTGTGACTGAATGGATGTAGAAGCTAGAAACCTTTGCTGTTGAGCTTCGAAGTTTGATTTAATAGGAGTTAATAGGAGCGTTCCTTAACTCGTATGTGGAATTGTCGAGTAGTAGTTTAGACGAAGCTAGGGCTGCGTCCCTCCTAGCTTGGAATAATTCAGTAGTTAAAAGTGTAGACATGGCAGTAGCATGTTTAATCGATTTGGCTACGGCCTCCAGAAGTCTGGAAAGGGCCGCAACCGACATCGATTCCTGTTGTAATGAAAGGAAGACAGCTGAAGAAAATAGATCAGCATGAGAATTAATAGCGACTAGTTTTCTAGCCTTCCTTTCCCATGCTTCTAGATTCTTGAGCGGAATAGAAGCTCTTCCTTTATTAGAAATGTCTAGGAGCGACGCATCCGCTTCTAATTGAGGGATATTATCAGTTGGCAAATATTGGTTTTGGCTCTTGTAGAATTTAGTCGGAGCAAGAGCCGAAACCAAGCTTTGCGGACAAATCCAATCTCTTGAACATTTGTCCGATTCTAGTCTATTTTGAATATATTTTGTTGTATTTTGTACTAATTTGGATTGTGGGAGGACAAGTAATGGAGTGGAACGAGACTCCATTAATTGTTCGATCCCAGAGAGAGGTTTTAATGGAGCTTGATCCTGCTGAGTTTTGGGGCATAACTCAGGAGGAAGAAGCCGGAAGACCTCGTTAATCGCACGATCAAATGACCAGACTTCGGATTCAGTTTCCGAATCTGACTCCTTATTCTGTTGAGTGAGATTCGGCTGAATCTGATCGTAATTAATAGGTTGATTTGTGATTTGACTAAAATTAGTCTCCTCAGGTTGTATTGGAGTTGGCGTTTGAACAACCTGGGGAGATTTATGAGCCCTTGTATATCTACCAATGTCAAGTTGAGATCGGGAGGAATTTGATGAAGAAGAAGGCGTCATCGATCGTCTTCTTCTCTTTTTATGAGAGTGCTTAGATCTCTTTGAATTTTTCTTTCGCCGAGAAGAACTCAAAGAGTCTGATCTGGAAGTAGAGATAGAAGAAGAGGACGATCGATGTCTTCTTCTCTTTTTAGATTTATGCTCTCTTTTAGACTGATCCTTCCTTGAAGGTCTGGAGATAGATAAATCATTTGAATTTGGAGGCTCAATCATTACACTCGGATCTGAGACCTGCGAAAAATCAGGTTCGAGTGGAATAATCTGTCTAGAGGAAGAAGCTGGATTAGGAAGTTCTAGTCTATTAGAACGTTCGTAACCAGGAATAAAGACATTGGATAGTCTGTGGACACTACCCTGTGAAATATGGCTACTTATGGACGGAGCGTAGCTTTGTACAGGCACATTTATAGGAATATAACCAGGCGGAATTTGTGTTTGTAGGTCATACGGGAATGACTGTAAACCCATGCCTGGTTGACTGGAGCCTAGTTGACTGGTGCCTGGTTGACTGGTGACTGGTTGACTGGTGATTGGTTGCCAGTCGACTGGTTGACTGGTGACTGGTTGACTGGCGACTGGATGAACGGAGATAAGTTGCCCAGTGACTGGATGACTGGTGACTGGTTGACTGGTGACTGGTTGACTGGTGACTGGTGACTGGTGGGCTTAGTGCCCGGTCAGACTCTAAGTCCGCCAGGCTGCCACCTTGATGGGTCCTGCCCCGAGCAGTAAAGCTATGAGGGGCGGTGCTCCCATCAACTGTCCCGTTGTCAGACATGTCTGACTGGGACTTCTTGGATTTCTTTGATTTCTTCTGTTTTCTCTTCTGCGTCATAACTGATTTTCTAGTAGCATGAAGGCGTCTTCTTTCTGCTAGGTTCCAAACTTTTTCTGTCCAGGAACTACAAATATAACACGGAGAGATACGTGTGCAAGAATTACAAGTTAGACAAGATAAATGTGTATCCCATTTAGCTTTTAAATGGCCACAGTTGCCGCGGGCGAAATGCATCGACTGACGCGGAAACAAAGGAAGAAATTTAACATTGAGAAAACAAGAAATCTAAGATCGATATTTCGAAAATAAGTACATAGATAGTAGAAGGAGTGAATATAGAACCAGAGAAAGTCAAGGATATAAAAATTTTAACCGTGTAGAATAATTTTAATCCATTTTTTCTAACACAGAATAATAATCCTTGAACATTCAAAGTCCACAGAAAAGAAACTGACACGTGATCATTTGAGCGGGAGGAACTACGTCATACAGGTAACTGTTAAAGGGACCTTCTGAATTAAGACTTTATAACGACTGAAAGGTCGTTTTTTCTGTGGAGGGGGTGAATAACAGAATAGAATAGCACATTATCTATAGGTTAATGTATTACGAAGTTAAAATGTTTTATCTGCAGCTACAATAAACGCTTTATCAACAACTGGAAAAAGAGCTTTATCTGCCACTAGAAAAAGGCCTTTATCTGCAGCATGAAAAAGAGATTTATTGGCAGCTTTAAAAAGGGTTTTATCTGCAGCTAGAAAAAATGCATTATCACTTTATATGCATCTAGAAAAAGTGCTTTATCTGCAGCTAGAAACAGCTATATCTGCAGCTAAAAAGAGCTTTATCTGCAGCTATCTGCATCAAATGTGTAAATTATACAGGAGTTATTTTATAAACATTTCTTTTCATTACAGTTTATTGTTTTCTCTGTTTCTTATTTCTCAATAAAAACATATGTTGTGGGTACTACTAGTAATTGGAATTGCCTCACTTAGGCACGTCCAATGAGTACCCACAACATATGTGTTAATAAAGAATTAAGGCAAATATAGGTACATGTATAAATATAACCTTGTCCAGTGACTTGTGACTACTGGTTTTCTACTTGACTTAGTACAGCCAGGAACCAGAAACTTCTGGTCACCAGACAAGGTTATATATTTTTATTTTACATGTATTATTTGGCTACCCTCTCATTTAAAGTGGCTGACAGTTCATCACATATTAAATTGGTTCACTTGATATGTCTTCTAAAGAGAAATTAGGAACGACACATCTATGTGCAATTGTGCAGGACAACAATCTTCCAGAGAATCTGTCATCTGCAACAGAAAACAAAAGTTTCCACTGAAAATTAGAAACACAAATCAGGAAACTGAGATTATGCATAGCTCTGTAGTCTGATGCCAAGTTACTATTTTTAAAACTAAAGGTGCTGTAGCTACAGTTAAAAATAATTGTTTTTCTTTATTTGTTTCTGCATTATTATACTAATCAATTTATTTCCACATAGCTACAGATAAGAGGGGGTATCCACATAATATTTTTCTTATTTCTTGACAAAAACATATGATGTGGGTACTCATTAGAAGCGCCTCGCCGAGGCGCTTCTAATGAGTACCCACAACATATGTTTTAGTCCAGAAATAAAAAAGATATCAGCATTTTTCAGATGAAAAAAGCGCCTTATCTGTTATATGTTTCCAAGTACGTGTAACTGAAAAACATCACTGTTCACCCATGACGTCATTAGCATTAGGCTTACTTGATGTCATTTGTCATTCAAAATGGCATTCCCCAACAGTAAAACGTTGAAAATGACATTCAAAAATAGTTTGGTGATTTTCTGACTGTCACCAGAAAAATTTTAAGAAATTCAAAATAATCTTTTCTTCTGTTCATATTAAAGTAGTAAATATGTTACTGAGAATCACATACTTTTTGTACAAGAAGCTGAAATGCATGTCCACAAAAATGGTGAATTAGACTTAGTATTTTTTTTTCTTATTTCTCTACAAAAATATACATTGTCATCTAATGAGACAATTAAATTTGCATGAGATGTCAAGGCCTAGTTTCTGGGGAAAAATAAGAAAAAATATTTAAAAATGTCATCTGAAATTCTAATGCACTTGCGTTTGTAACGCGACGTCCGATTGGATAACGTCAAAAATTTGCGACGGTATATTCTGCGATATACTGTCGCAAATCCGACGTCATCCCGTAACGTCGCTTCTCACTGGCTGGCATTTGGTTTTATGCAGCTCACGGCACTTGTCGTTTTGTGCAAACAGTACATTTTTTTCAATAGAAAAAATGAATAAGTGCATTAGAATGGGGATAACTGCATCAAATTTGTCATTTGGGGAGGTAAATCGGCAGTTTTACGGTCGCAAATTACGTTTTACAGCTCCGCTGACGCGTCGCCGTAAAACGAAATTTCCGACCGTAAAACCGCCGATTTACCTCCCCAAATGCCAGATTTGAAAGCAGTTATCCCCTAAATTTTACCCAGCATGCAAAGTGTTAACTGCTATTACAACTGTATCTTACCTAATATAGCTCTCCAATTGGAGCATTCTCTAACCACAGGTTATGCATGAACATGTACAAGTCTGCACTCACTGATACCTAAAAACAAACAAATTCATTAAAGATATTCAGGTACCAGTATATTGTATTTAATAGAAAATGAAAGCACTGTAGCTTCAGATAATAGGAGGAAACCACACAGTATTTTTCTTATTTCTCCATGATAAAAGAAATAACCATAGCTTAAGATGGAAGGAGAACCATCTAAATATCTTTCATATCTCTCAACAAAAACCAATGTTGTGGGTAGTCATTAGAAGAGCCTTGACAAGGCGCTTCTAATGAGTACCCACAACTTAGGGTTTCTATGGAGAAATAAGAAACATATCTGCACTTTTTGTTTTAAGAAAAAAAAAAAAAAAAAAAAAAAGAGAGACAATTCCCGGTGGATTAACTCTTTAGCATGGTGACCTATCATTTATAATACTCGTAAGTCTAGAAAAAGCAAGTATTCTGAAATGAAGATATAAAAAAAATTGCAGCAGGAAAGTAGAATGGTTTAGATTTTCCCTTTTTGTAAGTCTGCCGACAAGAAACAAAAACTGCCAACTATATTTACCTTGTATGGTGTTGGATTTAAGGCTCTTTTGTGATCCTGTCGGATGGATTTCAGTGATTTTAGGGATTTATCACGCAGTTCTCTCAGTGGTGGTAAATTGTGCTGCACCTGAAATGAAATAAAAAAATTGGTTGCCAGTGCCTGTGGACAAAAAAATACATACCATCACGAAAACGCGCCTATATAGTTTTGACCCCCTTAAACCCTTCTATACAGTAAAACTGGGGTTTACAGGTATACATTAATTTTCTTATTTCTGCTAAAAAATGTAGATTGTGGGAACTTGTTAGAACTGCCTCACTGCAGCAGGTTCTAATACATACCCACAATCTATGTTTTGAGCAGAAATACGAAAACTACCAGAATTTTTCATCTGAAAGTTTTCATTTTTGGTGGTAAAATTCTCAATATATTTGAATAGGCATGTTTTCGTAATGAATAGGAGCACTCCATATGCTGTGACACTCATTGAACCAATAAAAAACCAATTACAAATATAGTAGACAACATTATTGAAATTTAGAATATCTATTATATTTAAATTTTGTAATGTTCATATTCAATATATATATATATATATATATATATATATATAGTCTGCCAAGGATTTGGAACATTTGCACTCAATTCTGAATAGTATGCATAAAGATTTAAATGTTACATTACAATACAGGGGTGTACAACAATCATTTTTGGATGTATTGGTAAAGAATCAAGACTGTACAATAAAAACCAATATATTCTATAAAGAAACATACAGCAAGCAGTACCTTTTATTTAACACCTAGGCACCTCAGATGTGTAGCAGCTGCTCTCTAGCAGGTGGTTTGAATTCCCCGCCAACTGCATACGCATTTGAATTTGTAAATTAATTTGCCAGTAAAAAATTTCTTCTTTTACATTTAACTGTCGTTTTCAGCATTGTTGGCGGGTATAAATAAAACTGTAAATTCTTCTTTCTGCTTGACAGAAATCTGTCACACATAAAGGAAGATGAGATTGGATTTTACACTGCTCATCATTTTAATGCTCAAACAGACTTTATGTATATGTCACTAAAATACCAATCTGGTCAAACAATGGTGCCGAAGGCAATATTCAGAACATCTCAGGAGATTACTGATTTCGAACATTTGAAGTACCGGTAATTCAAAGGAAATCTTGAGATTCCTGCCAATTCCAAATATCAAGATTCGACTGTATAAGACAGTGCTTTCAGCTAAAAATATTGATACATCTAATTTTCATATTTCTCCATGAAAACATATATTTAGGGGATAACTGCATTCAAATTTGTCATTTGGGGAGGTAAATCGGCGGTTTTACGGCCGGAAATTTCGTTTTACGGCAACGCGTTATCCCCATTCTAATGCATTTATTCATTTTTCCTGTTGAAAAACTGTACTATTTGCACAAAGCGACAAGTGTTGTGAGCTGCGTAAAACCAAATGCCGGCCAGTGAGAAGCGACGTTATGTGATGACGTCGGATTTCCCACAGTATATCGCAGAATATACCGTCGTAAATTTTTGACGTTATCCAATCAGACGTCGCGTTACATATGCAAGTGCATTAGAATGTGATATGAGTGGAGACATAGGGGAAATGGATGAGGCAACTCTATCAAAATTTTTGTCTCCCTTCTGAAAGGAAAAGAGTTACATACTATGAGAGCAAATTCTTTCCTTTTAGAGTAGACCCCTTTTCATATAAAAGATTGGTGTTTAGGCGAAACAAACAGGTCACAAAAGTTGTCTGCCTTCTAAAAAATGGTGGAAAGGCTACCATCTGTACACAGTCGCCTGAAATTTTACCATGTTATCAGACAATGACATTCAGGGCCCAGTTGTTCAAAACTAACAATGTCGTTAGTTAACGTATCGTTAAAACTTTCATTAAATATGGCAAATATGCCTATATTTTTGCTGAAAAAATGTGAGTAGCTTTTGCATTTGCAAAAAGCTACTCACATTTTATTAGCAAAAGTACCTGTGAATTAGATTTTGTACTAAACCATTAACATTTTGACCATAAACGAATTTATTAAGCTAATGACACTTTGAACTATTGGGCCCATATTTTCTCTGAGCTACAAGAGTCTCTCTATTACCCACCTGCCCGTCTTTCCAATAAACTTTATGTAAACTTTCAACTTTAGCTGGTATCACATATGCTCTTTTTGATTCCTGAAAAATAAAAATAATATGAAAAGCAGTCTGTCACCATAGCAACCAAAATCTTTTTTTCTACCAAAGAAATAAAAATTACATGCATAATAACAACACTGGCCATTATTCATATATTGTCATGAGGCTAGCATTAGCTTAACCCTTGTCCTGCTGAACCCGTATATACCCTGCCTTTGCAATATACCGGATATATACCGGATAATATACCGGATATACCCTACCTTTGCAAACAGTGCAGATCCAGATCAGTTGGCTTCTGACCTGAATCTGCACTGTTTGCCATTTCGTATGTGAATTTACATCAACATTCTGGATCAAGGAATCTGACTGGCTGACAATTAGAAGTGGCCATGGCAGCTTAATTTATTCAGCAGGACAAGGGTTAACATAAATACCTTTCAGTTATCACAGCATTCACATTTTTGGGAAAAAATTAGAGTGGGATGTTTGGGGTTCCTAAAATTTTGCGATTATTCATTATCATTTGAACACAACATAATTTCCCTAACTTATTGTAATTAAACTGGTTAAGAGCAAACTAAAACTGACATTTATTCTTTGATAAATCCACTGAGCAATAATCCTGGAACTATTTTCTTAATTTTTAATGTAGTTTTTAAAATAAAATTTTTAACTCACATTTTCAATAGTAACATGGCTGAGTTGGAATTCTATGGAATGAATATCATTATGTTGATTTTATTGATCTGTAAACACTGGCAAATGACTCACAAAATTAATACAAAGCTCTAGTTATTCATTTATAAAGATGAACAGTTAGATGCTAAATCTTTCCATCCAACAATGAACACATTTCTACAAAATATTAACATACCTGGAATGGATGCCGACAAAGAACTCTCTGCCCCACAGCAGGTGGTGCCTCACCAGGTTGTAACATTAGATCAACTAATGCATTACCTGGAAAATTCAATATACAGTATTTATTTAATGAGTAAAGTTTTCAGCAGACGACATATATTCAAACCTGTGTTAAGCAAGTACCTACAGGAGAGCCAGAAAGTGTTTGCTTAAGACAGGTGCTTGCTTAATACAGGTAAATTTACACATATCTTCCTTTTATGGGAACATGAAAAGCTGGCCTTCAAATACAGGTTTTGTTTGTGTTGAGGTTTTACCGCCCAGTCATCTCAATGGAGTCATGTCAAGTGCGGCCAGTTTACCTAACCACACTTTTACTGGGCAGGCTTAGTCTTCTAAGCAGTTTACCAGTACTGTGCACATTCTTTTGCTAAAAACTGACAAATGCCCTTGAATCTGCGGAAGGGAATGACCGTAGAAAATATTTCATGGTCCATCTTCGTGAAAAAATGTTGCTGAACCCAGCGGGGATTGAACCCCCAACTTCCTGCTCACAAGATGGACACAAAGCCAACTGAGCCACTGAGGCTGCCTTCAAATACAGGCGATTCCTTAATAAAAGTGACCTTTAAGACAGATTTGACTGTACTGAAATATTTTTTCTTATTTTTCCCCAGAAAACAGGTTTTGACATTTTATGTCAAATCCAGTTTTCTGGGGAAAATAGAAAAATATCATCAAGCTGTCATCTACTGAATTAGCCCAGAGAATGTGGCATACGATCAGAGTCCTCACTATTTGCCACTCATTCATCAATTGTTAGACACATCAAGAAGTACTAAGACTCAATTTTTTTTTTTTTAATTTTTAAGGGTAAGGTAAGGAGTTGAGGTGTCCGACTACTTAGGCTAAGTATGGTTAAGAAATATAAACCCCTTCACATACGGTACTGTAAATGTATTACCCAAGATTCTCAACAGCAGCCAAAGACAGTCTATTATTTTTCAATATATTTAACATTTCATTTGAGTCATCTGCCTACATCAAGCCTTGGAAAATAAGTAAAATGCCTAACCGCTGTACGGACAGGTTTTTCCACTGAAGAATAAAGGTAACATATCACTTTGAAAAAAGGTTAACCAATAGGTAAACCTTAGAAGACCCTCGCTATTTTAAAGGATGGACTTTTTCCGCAAAAAAACTCATCCAAAAATTAGAATGTCACTTGCTGCAAATCTGATTGACACTTCAGGATCAACTGATGCCTCTGCAGAACTGGATGAGAACCAAAGTGAAGGCATATATGAAAACATAACTCTAACAGTTAGACAGACATTGCATACAAATGTTTATCTGTTTATTTTAAAGGTAAACTTGTAATGTTTGTCTAAAGAAAAATTACCTTTAAGAAAAATGACCTGGTTCAAACTGTATTGGCCAAGTTTATCTGTATTGGCTGATTTTATAGTGATGTAGACAGTTTTTGTCATAAAATACTACCTTACTTGTAGTGAATTAATAATGACTGAATTGGAAAAGAACCACAAGGCTACCACTACTAGTACATACCATCACTTCCATACAATCTGTAAGCTGACTTTTTACCAGGTATCGTAACTTTTTCTACATCTTCACTCAACTTTATTCTTGCCTTGCTATTCACTTCAACAAGCTGTAAAATTAAATGTACAATAAAATTCCACAATTACAACCACTCAAAATTAAGACCACTCCAGTATTAAGACCAGCTTTTGTCAGTCCCATATGTTTTCCAAGGTTTCTGACAAAATGGCATGTGCAAACAGTGCAGACCGAGATCAGCTTTTCTCAGTCACATATGTTTTCCAAGGTTTCTGACAAAAAGGCATGTGCAAACAGTGCAGACCGAGATTAAGGGTCTACAGACTGATCAAGGTCTACACTGTTTGCCATTCCACTAAGAATTTTAAGAAACAACTGCATAAAAGCAAATATTTGGCCAACCAAAAAACAAGCATGAAATAAAGTATTCAAAATTTAAGAACAATTACTGAATTCTCCATTCAATATTAATAAGACCATTTTTAGATTGTCCCAAAAGCAGTCTTAACCCTTAAAATGACAAGAAAACCTGAATCTGATAATGTCCTCTGTTTATGTCGTCTGCTGAATATTCTTGCAAACTTTTCAAACCTATTTTTACATACAGGCAAACAGTGTGGACCCTAATCAGACTGCTCCTAGAGGAGCAGTCTGATCTGCTCCTAGAGGAGCAGTCTGATCTGGGTCCACACTGTTTGCAAAAATGATTTATAAAATCACAAGCAGACGACAAAGCAGAAGACAATTGTTGTGAGTGGCAGTTTAAGGGTTAATAGCTAAATTTTACTGTATTACAAGGTGACAGAATGTACCACAAAATATGGGCCCAGTGAAGGCTCCGATCAGCTAGCATATCTACAGAATGAAAAAAAACTATGAATCCTTAGCTATCTGAAGAGCATCCAACTGATCTGAGTTTTTACTGGGCATACATCTTAATGGAATGTGACTTTTGTGTTGATGTTTTACGGCCTAGGCAACCATCCAGCTGATCTGAGTTTTTACTGGGCATACATCTTAATGGAATGTGACTTTTGTGTTGATGTTTTACGGCCCAGTCAACCCAATGGGGTTGAGCAGGGTCAGTTTACCTTACCACACTTTTTCTGGGCAGGCTTAGTCCTCTAAGCTGTTAACCAGTATTGTGCACATTCTTTCGCCAGAAACTGACAACTGCCCTTCTTGAATCAGTGGAAGGGAGAGAATGACCACAGAAAATATTTCATGATCAATCTCCACGAAAGAATGTTGCCAACCCAGCAAGGGTCAAACCCGCAACCTCTTGATCACTAGTTGGACGTGCATCCAACTGAGTCACAAGACCAGCTCTTTCTTTTAGAAAAGATCCCTTACTGGAAAGGAAGCAAAAACATTTTGCCAGAATCATCTTCCTTGTAAGTATATCCATTTCCCTTAAAAACAGAATATGTATTATGCACTACAACTGCTTCCTATCCAAAACAGGATGGCAATGCTCAAACAGGCTATGTCAATGCCCAAACAGACTGTGAAAGTCCACATAGTGCAAATGCTCAAATAGGTGGGGTAAAGGCCAAACACAACAGTGATTACCTAGACTGTGGGAATGCCCAAACAGATAGTGGGAATGCTTTAATAGATTGTTTGTTTGAGTGGAGGTTTTATGGCCCAGTCACCCCATTAGGGTCATGTTAAGCATAGTCAGTTAACCTACTCCCACTGTTCCTGCAGGTCTAGTCCTCTAAAAGGTTAACCACTGCTTTGTGCAAATACTTTAACCACCAGCTGACAACTGCCCTTTTCAAATCAGCAGAAGGGGAAGAAAGGCCGTAGAAATTATTTCATAATCAATAGCCACAAACGTTATATGGCCGAACCAGAGTTTGAACTTGCAATCCCTGAATCTACAGTCAGACATGCTACCCAATGCACTATGGAGCCTGGCTCCAATAGACTGTGTGAATGCATCTGCTGAGTAAATGCCCAACAGACTTCACACTGGACAGTACATATACTAAACAGTCTACAGAAATGTCCAAAACAGGCAGCTGGAATGCAAAAATCGTCATGGAGAATGCTCACATTGTACAGTGGCCTTGCAGTCACTAGCTTTCCACTGTTTACCTGGGTCTTCAGTGTTCATAAACCTTAACCATAGATACAGTTAAGGCAGGTTTTTAAGCAAACTGTGTTAGTATTTTTCTTATTTCTCATGAAAACAGTGATATTTTCTTATTTCTCCATGAAAACATATGTTGTGGGTACTCATTAGAAGCGAGGCGCTTCTAATGAGTACCCACAACATATGTTTTTGCGGATATAAGAAAAATATCTACCGTATTCGACCTAATTACCGCACTGTGCGCTTAGGTTTTTCAAACTTACTGGGAACACTCATTTGTGGTAAAATATGTACCTACTAAGGGTACACTATAAAAAAAGATCAGAAAAGACTTATTTGATATTGATTATGCAATTTTTCTGATTATAAATGCATATGTTGTGGGTACTCAGTCGATGCAATTCAAATGAGTACCCACAACATATGCCTTTATAAAGAAGTAGACAAAAAAGTACACTGCCTGTAATCTTTAAGACTATGAAATAGCTTGACTGTGTGCTTATAGGAGTATGTGCGGTAATTAGGTCGAATACGGTATGTGGATACCCCTCTTATCTGGTGCTATAGTATATGGTTGAATATGTATACGGTTGACTGCACATCAAACGACATGTACTCTACCTTATATACTCCACCGAGTGCAGGCTGTTTCTGACATGTTACAAGATGAGTTCCAATACCAAAACTGTTGATCTCATGGCCCTGAAATTTTACGGAATACAATAAAAAATTAATATATAAAGGTTGCCCTTTATATAGTCATTATGTAACAGATAACATATTTGTCTCTCTTGATCTAACTTGGCTATGTTGCCTAGTTAACAAACTACCTATTTATACAAAATTTTCTCCAATATAGGGATCAAACATGGCTTTTCATGCATTAACATTTGCCAGGTCGCGTGGGAGGTGCTGAAAACCTAGGCTGAAGGCTGGGGTTTTCAACACCTCCCAAGGGACCTTCCAATGTTAATGCATTGAAAAACCATGTTTAATCGCTATTATTGCATAAAAACTGAAAACATTTGCTACATTTTGCATTATTTCTTGCACTATTTTGTTTCGCTTTTTCATCGCTGTCTCACGAACGTAATTTCCACGGACTACACTTTTTCTAGGGCCGGGCAGTATACATCCCATAATGGCAGCAAATCTGTGGCCCCGGTACAATCATATTGAAAGTTGCGTAGCCGTGCATTAACAGCGCGTGAACTGTCTTGTTAATACACGGCTTTTTGCTGGTTAATGCACGCCTGTTAATAACATGCAACACTGCTTTTTATGCAATAATAAAACTTTAATATCCAGTTCTCAGTAGTATTTTATAGCAATCTAGGGGCAGTTGAATTTTTTAGGATCTATTAATCATGCAGATTTTAATGCTGCCGGGCACCAAAGGTACATTGGGGCAATGCCTTTTAGTAGAAAATTATATTTTCAGATTTTATAGAAGCTGAATTTCATTTAGAAATGGTGTTTTCAGATAACAAAAAAGTAAGGTTATATCAAGAAACTCAGGTATCAACTTTTAAGAAATATAAAGTGTACCATTCAGGGGGTTAACGCAACATTTTCCTAACTATGCTGAAAAATATGACAGTTTGTGTTGAGGTTTAACGGCCCAGTCAACCCAATGGGGTCATGTCGAGCGCAGTCAGTTTACCTAACCACACGTTTACTGGGCAGGCTTAGTCCTCTAAGCGGTTAACCAGTATCGTGCACATTCTTTCGCCAGAAACTGACAACTACCCTTCTTGAATCAGCGGAAGGGAGAGAATGACCGTAGAAAATATTTCATGATCAATCTCCACGAAAGAATGTTGCCGACCTCAGCGGGGGTTGAACCCGCGACCTGGTCTCCAGTCAGACGGCGCATCCAACTGAGCCACCGAGGCCGGCAAAAAAACCCAAAAAAAAACAACTGTTTACCAATGAATCAGAGTACATACCTGTTGATTTAAGGAATGTATAGTATCTTCATTAATATCATTACTGGCAACAATAGTAAGTTTCTCAAACCACGGCAGATCAAATCTGAAATCAAGAACAAGAAGTTCCTCAATCAAAAAGTGGCTCCCCTGCCCTAATTGTCATAGCTCCTAACTCTGAACTAGGGAACGGAGATTTGAATCCCCACTCTGGTCAGGAAATTTTCAGACCATCAGTACCTGATCATACTTTACATACATGTACCTTCTACCATTACCAGACAGGCCTGAGTAACAGTGTAGACTCAGATCAGACGTCACAGACCACAGCATCTCATCAGGATGATTGCCACACAAACAGCAGGGCCCAATTGTTCAAAGCTAATGACATTGTTAGTTAACGATTCGTTAAAATTTACATCGAGTGATACGCAAATATTCTGATATTTTTTGCTGAAAAAAAGTGAGTAGCTTTTGCAGTGCAAAAGCTACTCACATTTTTTCAGCAAAATATATCAGAATATGTATATTGAATCCGCTAAAACAGTTAACGAAATGACCCTTAATAAGTTAACGACGCTTTGAACAACTAGGCCTGATTTTTAGACACATTAACAGGTAATAAAATGAAGTTTACTCAAATTTTAGGACAAATATGGTAAGGAGGTAGGAGGCCTGAATACTTAGGGTGATAAATCTACATTTAAACTTATGCTCTTGCCACTTTACGGAATAAATCTCTCACAATTTGGAAGAGGTATGATAAAATAAGAAAAATATTTTAACCCTTGTCATGCTGAATAAATTAACCCTTAAAGCGCCAAGAAAATCTGCATCTGAAAATGTCGTCTGCTTATGCCGTCTGCTGCATCTTCTTGCAAACTTTTCAAACTTACATTTTGCATATAGGCAAACAGTGTGGACCCAGATCAGACTGCTCCTAAAGGAGCAGTCTGATCTGGGTCCACACCATTTGCAGAAATGACTTTTAAAGTAACCGGCAGAAGACCAAGCAGACGACAATAGTTGTGACTGGCGCTTTAAGGGTTAAAATGCCAAATCTAATTGATACAGGTTGTTGATACACTATTTGCAAAGACAGGTCATATCCGGGTTCAGCAGGACCAGGGTTAAAATATTCACCGCTAATATTTTCATCTATCAAACAGACTAAGCTAATAAATCTACTTACGCTCTTGCACTTTGCGGAATGAATCTCTCACAATTCGGCAGAGGTGGGGTAAAATAAGAAAAATAATTTAAACAAGGCAGTCTGAAGGACAGCTATATCCCCCGCCGCAGAATGACAATGGAGCGGCCTCAAAATTCAAGGCTCAAACTGGTGGCCTTCAATTGTGACCTTGACTTTGAGTCTGCATTGTTGAGTTATGGGTTCTGCACATCATCTCATTAAGGTGAACATTTGACACAAATTTGATAAATATCTTTCAAAGGGTTCAGGAGATATGGAATGAACATGAAATTCAAGGCTCAAACTCCTGACCTTTAACTGTGACCTTGACCTTGAGTCAGCATGCTTGAGTTATGGGTTCTGCACATCGCCTCACTAAGGCAAACATTTGACCAAAGTTTCATGAAAATCTTTCAAAGGGTTCAGGAGATATGGAGCGAACAAGAATGAGATGGATGACCTTCAATTGTGACCTTGACCTTGAGTCTGCATCATTGAGTTATAGGTTCTACACATCATCTCACTAAGGCAAACTTATGGCCCAAATTTAACAAGGTAGTCTGAATGGCAATAGAGCAGCCTCAAAATTCAAGGCTCTAACTGGTGACCTTCAATTGTGACCTTGACCTTGAGTCAGCATAGCTGACCAAAGTTTAGAGAAAATCCTCCAAGGGGTAAAGGAGATACAAAATTCAAGGCTCAAACCTGTGACCTTGAACTATGATCTTGTGAGTCTGCATGGTTGAGCTATGGGTTCTGCACATCATTTCATTTTGGCAAACATTTGACCAAAATTAAAAAAAAATCCTTCCAGGGGTAAAGGAGATATCAAATGGACACGAAATTCAGGGCTCAAACTCGCGACCTTGAACTGTGACCTTGTCCTTGAGTCCCCATGACTGAGTTATGGGTTCTGCACATCGTCCCACAGGTGAACATTTGACCAAAGTTCAGAGAAAATCCTCCCAGGGGTAAAGGAGATACAGAGCGGACACGAAATTCAAGGCTCAAACCCATGACCTTGAACTGTGACCTTGAGCTTGAGTCGGTATGGTTGAGGTCTTGATTCTGCACATTGTCTCACTAAGGTGAACATTTGACCAAAGTTTAAAGAAAATCCTTCCACTGGTATAGGAGATACAGAGCGGACATGAAATTCAAGGCTCAAACATGTGACCTTGAACTGTGACCTTGACCTTGTGTCAGCCTGGTTGATTTATGAGTTCTGCACATTGTCTCACTGAGGCAAACATATGACCAAATTTTAAAGAAAATCCTTCCAAGGGTATAGGAGATATGGAGCGGACACGAAATTCGAGGCTCAAACTCATGACCTTGACCTGTGACCTTGACCTTGAATTGGCATGATTGACTTATGGGTTCTGCACATCGACTCACTGAGGCAAACATTTGACCAAAGTTTAATGAAAATCTTTCAGAGGGTTCAGGACATACGGAGCGGACAAGAAAGTGTTACGGAAGGACAGACGGTCGGACAGACAGACAGATGGACAGACGAAGGTCATTTCTATAATCCCTCATCCGCTTCGCGGTGGGGGATTAAATATTCGCTGCTAATATTTTAATCTATCAAACAGACTAAGCTGATAAATCTACTTACGCTCTTGCCACTTTACGGAATGAATCTCTCACAATCTGGGAGAGGTAGGACAAATCACCGGAATCGAGTCGTATACCAAGCGGTCTGTATCCTAGTTCCGCAAGAGCAACTCCAACTGTACAGAAGTTAGCTAGTCCACTCCTGGAATAAATGAATAGCATTTCATAATTCTACGTAAGAAGGGTAATCAGACAACAATTTTTTTTCTTATTTCTCTAACAAACTACAATGTCAGAAAAGGTACCTTTGTACATTAGCGCCCAGAATCTTCACTGGGCACATTTTAGATAGCCAGGGATACAAATAAATGGACGGATGAATGGACGGACAGACGGACAACATGAAACAGTATACTACCCCCCCACCCCCCGCAAACTTTTACCCCCCCCCCCCCCTCCCTTGTTAGAAAGTTTGGAATATCAGGAGGATTGAAAAGCGTTTTCTCTCGCACAAGGGTAAGCTTGTCTATGCGGACAGCGAACGGTGAGATCAGGGTGCGTTGCCGCGCAGTCATGATAATGTGTTTGTCGTCCACTCACAGTATCATTGCATGCTGTACAATATACATTGAACCTTCGTTCCAACGACAACATTTGTGTCCAAAGACGACGCCATTAAAATGAAGTTTTTTTAAAAGTAAAACATATTTTAACGAGTAATACTTAACCTATAGATAATGTGCTATTCTATTCTGTTATTCACCCCCTCCACAGAAAAAACGACCTTTCAGTCGTTATAAAGTCTTAATTCAGAAGGTCCCTTTAACAGTTACCTGTATGACGTAGTTCCTCCCGCTCAAATGATCACGTGTCAGTTTCTTTTATGTGTAAAACAATACACAATTAGGAGAAAGGAGCGAGGGAAGGGAGGTGGGACGATAAATACTTATCTATAGGTTAAGTATTACTCGTTAAAATATGTTTTACTTTTAAAAAAACTTCATTTTAACTTCGTAATACATTAACCTATAGATAATGTGCTAGAATTTGTAGAATAGGAGGGAGGATTTCTCCTAATAAGTTAGTCCCAACTTCTGAATTAAGGCTTAATAAAAGGATTTATTTTTTATATATATATAATGAGGACATAATTAGTGCTTAAGGCAATAATAAGATCCTTTAACCAAGGATAAAGGAATCCAGGGTTAACATATATATATAATAAAGATATAATTAGTACCTCTCTAGTATAGCATCAGGTCTAGGGGGGCTGTTGACGTTGTCTACACATCCATAGCTGATTGCTGTTGGCCCCCCACCACTTTTTGGGCCACTACAATGGGGCCCAAACTTTGGAGATTCTGTGCTTGTTGAGACATGTCTCTGAGATAGAATTTGGCAAAAGTTGATGAACTATTCCAAACCGCTGCTTGAAGTATATCATTGAGAGGAACTTTGTCGAAGAAAGCCCAAGAAGAGGAAAGAGCTCTAACTTCATGAGCTTTGATTTTAAGGAAAGAGATATCTCGTTTAGTGAGTTTCCTATAGGCAAGTTTAACAGTGTAAGATATCCATCTCGAGATAGTATCTTTAGAGATATCCTTATTGCCTTTAATAGGAAGAAAAAGTCTAGTTCTATTTTGGCGATAAGAGCTAGTCATTTTGAGATAGAATTTCAGAGCCCTAACGGGGCAAAGAAGTCTGTCAGTATGTTCCCATTTACATATTCGAGTAAGACTAGGAACAACAATAGGATCTGGTTTAACAGAAGGAAGCTGGTTTTTTGCTAAAAAACCAGATTTAAGAATCAAGGAAACTGAACCATCAGATTGATTAAATCTTAAATGTTGTGAATCCATAGCTAGAGCATGTATTTCACTACACCTTTTAGCAGTGGCAAGAGCTAAGAGAAAGGCTGTCTTAATAGTAACGTGAAATTTAGAAGCCTTATCAAGAGGTTCAAAAGGTGGTTTTTGTAGACATACTAAAACCCATGATAAGTCCCATTTAGGTGTAAGAGATCTTTGTACTGGTCGTTGAAGTTCAAAAGATCTGATAAGTTCAGATAAAACTGGATTAGATCCGATTCTATTACCAGTTTTGAATTTTAAAGTGTTAGAGATCATAGATCTATAACCTTTAATAGTACTAATCTGACATTTCTTTTCCGAAAAAAGAAAGATTAAGAAATCGGCTATAGCTGTAATAGGGGCCGAGATCGGATTAACCTTTTTTGTATGACACCAATTAGAGAAGATGGTCCATTTTGCATCGTAGACTTTTTGTGTAGATGCTCTTCTTGATCTGGAGACAAAATCTGCAACGTTTTGTGAAAATTTCTTATCTCTGATTGATTGTTTGATAACTCCCAAGCGTGAAGGTCGAGAATTGGGAGGTTTTGATGTACAAATCTTCCTTTGGATTGAGTCAGTAGTCTTGGAATTAGTGGCAGACGAATCGGAGCTGACACTAATAGAAGAAGAAGTTCTGAGAACCACTGTTGCTGTGGCCAGAACGGAGCTATGAGAACTATTCTGCACTGATGTTGTCGGATTTTCTCTAGAACAGCAGGTATCAGAATAAAAGGAGGAAAAGCATATGCATGAAGATGATTCCAGTCCATGGACAGGGCATCTATCGTTAGTGCTTTGTAGTCTTGTACTGGAGAGACATATAATGGGAGTCTGTGGTTGAATCTTGTCGCAAACAGATCCACGTTTGGGAAGTTGAGCATCTGGAATACTGAATTCGCAACTGTTTGATCCAGAGCCCATTCTGTCTTGATAGGTTTGTCTAGTCTTGAGAGGCGGTCTGCAAGAATGTTGAATTTGCCTGGGATGTGACGTACTCTGATAACTATGTCTTGTTCCAGGCACCAATTGAGTATTTTCCAAACTTCTACGCAAAGATTGGGGGAATGAGTGCCACCCTGTTTGTTGATATATGAGACCACCGTTGTGTTGTCTGTGGATATCATGATGCAAGAATGGTGAATAAATGTTTTGGCTTGTTTCAGTGCTAATCGTATGGCCATCATTTCTAACATATTGATATGGAGCTGGGATTGGTTTTCTGTCCAGCGACCATGAAAGGACAGTGTTGTCGGCTCTAAATGAGCTCCCCATCCGTAATGACTGGCATCCGTATAAAGGAAGAATTTGGGGTCTGGAGGATGGATTGAAGTCCCTGTCTCGAATCGAATGGGGTTTATCCACCATTGTAAGTGAGATCGAATCATGCCGTTTATCGAGATCGGGTGATCGAGAGGAAGAATATGAGGTTTCCAGACTGACAGCAGGCACATCTGAAGAGGACGTAAGTGCAGTCTGCCCAGGAGAACAAGGTCTGCTGCAGCACTGAGTTTGCCCAAAAGAGAAAGGAAAGTTCGTGCCGATACATGTTTTGCTGACATTATTTTCTTGATTGTTAGAATTAGGTTCTGTACACGATCCGCTGGAACCCTGACTAAATTTTGTTGCGTCAGAAATTCCATACCTATGAAGGTGAATTTCTGAGCAGGAAAGAGGTCTGACTTCTTGAGATTTGGCAGAAAACCTAGGCTTTGAATAGTTTGAATGCAAATCTTTGTCTGAGTAATCAGACGGTTGTGAATCAGATTTTTTATCAGCCAATCGTCTAGGTATGGAAAAACTGATATGGCACGTTGGCGTAGAAAAGCTGCGATAACGTCCATCAGTTTCGAGAAAATTAACGGACTTAGGGACATTCCGAACGGTAGGGCCGAAAAGTGATATACTTGATCTTCGTGTACGAAACGAAGATACTTCCTGGATTGACGATGTATCGGCACATGTAGATATGCATCTGTTAAATCTATGGAGACAGCCCAATCGTTGAGTCTCATCGCTTGTCTTACCGATTTGACTGTCTCCATTTTGAATGCTTGTTTCTCTATGTAACGGTTTAATAAAGACAGGTCTAATATTAAACGAAACTTTCCGTTCTTTTTTGGCACAAGGAATATCCGGGAATAAAAGCCGGGAGTTTCCGGATTCTGTACCCTTTCCACTGCCCGTTTGTTGAGAAGATTTTCGATCTCTTCTCTGAGAAACGGGGAGGAGGATTGACTCATTCTGATCGGAACAGATGACAAAAGAGGAATTTTGATGAATGGTATCCTGAATCCGTTTCGTACGATAGAGAGGACCCATTTGTTGTCTGTTATTTCCTCCCATTTTTCCGCAAAATGGGCCAATCGTCCTCCCACTGGAATGTCCGCGAGCGGAAGAGCAGGCAGTGGAAAGGGCGGGCCTTCATAATCTTGCGGAGGAAGAGGCAGGTTTAGAGGAGGGGAACTGACGGATGTTACCAGTCCTCTTGATATTATCTTTCTTAATGTGAGAAGATGAGCTTTGAGGAATATTTTTGGACCTATACGACTGCGTAGGTTTAGGTCTGGATGTTGTTTGTTTAGCAGGATATTTAGGTATCTTGAAAGCTCTGCTCTGCGAAGGAGGCTTATAAGAATGAGATTGTGACTGAATGGATGTAGAAGCTAGAAACCTTTGCTGTTGAGCTTCGAAGTTTGATTTAGCTATTTCTTTTATCCTGCCGTCAAATAAGGATTTTGAGTTAATAGGAGCGTTCCTTAACTCGTATGTGGAATTGTCGAGTAGTAGTTTAGACGAAGCTAGGGCTGCGTCCCTCCTAGCTTGGAATAATTCAGTAGTTAAAAGTGTAGACATGGCAGTAGCATGTTTAATCGATTTGGCTACGGCCTCCAGAAGTCTGGAAAGGGCCGCAACCGACATCGATTCCTGTTGTAATGAAAGGAAGGCAGCTGAAGAAAATAGATCAGCATGAGAATTAATAGCGACTAGTTTTCTAGCCTTCCTTTCCCATGCTTCTAGATTCTTGAGCGGAATAGAAGCTCTTCCTTTATTAGAAATGTCTAGGAGCGACGCATCCGCTTCTAATTGAGGGATATTATCAGTTGGCAAATATTGGTTTTGGCTCTTGTAGAATTTAGTCGGAGCAAGAGCCGAAACCAAGCTTTGCGGACAAATCCAATCTCTTGAACATTTGTCCGATTCTAGTCTATTTTGAATATATTTTGTTGTATTTTGTACTAATTTGGATTGTGGGAGGACAAGTAATGGAGTGGAACGAGACTCCATTAATTGTTCGATCCCAGAGAGAGGTTTTAATGGAGCTTGATCCTGCTGAGTTTTGGGGCATAACTCAGGAGGAAGAAGCCGGAAGACCTCGTTAATCGCACGATCAAATGACCAGACTTCGGATTCAGTTTCCGAATCTGACTCCTTATTCTGTTGAGTGAGATTCGGCTGAATCTGATCGTAATTAATAGGTTGATTTGTGATTTGACTAAAATTAGTCTCCTCAGGTTGTATTGGAGTTGGCGTTTGAACAACCTGGGGAGATTTATGAGCCCTTGTATATCTACCAATGTCAAGTTGAGATCGGGAGGAATTTGATGAAGAAGAAGGCGTCATCGATCGTCTTCTTCTCTTTTTATGAGAGTGCTTAGATCTCTTTGAATTTTTCTTTCGCCGAGAAGAACTCAAAGAGTCTGATCTGGAAGTAGAGATAGAAGAAGAGGACGATCGATGTCTTCTTCTCTTTTTAGATTTATGCTCTCTTTTAGACTGATCCTTCCTTGAAGGTCTGGAGATAGATAAATCATTTGAATTTGGAGGCTCAATCATTACACTCGGATCTGAGACCTGCGAAAAATCAGGTTCGAGTGGAATAATCTGTCTAGAGGAAGAAGCTGGATTAGGAAGTTCTAGTCTATTAGAACGTTCGTAACCAGGAATAAAGACATTGGATAGTCTGTGGACACTACCCTGTGAAATATGGCTACTTATGGACGGAGCGTAGCTTTGTACAGGCACATTTATAGGAATATAACCAGGCGGAATTTGTGTTTGTAGGTCATACGGGAATGACTGTAAACCCATGCCTGGTTGACTGGAGCCTAGTTGACTGGTGCCTGGTTGACTGGTGACTGGTTGACTGGTGACTGGTTGACTGGTGACTGGTTGACTGGCGACTGGATGAACGGAGATAAGTTGCCCAGTGACTGGATGACTGGTGACTGGATGACTGGTGACTGGTTGACTGGTGACTGGTTGACTGGTGACTGGTGACTGGTGGGCTTAGTGCCCGGTCAGACTCTAAGTCCGCCAGGCTGCCACCTTGATGGGTCCTGCCCCGAGCAGTAAAGCTATGAGGGGCGGTGCTCCCATCAACTGTCCCGTTGTCAGACATGTCTGACTGGGACTTCTTGGATTTCTTTGATTTCTTCTGTTTTCTCTTCTGCGTCATAACTGATTTTCTAGTAGCATGAAGGCGTCTTCTTTCTGCTAGGTTCCAAACTTTTTCTGTCCAGGAACTACAAATATAACACGGAGAGATACGTGTGCAAGAATTACAAGTTAGACATGATAAATGTGTATCCCATTTAGCTTTTAAATGGCCACAGTTGCCGCGGGCGAAATGCATCGACTGACGCCGAAACAAAGGAAGAAATTTAACATTGAGAAAACAAGAAATCTAAGATCGATATTTCGAAAATAATTTCATAGATAGTAGAAGGAGTGAATATAGAACCAGAGAAAGTCAAGGATATAAAAATTTTAACCGTGTAGAATAATTTTAATCCATTTTTTCTAACACAGAATAATAATCCTTGAACATTCAAAGTCCACAGAAAAGAAACTGACACGTGATCATTTGAGTGGGAGGAACTACGTCATACAGGTAACTGTTAAAGGGACCTTCTGAATTAAGACTTTATAACGACTGAAAGGTCGTTTTTTCTGTGGAGGGGGTGAATAACAGAATAGAATAGCACATTATCTATAGGTTAATGTATTACGAAGTTAAAATGAATTTGCTGTTGTACAGAATACTTATTGACCAGATCATATCACAGTAGAAGGGTGTTCCAGGGAAACTTGCATATCTCTAGATAAGAGGGGCATAGGTAGAGTGGGTATGAGGTAAATATTTTTCTTATTTCTCCACAACATATATTGTGGGTACTCATTAGAAGCACCTTGCTGAGGCACTTTTAATGAGTACCCACAATATATGTTTTTGTGGAGAAATAAAGACAATATAAATATTTTTGGATTGAAAAAAGCATCTTATCAAGAGCTATGGAGAGGGTATCCTGATAAATAGTTTTCTTTTTTCTCCACAAAAACATGTTGTCGTACTCATTAGAAATACCTCAGAAGATGTTTCAACTGAGTATCCAAAATTTATATGTGTATGGCTCGCTTAAAAATCTTTGCAACAGTGATACTAAAAATTCTGCAAAACCTTAAATAAATATGAATATTTAATAATTACCATAATACTACTAATTACCATACTGTGCGTGAAGATTTTTCAAAATTACAAGAAAAAACTTGCAGTAAGATATCCACCTGATAAGGGCACATACTTTAAAGAAAGACCAGCAGAGAACTACATGAGGGGTATATTTAATGATGCTCATGCTATTTTGTTTCAGATTCTTTTTATGAAAGCATATGTTGTCGGTAGTTACTTGAAATGCCTCGACTTGTCAAAGCAATTCAAATGAGTACCCACAACATATGCTTTCATAAAGAAGTACACAAAAGTAAGCAGGCTATAATCTGAAGACTATAAAATTGCTTAATTGTGTGCTTAAAGGAAATTGCTTACCGGTAACTGTGTGCTTAAAAGAAATTTGCTTAATTGTGTGCTTATAGGAAATTGCTTACCTGTGTGCTTATAGGAAATTGCTTAAATGTGTGCTTAAAGGAAATTGCTTACCTGTGTGTTTATAGGAAATTGCTTAACTGTGTATTTATACAAAATTGCTTACCTGTGTGCTTATAGGAAATTGCTTAAATGTGTGCTTAAAGGAAATTGCTTAACTGTGTGCTTATAGGAAATTGCTTAAATGTGTGCTTATTGGAAATTGCTTAATTGTGTGCTTAAAGGAAATTTGCTTAATTGTGTACTTATAGGAAATTGCTTGCCTGTGTGCTTATAGGAAATTGCTTAAATGTGTGCTTAAAGGAAATTGCTTAACTGTGTGCTCATAGGAAATTGCTTACCTGTGTGCTTATAGGAAATTGCGTGACTGTATGCTTATAGGAAATTGCTTAACTGTGTAGTTATAGGTGGTAATTAAGTTGAATACAATATTTCAGTATTTTAGTTTATAAAAGATTAACCCATTGCAGTGGGGAGACCCAAAAACTGTAAAAGGGTAACTGGCAACAGTGCAGATCCAGATCAGACGTGGCAGAATGCAGCATCTGATCAGGGTCTCCACTGTTTGCAAATAGTTTAGCCATTTTTCTCTAGGAATATGTAAATCTCATGGCCCAATGTACCTAAAATTGAAATTGGAGTTTTCCAAAATATAGTGTGGGAGAGTCTATTTAGTATACAATGGGTTAAACATAAATCCCAAGGATACATATATTGGGCTCAAATCTTTTTGATATACTCTTGTAAGTTACTTACTTCACTGCATCATAGGTATCTATCAAAGCCAGGAACCCACTAGGAAAAGCCTGTGCATATGATATAAATGAAGCTAATTCGCCAGCTATCACCTGATCAGGTAGAAAACCTGAAATAAAAGAATATGAGCCAATGCACGACAAAACCTACAAAATAGCCTATGCGCCCAATGAAGACTCAGATCAGCCTGGGCATCCGCCCAGTCTGATCAGTCTTTACTGTACACATGAAGAAAGCTTGGGTCCTTAGCTGCCCACTGAGGCAAAGCGAAGACTCTGATCAGACTGGGCAGATGCCCAGGGTGATCCGAGTCTATGCTGGGCGCACATGCCATTTTGTTGGTTTTGTCATGCACTTGTCATGCACTTGCTAATATCAAAGTAAACAGATGCACCTCCAAGGAAGGCCACTCTGACTGACATTATTTGAATTTCCCTCCCCTTTCATAGGGTGGCTACCAATGGAGCAAACAGAGTACATGTATACCAAAACCTGATACCACAGAATCTGAGCAGGGTCTACACTGTTTGCCACTTACATAGCAGTTTTAGATATATCATCATACTCCCAGAGGAGCATACAGTGTAGACCAAGATCAAATGCAGCAGAATGCACTTATATCAAGCTGATCGTTCATCCAAGGTGATTGAAAACTGGAGAACCTGGGGTAAAACCACCTGACCATCTGTAAGCAGAACTTGGCTGTCCCACATGTTACCCCTGAGAGGCTCAAACCAAAGTGGTGAGAAACCTAATGGATTAAGAAGTAACACAGATTTGTTCAAGTTTTAGGACAAGTATGGTACATTAAATTACCTACAATTTTGTACACCAAAGTTATTGACAAAATGGTATATGCAAACAGTGCAGACCCTGATCAGACTGCTCCTTAAGGAGCAGTCTGATCAGGGTACACACTGTTTGCCATTCCACCAGGAGCAGTCTGATCAGGGTACACACTGTTTGCCATTCTACTAGTATATTAAGAATTTTCTCCACAAAAAGCAAAATTTAGACCAAAAAAGTATGGAATCAAGTTTAAATAACATTTACTGAAAGTAGTAAAGGTGTCCAAACATTCATGGCACCTACAATATATTCTATGCTGACATACTGTATTCGACCTAATTACTGCAGTGTCATGTTTAGGTTTATCAAGGATCTTTTTTCACATGCACATCATTTATATCCAATACAAGATTCCCTGCATAGCATCAGTTAAGAGACTTACAGCTGAAAAGTGTTCACTTTTTTCTTATTTCTCCACAAAAACATAATTATGTTGTGGGTACTCATTAGAAGCGCCTCGCTGAGGCACTTCTAATGAGTACCCACAACATATGTTTTAATGGAAAAATAAGAAAAATATTAACCCATTGTAATCGGGAGACCCATAAAAGGGTACTTGGCCAACAGTGCAGACCCAGATCAGACGCCGCAGAATGCGGCATCTCATCAGGGTCTCCACTGTTTGCAAATAGTTAAGCCATTTTTCTCTAAGAATATATAAATCTCATAGCAGGGTTTACCTAAAATTGAAACTGGACTCTTCCAATATATAGTGTGGGAGAGTTTATTCCGGTACACAATGGGTTAATCTGTACACTCCTCTTATCTGGAGCTCTGGCTCTGCTATTTCTTATGTAACTCACCTAGGATGGGAGCAAGTTTTTGCTGTACCTTCTTACAAACATCAACAAAATCAACTTCTTCATCCGACTCTTTCTTCTTCAATGTCTGTCATAAAAACAATACATATGGGTTATAACATGAACTATAAACATGTCTTTTATGGCTTTCCTACATTGTTGTCAGGCTCTACTCTAAAATGGAATGAGAATAGAATAGAATATAGATATTTATTGGAAAACCCTTCATATACAGGTGTTCTCCATTCAAACGAAATAGACAATATAAACATTTAACAGAATATATATGAGAAAAACAAACACAACAGATCTAGTACCTAATTCCAATGCCTCCTGAATAAATTCTACAAATAAGTCTTGTTTCAAATAAAAATGTGAAATGATAATACTTTGCCACTGTCATGCAGGCAGATAGCTCTGTCAAAAATTTATCAAATTTGCCTAGTAGCAATCTTAAACCAGACCTCCACAATATCTATGCACATACCAAGTTTGGTGAAGTTATCCTCCAGAAATGAAAATACAGACATGTGTCTGGCAGATAACTGTCAAAAATTGACAAAATGTGGCCATTAGCAATCCCAAGCCAGATCTCCACAATATTAATGCACATACCAAGTTTGGTACAAATCTGTTGATATTTACTCAAGTCATTGTCTGAATGTGTGGCAGGCAGAAAACTCTGTCAAAAATTGATGAAATTTGTCCATCAGCAATACTGAACCAGATCTACAATATCAATGCACATACCAAATTTAGTAAAGTTCCATTGATATTTACTGAAGCTATTGTCTGAAAACAAAAATACAGACAGAAAGATGGATGTACACTAGGCGGAGGAACGGATTAACAGACACAAGGACGACCACTGTGAAACCATAATACTCCCCCACTATTGTGTGGCAGGGTATAAAAAGGACTAGTAACAGTGTTTTTAGAGAAAGCAGATGTCCCTGGGGCCATGAATTTTCAGTTTTTCTACTGCTATGACCTTGAAAATTAGGTCAAGGTCACCAAAATCTATTTGGTTCTTTGTTATGTCCCAATTATATATCCATGAAATTTTGCAAAGAATTGATCCACTGGTTCACAAGATACTGTGTGGACAAGAAAGTGCCACTCTGACACAAAAAGGGATCCACACCAAAATCAAGATGTCCCCTTCCCCATAGGTGGGGTATATAAATATCCTTTTAAAGAAGCCCCATTTCAGATGATGATGATAATTGGGTGTTTTACATCCATTTCATCAATATCTTATTCATAATGAGATGACAGAAGTGTGATAATGCAAGGTGCTGTGCATAGCTACAGATAAGAGCAGGTATCCACATATTTTTCTTATTTCTCCACGAAAACATATGTTGTGGGTACTCATTAGAAGCCCCTCACCAAGGCGCTTCTAATGAGTCCCATGACATATGCTTTCGTAGAGTAATAAGAAAGATATCAGCATTTTTCGGATGAAAAAAGTGCCCTATCTGTTGCTATGGCTGTGCAATGACGTGCGGCATAATCATAAGCTGACTGCCGCCTCTAGTAGGATTCGAACGGGAACCTCATGATCCAATGTTAGGAGTGCTAACCACTAGGCCACCCGCACATTTCACCCTTTTCAGAATGGCGACAAAAGGACTTTTGACATTGGCTCCCTCTGAAAGTGTATCAGTTCTCCTAAAGCAAACATTTTAAGCATGTGACCTTGACCTTCAGGTATTCTGTACTGAATCTATCAGTAGACCAACAAGCCCAAACATAAAAGCTACTTATGAAATCTCTCTGGGAAAACAGCAAATGAAGGATCTTCAGCCAAAAGCTAAATGCAAAATTAAACACAAACAGTTTAAGCATGTGACCTTGACCTTGAAGCTACAAGCAGCAGGTGGATGGTGCATAGGATCTAAAAGTCTATAAGGCTGGTGGCCAATTGGACAAATGAAAAATGAGTGATACAGTGTATTTATTTTCTTCCTCCCCCCCCCCCCCCCACCCCCATCCCCAGGAAAACACAGCTTGACATTGCACATGAATGGATATACCTGAAAGATTTTGATACCATTTTGCGAAGGGTGATAACTTTTGCAGACAGGAATCTGCCTCCTTTGTATCTGAAACTTTTAAAAATGGTGGGTACTCTAGGTAGTTATAAGGTGTGTGTGTGTGTGTGTGTTTTGGGGGGTGGGGTGGGGCGGTGAGGGCTACACTTAAAGGAAAGAATTTGCTCCCGGAGGGAGCAAATTCTTTACTTTAAGAGTAGCCCCCCACTCCTGTTGCACTTACCCCCACACACAATAAAATGGACAAATATGTTTTTGTTATTTCCCTTGGATGTATATCTCCATTCCGCTTATGCAGAGAATTCATCTAAAATGTCAAGCTTTTCTCTCTGGGAATAATTAGGAATATATCTTAAATTGTCTTCTCCAAATATTAACATTCATGCTTTAATGCTTAAAGGGCTAAGCAAAATTGTAGCAGACGACATTCTAATTTTTTTCATTTTTTTTTTCTTCTGCAAATATTCATTTACTGTGATGATTCACATCAAGTGCCAAGTCTGATTTTCTCTGAAAAATGAAGTTTTTTAAAAGTAAAACATATTTTAACGAGTAATACTTAACCTATAGATAATGTGCTATTCTATTCTGTTATTCACCCCCTCCACAGAAAAAACGACCTTTCAGTCGTTATAAAGTCTTAATTCAGAAGGTCCCTTTAACAGTTACCTGTATGACGTAGTTCCTCCCGCTCAAATGATCACGTGTCAGTTTCTTTTATGTGTAAAACAATACACAATTAGGAGAAAGGAGCGAGGGAAGGGAGGTGGGACGATAAATACTTATCTATAGGTTAAGTATTACTCGTTAAAATATGTTTTACTTTTAAAAAACTTCATTTTAACTTCGTAATACATTAACCTATAGATAATGTGCTAGAATTTGTAGAATAGGAGGGAGGATTTCTCCTAATAAGTTAGTCCCAACTTCTGAATTAAGGCTTAATAAAAGGATTTATTTTTTATATATATATAATGAGGACATAATTAGTGCTTAAGGCAATAATAAGATCCTTTAACCAAGGATAAAGGAATCCAGGGTTAACATATATATATAATAAAGATATAATTAGTACCTCTCTAGTATAGCATCAGGTCTAGGGGGGCTGTTGACGTTGTCTACACATCCATAGCTGATTGCTGTTGGCCCCCCACCACTTTTTGGGCCACTACAATGGGGCCCAAACTTTGGAGATTCTGTGCTTGTTGAGACATGTCTCTGAGATAGAATTTGGCAAAAGTTGATGAACTATTCCAAACCGCTGCTTGAAGTATATCATTGAGAGGAACTTTGTCGAAGAAAGCCCAAGAAGAGGAAAGAGCTCTAACTTCATGAGCTTTGATTTTAAGGAAAGAGATATCTCGTTTAGTGAGTTTCCTATAGGCAAGTTTAACAGTGTAAGATATCCATCTCGAGATAGTATCTTTAGAGATATCCTTATTGCCTTTAATAGGAAGAAAAAGTCTAGTTCTATTTTGGCGATAAGAGCTAGTCATTTTGAGATAGAATTTCAGAGCCCTAACGGGGCAAAGAAGTCTGTCAGTATGTTCCCATTTACATATTCGAGCAAGACTAGGAACAACAATAGGATCTGGTTTAACAGAAGGAAGCTGGTTTTTTGCTAAAAAACCAGATTTAAGAATCAAGGAAACTGAACCATCAGATTGATTAAATCTTAAATGTTGTGAATCCATAGCTAGAGCATGTATTTCACTACACCTTTTAGCAGTGGCAAGAGCTAAGAGAAAGGCTGTCTTAATAGTAACGTGAAATTTAGAAGCCTTATCAAGAGGTTCAAAAGGTGGTTTTTGTAGACATACTAAAACCCATGATAAGTCCCATTTAGGTGTAAGAGATCTTTGTACTGGTCGTTGAAGTTCAAAAGATCTGATAAGTTCAGATAAAACTGGATTAGATCCGATTCTATTACCAGTTTTGAATTTTAAAGTGTTAGAGATCATAGATCTATAACCTTTAATAGTACTAATCTGACATTTCTTTTCCGAAAAAAGAAAGATTAAGAAATCGGCTATAGCTGTAATAGGGGCCGAGATCGGATTAACCTTTTTTGTATGACACCAATTAGAGAAGATGGTCCATTTTGCATCGTAGACTTTTTGTGTAGATGCTCTTCTTGATCTGGAGACAAAATCTGCAACGTTTTGTGAAAATTTCTTATCTCTGATTGATTGTTTGATAACTCCCAAGCGTGAAGGTCGAGAATTGGGAGGTTTTGATGTACAAATCTTCCTTTGGATTGAGTCAGTAGTCTTGGAATTAGTGGCAGACGAATCGGAGCTGACACTAATAGAAGAAGAAGTTCTGAGAACCACTGTTGCTGTGGCCAGAACGGAGCTATGAGAACTATTCTGCACTGATGTTGTCGGATTTTCTCTAGAACAGCAGGTATCAGAATAAAAGGAGGAAAAGCATATGCATGAAGATGATTCCAGTCCATGGACAGGGCATCTATCGCTAGTGCTTTGTAGTCTTGTACTGGAGAGACATATAATGGGAGTCTGTGGTTGAATCTTGTCGCAAACAGATCCACGTTTGGGAAGTTGAGCATCTGGAATACTGAATTCGCAACTGTTTGATCCAGAGCCCATTCTGTCTTGATAGGTTTGTCTAGTCTTGAGAGGCGGTCTGCAAGAATGTTGAATTTGCCTGGGATGTGACGTACTCTGATAACTATGTCTTGTTCCAGGCACCAATTGAGTATTTTCCAAACTTCTACGCAAAGATTGGGGGAATGAGTGCCACCCTGTTTGTTGATATATGAGACCACCGTTGTGTTGTCTGTGGATATCATGATGCAAGAATGGTGAATAAATGTTTTGGCTTGTTTCAGTGCTAATCGTATGGCCATCATTTCTAACATATTGATATGGAGCTGGGATTGGTTTTCTGTCCAGCGACCATGAAAGGACAGTGTTGTCGGCTCTAAATGAGCTCCCCATCCGTAATGACTGGCATCCGTATAAAGGAAGAATTTGGGGTCTGGAGGATGGATTGAAGTCCCTGTCTCGAATCGAATGGGGTTTATCCACCATTGTAAGTGAGATCGAATCATGCCGTTTATCGAGATCGGGTGATCAAGAGGAAGAATATGAGGTTTCCAGACTGACAGCAGGCACATCTGAAGAGGACGTAAGTGCAGTCTGCCCAGGAGAACAAGGTCTGCTGCAGCACTGAGTTTGCCCAAAAGAGAAAGGAAAGTTCGTGCCGATACATGTTTTGCTGACATTATTTTCTTGATTGTTAGAATTAGGTTCTGTACACGATCCGCTGGAACCCTGACTAAATTTTGTTGCGTCAGAAATTCCATACCTATGAAGGTGAATTTCTGAGCAGGAAAGAGGTCTGACTTCTTGAGATTTGGCAGAAAACCTAGGCTTTGAATAGTTTGAATGCAAATCTTTGTCTGAGTAATCAGACGGTTGTGAATCAGATTTTTTATCAGCCAATCGTCTAGGTATGGAAAAACTGATATGGCACGTTGGCGTAGAAAAGCTGCGATAACGTCCATCAGTTTCGAGAAAATTAACGGACTTAGGGACATTCCGAACGGTAGGGCCGAAAAGTGATATACTTGATCTTCGTGTACGAAACGAAGATACTTCCTGGATTGACGATGTATCGGCACATGTAGATATGCATCTGTTAAATCTATGGAGACAGCCCAATCGTTGAGTCTCATCGCTTGTCTTACCGATTTGACTGTCTCCATTTTGAATGCTTGTTTCTCTATGTAACGGTTTAATAAAGACAGGTCTAATATTAAACGAAACTTTCCGTTCTTTTTTGGCACAAGGAATATCCGGGAATAAAAGCCGGGAGTTTCCGGATTCTGTACCCTTTCCACTGCCCGTTTGTTGAGAAGATTTTCGATCTCTTCTCTGAGAAACGGGGAGGAGGATTGACTCATTCTGATCGGAACAGATGACAAAGGAGGAATTTTGATGAATGGTATCCTGAATCCGTTTCGTACGACAGAGAGGACCCATTTGTTGTCTGTTATTTCCTCCCATTTTTCCGCAAAATGGGCCAATCGTCCTCCCACTGGAATGTCCGCGAGCGGAAGAGCAGGCAGTGGAAAGGGCGGGCCTTCATAATCTTGCGGAGGAAGAGGCAGGTTTAGAGGAGGGGAACTGACGGATGTTACCAGTCCTCTTGATATTATCTTTCTTAATGTGAGAAGATGAGCTTTGAGGAATATTTTTGGACCTATACGACTGCGTAGGTTTAGGTCTGGATGTTGTTTGTTTAGCAGGATATTTAGGTATCTTGAAAGCTCTGCTCTGCGAAGGAGGCTTATAAGAATGAGATTGTGACTGAATGGATGTAGAAGCTAGAAACCTTTGCTGTTGAGCTTCGAAGTTTGATTTAGCTATTTCTTTTATCCTGCCGTCAAATAAGGATTTTGAGTTAATAGGAGCGTTCCTTAACTCGTATGTGGAATTGTCGAGTAGTAGTTTAGACGAAGCTAGGGCTGCGTCCCTCCTAGCTTGGAATAATTCAGTAGTTAAAAGTGTAGACATGGCAGTAGCATGTTTAATCGATTTGGCTACGGCCTCCAGAAGTCTGGAAAGGGCCGCAACCGACATCGATTCCTGTTGTAATGAAAGGAAGGCAGCTGAAGAAAATAGATCAGCATGAGAATTAATAGCGACTAGTTTTCTAGCCTTCCTTTCCCATGCTTCTAGATTCTTGAGCGGAATAGAAGCTCTTCCTTTATTAGAAATGTCTAGGAGCGACGCATCCGCTTCTAATTGAGGGATATTATCAGTTGGCAAATATTGGTTTTGGCTCTTGTAGAATTTAGTCGGAGCAAGAGCCGAAACCAAGCTTTGCGGACAAATCCAATCTCTTGAACATTTGTCCGATTCTAGTCTATTTTGAATATATTTTGTTGTATTTTGTACTAATTTGGATTGTGGGAGGACAAGTAATGGAGTGGAACGAGACTCCATTAATTGTTCGATCCCAGAGAGAGGTTTTAATGGAGCTTGATCCTGCTGAGTTTTGGGGCATAACTCAGGAGGAAGAAGCCGGAAGACCTCGTTAATCGCACGATCAAATGACCAGACTTCGGATTCAGTTTCCGAATCTGACTCCTTATTCTGTTGAGTGAGATTCGGCTGAATCTGATCGTAATTAATAGGTTGATTTGTGATTTGACTAAAATTAGTCTCCTCAGGTTGTATTGGAGTTGGCGTTTGAACAACCTGGGGAGATTTATGAGCCCTTGTATATCTACCAATGTCAAGTTGAGATTGGGAGGAATTTGATGAAGAAGAAGGCGTCATCGATCGTCTTCTTCTCTTTTTATGAGAGTGCTTAGATCTCTTTGAATTTTTCTTTCGCCGAGAAGAACTCAAAGAGTCTGATCTGGAAGTAGAGATAGAAGAAGAGGACGATCGATGTCTTCTTCTCTTTTTAGATTTATGCTCTCTTTTAGACTGATCCTTCCTTGAAGGTCTGGAGATAGATAAATCATTTGAATTTGGAGGCTCAATCATTACACTCGGATCTGAGACCTGCGAAAAATCAGGTTCGAGTGGAATAATCTGTCTAGAGGAAGAAGCTGGATTAGGAAGTTCTAGTCTATTAGAACGTTCGTAACCAGGAATAAAGACATTGGATAGTCTGTGGACACTACCCTGTGAAATATGGCTACTTATGGACGGAGTGTAGCTTTGTACAGGCACATTTATAGGAATATAACCAGGCGGAATTTGTGTTTGTAGGTCATACGGGAATGACTGTAAACCCATGCCTGGTTGACTGGAGCCTAGTTGACTGGTGCCTGGTTGACTGGTGACTGGTTGACTGGTGACTGGTTGACTGGTGACTGGTTGACTGGCGACTGGATGAACGGAGATAAGTTGCCCAGTGACTGGATGACTGGTGACTGGATGACTGGTGACTGGTTGACTGGTGACTGGTGACTGGTGACTGGTGGGCTTAGTGCCCGGTCAGACTCTAAGTCCGCCAGGCTGCCACCTTGATGGGTCCTGCCCCGAGCAGTAAAGCTATGAGGGGCGGTGCTCCCATCAACTGTCCCGTTGTCAGACATGTCTGACTGGGACTTCTTGGATTTCTTTGATTTCTTCTGTTTTCTCTTCTGCGTCATAACTGATTTTCTAGTAGCATGAAGGCGTCTTCTTTCTGCTAGGTTCCAAACTTTTTCTGTCCAGGAACTACAAATATAACACGGAGAGATACGTGTGCAAGAATTACAAGTTAGACATGATAAATGTGTATCCCATTTAGCTTTTAAATGGCCACAGTTGCCGATGGCGAAATGCATCGACTGACGCGGAAACAAAGGAAGAAATTTAACATTGAGAAAACAAGAAATCTAAGATCGATATTTCGAAAATAATTTCATAGATAGTAGAAGGAGTGAATATAGAACCAGAGAAAGTCAAGGATATAAAAATTTTAACCGTGTAGAATAATTTTAATCCATTTTTTCTAACACAGAATAATAATCCTTGAACATTCAAAGTCCACAGAAAAGAAACTGACACGTGATCATTTGAGCGGGAGGAACTACGTCATACAGGTAACTGTTAAAGGGACCTTCTGAATTAAGACTTTATAACGACTGAAAGGTCGTTTTTTCTGTGGAGGGGGTGAATAACAGAATAGAATAGCACATTATCTATAGGTTAATGTATTACGAAGTTAAAATACAAAAATAAAAAAAAATAAAAAGTGTTGTCTGCTGCAGTTGTGATTAGCACTGTAAGGGTTAAATGTTAATGATAATATTCTGTATAATATGGTCAGGACAAAAGGTTGTTTTTGTTTTGTTTTGTTTTATTTTACCTCCAATCTGTCGTCTGCTAATTTTGTCCTGAGCTGGTTAAGGGTTATTCCCTGGTCCTGCTGGTCAGGGATATGCCCTGCCTTTGCAAGCAGTTAGATCCAGATCAGCTGGCTTCTTCAGAAGCAAAGTGATCTAGAACTGCACTGTTTGTCATTCATAATGTGAATCTGTATCAACAATCTGGATGAAGCAATCTGATTGGTTGACAATTAGATGTGGGCGTGGCATCTTAATTTATTAAGCATGCAAAGGGTTAATGATTTATTCTTTTATCCAGGTAATTAAACTCTTTGCATGCCAGAGGTATATTCAGCAAATGATAAGAATGATTCTTTTTATTATTTCTTCCAGAAAATAAGACAAGACATTTCATGCAAATTGTCTCATTAGGAGACTATTTGCATGAGATGTCAAGCCATATTTCTATTTTACTGGAAGAAGAAAAGCATTATTTCAAAATGTTATCTACTGTATTTCTACCCTTTTTGTGCATGTCACAATAGCAGCAGATGTCATTTTAACTCTTTGCATGTTGGGTATTTTTGCACGCTTGGTAATTTTGCATGCTTTTTTGTCGTCTGTGGATTTTTTTTAAATTAACTTTTTGAAAAAAAAATCCTTCAGGAATACCATCAGAGTGTCAAACAGTTTGGATCCAGATCAGGCCCGACATTCTGTCTGGCCTGATCTGGGTCCAAACTGTTTGCTAAGGTTATCAGCAGACGACAGAAGTCGCTACCAGCGGGGAAAGAGTTAAAATGTTTACCATTTAACATTTCTTTCAACATCATTTCAGTCATATCGAGACAACAATGAAGGGTGATAATGAAAGTCTCTGTGCTATCAAGTACAACACGGTTTGGCATTTCATGTGAATTATCTGCCTAGTATTAATTATTCATAAGAAATATCAATCTTTATTTTCTTGGAAAAGAAAATTAACCCTTATCATGCTGAATAATTTAATTAGCCAGACCCATTTCTGACTATCAGCCAATCAGATTACATCATGTAATGAATGACACACAGTGTAGATCCTGATCAGATGGCTTCTTCAGAATCTGACCTGGATCTACACTGTTTACAAAGATAGGGGTTGTTGTGCAGGATAAGGATTAAGCTGTTAAAGCGTTAAGCGAAATAATAGCAGATGGCATTCTAAATTTTTATCTGCTATTTTTCAGGCAATTCGCATGAAATAACGAGTCTTATTTTCTCTGAGAAAAATACAAACATACAAAAAAAAAATAATAAATAAATAAATAAATAAATAAATAAATAAAGAATAAATAAAAACTCAAACTATCATCTGCTATAGTTATGATTAGCACTTTGACCTTTACCGTTCTCTAGGCTAATTCAGCAGACCACAAATTATGATATTTTTATTTTTCCCAGAAAACAGGATTTGACATTTCATACAAATTGTCTCCAATTGGAATATTTAATCCTGTTCTCTGAATAAAATAAAAAGAAAAAGATTTCAAAATGTAGTCTGTTGAAGATTTTACCCAGAGTGCTAAGCATTAAGGGTTAAGAATGTCGCCTGCAGAAGTTCTGAATGACATTTTAATGGTTAAATCCATTTAGGAATCAATATCAGGTCGTTCAAACAAACTGGAACTTACAGGATAGGCAGAAAGAACTATAATCAATTCAAAGCTTCGGGTATATAATTTATGGACTGTGCCATGAGAAAATGTGATTTTCCGCACACGGATAGCAAAGGCCCAGATCAGCCTGCGCATCCGCGCAGTCTGATCAGGGCCTTCACATTCCACTAACAGAATCATTGGATACTACAGAATGTACAACTGGTGAGCAAATGCCCGGATGATACTTTGCACATGTGCAGGATGTTCTGAATCGGTGTATTTTGCACCTGTTCAAAGGCACTTTTTCACTTGACATGGCCAATATAGGAAGGAACCACAAAAACCCTAAGTATTGGGACTTACAGGTCAGAGCAAATGGTGTAGATCCTGATCAGATGCCACAGAATATGGCATCTGAGCAGGGTCTACACTGTTTGCCACTCATCCAGCACTTTTTAGACATACCAAAAACAACACTTCAACACTCTCTCAGCATTGTTTAAGTCATATAGAGTTGATGGAAAGGTGATAATGAAATACTCTGTGTAATGAGCTGAATTCCCCCTCGAGAGGGATTCCAACCTGGGACCTCATGATCTGAAGTCGGGAGTGCTAATCCCTCAGCCACCTGAAGCCTTTACATCAATAAAAGCACTGCAAGCACTGTACCATACCCCGCCACTGCACTTACATCAAGCAAGTCTCATAACTCTGTCAAAAATAAAATCAAAAGGAAGGTGCATTTGTCTTTCCCTGAATATTATCAACATGGATCCATGTACATGTGTTAATTTTGATTAAAATGTTCAATATGATTGTTTCATTTTTTTTTGTAGAAGTAGAAATGGCTATTTTCAATATCTACTACACTGTATGTTTAAAGGGCCACAACTCCAAAAGTAGGTAAACTAGAGTTACATTTTTTATGTTCTGCATGTTTTCTCACGAAGCTTTACATTTGTAGAAATTTCATAATAATATCTTGAACAGTTTTCAACTTACAGAGCAGACACAAGTACATGCTAGAAATGGCTATGTTCAATGTTCAAAGGGCAATAACTCCAAAAGTAGGCAAATCAGAGTTAAGGTTCATGTGTTCTGCACGTCATCCCATAAAGCTGTACATTTGTGTGAAGTATCATAAAAAATATCTCAGACAGTATCAGAGTTATGGAGTGGACATGAATGATGGAAGCACTGACGGACGGATGAACACTCCAAATTTTTTAGGGTATTACATAATACCCTCAACACTTTGTGGCGGGGCATAAAAAGATTTCAAAATTCGTCTGCAGAAAATTTTACCCTGAGTGCTCAGCGCTAATAATTAAGAATGTCATCTGTATATCTAGAGTATATAATTATGGTAAGAAGGAGTTGAATAATTATGGTAAGGAGTTAAAGGTGAGAATATTTAGGATGAATTTTCCCACTTTTTTTCAAATGGGAGGTAACTTTTCTGACTTCCTGTTTGCTTCTCTGCACATAATGCCCCTTCTGAAAATGGGTCTTCTCTAAATGGGAAGAATTTGCTCCAAATAGGAGCAAATTCTTTCCTTTTAGAGTAGACCCATTTTCATAATGGAAGCCAAAAATTTTCAGAGTTGCTTCCTTTGAAAAAATATTAATTCCACTTAAATGTCTTAATAATTACAGTCAGTTACCAGGTAAGGTGACTGAAACTTTAGGTAAACAGGGCTTGTGACCAGATGTATTTTGATTTTATTAAATTATAAAAGGAAAACAGAATTTACACTATTTAACATAAAAGTTCTTAGTTTGTGACCTTGACCGTAAGGTCATAGGTGTGGTTGGGGAGCATTGCTAAATAAAATTTTGGACCTATATCTATCATCATGCCTAATAAACCAAATCCATCATGTGGTTTGGAAAAATATGAGGTCTTAAAAATTTAAACGTAACACTTTAACTTTGTGTGGACACTGACACTGATGCCGACTCCAATGCAGATGCCTGAGTGCAATAGCTCTTCCTGGACTTTGTCCAGGCAAGCTAAAAAGTGAGAAAGTGAGCAAAAACATGGTTCAAAACATAGAATTTTTTATCAGTTGATTATGAAAATTCTTTCCAATCCTCAGTCACAAAGGTCAAAAGTGACCAATGACTGATTATTATAATAGATCACTCTGTGATCCTGAGGGAGCATCCATTTTACTTGACACAGAGCATCAGATCACATTGCCGTAGTAATGTATATTTGTTATTTACTTCTAGAATCATTATACTGACAAACAGATTGAGGGCTAAGGCTGGCAAATTAGAGCTGAAAAGATAAATGATTATCAGCCCTGCCACTGTGATCGATAATCGATTAGTAATCACTGAAAATTTGATCATAATTTTACCTGTCTGAGCATGACTCTAACCACATGTTATACTTTATAGTATTTATTAAGTCAGACAAACCTGAGCAATCAGTGTAGACCAAGATGAGATGCCGCAAATGCAGCATCTCATCAGGGTCTACACTGTTTGCCACCCATCGAGCTATTTTAGACACAACAGGGGGTAGTAAATTGTAATTGTTCAACTTGTTAGATAAAGCATGGTAAGGAGTTGAGGTGTCTGAATACTAAGAGTAAATACAGTAAATTAACAGACACAGAAATCAAATGATCCATTATTAGCAAATCTGTAATGACAATCATTTTTGTGGAATTTATCGATCAATTAATCGATTATATCTGATTAATTGTGCCAGCATTATTGAGGGCCTGGTCCGACTATGGGATAGGCTGGCCTTCCAGCCTCTGGATAGCTTACTTTTCTTCATGTTCATCTTCAATCAGCGGCTGGACCGGCTAACAGACTATTATTACCAATGCCCCCCGCACCCTGCTTCGCTAGCAGCAGGGGACAAATAAATAAACAAAAATTTTGTTTTCAATCAGACCAGTTTCTTTTTCAATGCATGGCTAAAATTAATATTTTTCCTGCTGAAGGAGTTTTCGGAGAGAAAGAGGCTTAGTTTTATTTCTTGTGTAGTGACATCACAATTATAAGCAGAGAAAAATAGTTGTGAAGCGCAAAGCAAAAATAGACTTTAACCCTTGTCCTGCTGAACCCGGATATATCCTGCCTTTGCAAACAGTGTAGATCCAGATCAGTTGGCTTCTGAAGAAGCCAACTGATCTGGATCTACACTGTTTGCCATTAAGAGTGTGATTTTTTATCAACATCCTGGATCAAGTAATCTGATTGGCTGAAAATTAGAAGAGGGCATAGCATCTTAATTTATTCAGCAGGACAAGGGTTAACAGCAAAGGCCCAGCTCAGCCTGACTGCAAGGATCAGAGCCTTCCCTGTTCACTGATAGAATTCTCAAGGATTGACACTGTGCTAATGACACCATCAGAGTTTGAGTTTAACGACTTATCAACCCTTGGGGAGTCATTTTGTGTCAGAGAGAGAGAGAGAATAACAGAAAAATGGTTGTACTATTTGCAAACAGTAGAGACCCTGATCAGACACCGCATTCTGCGGCATCTGATCTGGGTCTGCACTGTTTGCCAATTACCCTTTTATGGGTCTCCAGACTACAATGGGTTAACGACACATAAACCCTTGTTGGTCATTTTGTCATCTCCCAATGAATGGAGAGAGAGACAGAGACAGAGAGAGAGAGAGAGAAATAGAGGCAGATGAAGGAAGAGCAAATGACAGTGTAGAAACAGAGGAAATGCTAACAGGAGGCCCTTACCACCAGCCTACCATCCAAACACTACAAGAAAATTGGATCGGTTCCGTATTTACCCCCAGTATTAGCACACCTTAACTTCTTACCATACTTGTCCTAAAATTTGAAAAAGTCTATTTTACTACCTGCTGATGTGTCTAGAATAGTGCTGGATGATTGGCATTCAGTGTAGACCCTGATCAGATGCCACATTCTGTGGCGACTGATCTGAGTCTACATTGACTGCTCAGGAATGTCTGTCCCAATATTTAGGGTTATTACAGTATATCCTCCATGTTTGCAAAAGGAATACCACATTTATCCTTTTTTTGTGGACATTCTGTGGCATCTGATCAGGGTCTACACTGTTTGTACCTCATCTAGCACTACTTTAGACATATCAACAGGTGATATAATGGGGGTGTTTTTCAAAATTTGGGACAAGTGTGGTAGGGAGGTAAGTTTTCGAATACTCAGGGGAAACAGAGTTAGTGGGGAAAGAAAAGAGTACCAGTAACCATTGTTACTACAAGTAAACCTCTTTTACCCCATAAATAATAAAAAAAAAAAAATCCTTAAAAAAATTGAAGAAACATGAAAAAACAACCTTATGCTGCATGTGAACAATAAAAAAACATGGGCTGAGCCATGAAAAGTGGGTCTTCAAGAATATGCGTACAGCGATCAGGGCCTTCACTGTCTGCTAATAGAATCATTTACCACCAAAAAATGAAAATTTTCAGATTAAAAAAAAATCTGATATTCTTCATATTTCTACTCCAAACATCGATTGTGGGTATTCGTTAGAACCGCCTCGCTGAGGCGGTTCTAACAAGTACCCATAATCTATGTTTTTGAGCAGAAAAAGAGAAATAATGTACACCCCTGTAAATCCCAGTTTTACTATATAAAAGTGGGGTTTAAGGGGGTCAAAATTATACAGGCATGTTTTCATGAGGCTTTGCTCTCCAGTCATATATTCAGTAGTATCCAATGATTCTATTCAGTGAGGTAGCTCTAATGAGTACCACAATCTATGTTTTGAGCAGATACATGAAAAATATCAGAATTTTTTATCTGAAGATTTTCATTTTTTGGTGGTAAAATTTCATTATATTTGAATAGGCATGTTTTCGTAATGTGGACCAGTATGCATCAGGATAGCTCAAGATAAGCAGGGCTAGATGATCTGAATCTGCGGATTCTGCGCATGTTCAAAGGCACTTTTTCGCTTGAATCGGCACATAATGCAATTTTCTAAATATTCAGACACTACAACTTTAACCATATTTATTCTAAAAGAAATTAATTTGAAATTTGGTGATCTGGTTGAATGGTAAACCTGCAGACCTCAGTTTGGTATTGTCAATAATATTTCAACTCAGCTTAGTTTCAAGGTTCAACACTCGCAGTGCTGAATAAATTAAGATGCCACACCCACTTCTAATTTTCCGCCAATCAGATTACTTGATCCAGGTTCTTGATACAAATTAACATACTTAATGACAAACAGTGCAGATCCAGATCAATTGGCTACTTAAGCCAACTGATCTGGATCTACTCTGTCTGCAAAGACAAGGCATTTCCAGATTCAGCAGGATTAGGGTTAGTATAATAGGGTTTAGTGGGATCCAACCGACAACTCCTGATCCAAAGGTGGGCCAGTCTGTTAGACATGTTGATTTCACCATCTGGTAATGCATTCTGATTCAACATATTCAAACAAAATACAGCGTAGATCTTAAACAGACTTCTCAATGCTTAGCACTCTGGGTAAAAGTTTCAGCAGACGACATACTGAAATATTTTTTCTTGTTTTTCCCAGAAAACAGGATTTGACATTTCATTTTAGGAGACAATATCCATGAAATGTCATAAAACAGGATTTCCTGTTTTCTGGGAAAAATAAGAAAAACAGCACCAATCTGTTGTCTGCTGAATTAGCCCAGAGAATGTTACAAGTTAAGGAACAGTCTGATCTGTACCTACACTATAAGCACATGCATCTTTGTCCCAATTTTATAGTAAAATACTGGGTTTATCTGTTACTTAAAAAATATTTAGTAGAATGGCAAACAGTGGAGACGCTGATCAGACTGTTCCGTTTTGTAGGTCAAGTTAGGGTAATTAGGGAAAGCTATCTCAGGTTTTATAAGTCATTGTCCGGGCATTTTAGGATAATTAGGGTATGCAACCTCCAGGGCCCGGTTGTTCAAGCGTCGTTAGCTTAAGAAGCTCGTTAAGGGTCATTTCGTTAACTGTTTTAGCAGATTCAATATACAATTTTCTGAAATTTTTTGCTGAAAAAATGTGAGTAGCTTTTGCACTGCAAAAGCTACTCACATTTTCCAGCAAAAAATTTCAGCATATTTGCGAATCACTCGATGCAAATTTTAACGAAGTGTTAACTAACGATGTCGTTAGCTTTGAACAACTGGGCCCTGATTTATAAGTCAAGTTGTCCTGACATTTAAGGGTAATTAGGGTATGCAACCTCAGGATTTATAAGTCAAGATGTCCTGACATTTTAGGGTAATTAGGGTATGCTACCTCAGAATTTTAAGTCAAGTTGTCCAGACATCTTAGCGTAATAAGGGTATGCTACCTCAGAATTTTAAGTCAAGATGTCCTGACATTTTAGGGTAATTAGGGTATGCTACCTCAGGATTTATAAGAAGTTGTCCAGACATTTTAGGGTAATTAAAGTATGCTACCTCAGGATTTATAAGTCAAGTTGTCCAGACATTTTAGGGTAATTAAAGTATGCAACCAGCAGGATAAGGGTATTAAGGTCAGGTTCCTAAGATACTGTCTTGTTACTTTTACCTAAAAACCTATCTTTTTGGTACTTATTGGAATCTCCACAGTGAGGCAATCCCAATGAGTACCCACAAGATATGTTTTTCATCAAAAATAATAAAATAAAAATTATCCCAAATTATCGTCATAATTATCACCTTATCCAGATCTAAGTGCAGCCCAGTCAGTCTTTGCTTTTCACATGCAGCATAATGCAGAATTCTCAACATACCGTATTTGAACTAATTACTGCACATACCCTTGTAAGCACACAGCCAAGCAATTTTGTAGTCTTCAGTTTATAGCCCCATTACTTTTATCTACTGCATAATGCTGAGTGTATGGTAATTGTCCTAAAATTTCTAACACTTTATTCCATACTTTTTTGGCCTAAATTTTGCTTAGTGGAAAGGCAAACAGTGTAAACCCCAATCAGACTTCTCCTTTCTTCTGATCTGGGTCTACACTGTTTGCATATGTCATTTTCAGAAACTTTGGAGTACAAAAATTTAGGACATTCCCATACCAAATGTCGAGGTAATTGTTTATGAAGAATTTCAGAAAAAAAAATATCACATAAGCATCATGAAGTCCTTTACTGGTCTTTCTTTAAAGTGTGCCCTTATATTTTACTACAATTTTTTTCCAGCATAGATTTTGAAAAATCTAAGTGCAAATAGTGGTACACCACAACCTCTTTATAACACTTTTGTTGGGGTCCATAGCATAAACCGTGTTAGTTAAACAACCGTGTTATATCCAAACAAAAATGTATAGATTATATTGAAAAATGACCATTCATGGTCATTTTTCAATACAATCTATACATTTTTGGAATCCATCTTTGAACCGTGTTATATCCAAACCATGTTATAACGAACCATGTTATAAAGAGGTTGTAATGGTAATTAGGACAAATACTGTATTTATGTATAAATTTTGGAGAGGGGTGTAGGGATAGAAAGATTTATCACACCTTACACTTTATAGCCACTTCATCCTGGGAAAAGAAAGAGTTAAGAAATGAATGGGGATAATGAAAAGAAACTTTTCCTAGCAGACCACATTCTATTTTTTTCTTTACTTTTCAGAGAAAACAACTACATGTACTGATATTCCATTGGAATCATAAAAATGATGTCTGCTACACTTGAGATTGGCACTTTAGACTGAAATGAGTTAAACTGCCAATTGCCCCCCCCCCCCCAACCCCTCCCCCCCACCCCCACACAAACACATGCCACCCATCCCCTCCCCACTGTATACTAGAAATGTCAAATTTCAATTTCAGGTATGTCAAACTCTGTGATTTAGATACTCCAAGAGAAAAATGGCTAAACAATTTGCAAACAGTGGAGACCCCTATCAGATCTACCAATTACCCTTTTAGGGTTTTCCAGACTGAAATGGGTTAAGGGACTTATTTTATAATTATCAGCCAATCAAGAAATCCCAAAATCTGGCAATTGTTCTGATACTATGGAACCCTTTTGCTGCCCACTCCTTCCACTTACTTTACTCTGGGTCTGGCAGACACCCCATAGTGCTTGAATATGTTAACTGTCCAAAAATTTTGAACATTTTATACCTTACTATTTTTGTCTAAGTTTGCTTCCTATACAGTTGTTTCTTTAACTACTTAGTGGAATGGCAAACAGTGTAGACCCTGATCAAACTGCTCCTTCAGGAGCCATCTGATCTGGGTCTGCACTGTTTGCACATACCATTTTGTTTGGAACTTTAGTGTACAAAATTTGAGGACATTGACTGTAACCAATTTCTGACCCGAGTTGGGTATCACAAGAAAATATGCATCATGATACTCATTATATCAAGTACCCGATACGATATGATACTGTGTCACGATACTGTAACACTGTTAGTTTTTCTGTAATTCTCATAAAATATGAGTATTGTGTTTAAAAGCCAACAAAGAATACATCATCATAGAAGATACACTTTAACCCTTAAAGCGCCAATCACAACAATTGTTGTCTGCTTTGTCTTCTGCTTGTGATTTTAAAACTCATTTCTGCAAACAGTGTGGACCCAGATCAGACTGCTCCTTTAGGAGCAGTCTGATCTGGGTCCACACTGTTTGCCGGTATGCAAAAAATAGGTTTGAAAACTTTGCAAGAATATTCAGCAGACGACATAAACAGACGACATTTTCAGATGCAGTTTTTCTTGGCACTTTAAGGGTTAACAATAAAACTGAACTACTGTTTTTATAACCTACATTTATGCTTTGCATTTATGTTCATCTTTTGACAGACAGAACTACCTATAAGTTAGCTACAGAAAAAATCTACAGGACAACATTAAGTTGCTTAAGAATAATTCAGATTTGTTGCCTTATTATACATCAAAAGTACACTATGCAAGTACCATGAAGAGTCAGTATCATGATACAGTATCGTCTTAAACTACGTTCTCAAACTATCATCTCAAATATCACAATGCATGGTTGATATTCCCCCAGCTCTACAAGTAACAACCCATTGCACCCTTAAACCAGGCTGAAACGGGATTTTCAAAAATTCCAAAATGATTAACCTTGCAAAGTATTTGTGTTTTTTCAAGAAAAAGGGATTTGACATTTCATGTGAATCATTTTCAGGGGAGACAATTCAAATGAAACATCAATCTCTTTTCCCTCCAAATAATAACAAAAAAAGTTGTAAAATGTTGTCTGCTGATAAAAGTATTTAAAATGGGTGTTTTAAGTGAATATAAAACAAAGCAATCAATTCTACTTTCAAATAAGTATGGGTGCGTACAATGATACAACAGCATAGCTCCTGATAAGAAGTTTGTTTGTTTGTGTTGAGGTTTTACGGCCCGGTCAACCCTATGGGGTCATGTCGAGCATGGTCAGTTTACCTAACCACACTTTTACTGGACAGGCTTAGTCCTCTAAGTGGTTAACCCAGATAAGAGGTGAGGTGCTTCTAATGAGTACCTGCAACATATGTTTTTGTGAAGAAATAAGAAAAAAATTGGTACTTTTCTGCTGAAAAAAATACAAAAAAACAAAACAAGGAGTGCCTTATCTAGAGCTATGCAACAAGAAACCACAAGCAACAAAATACATAGATATACATGCAAACAGTTTTACTGAAAATCTAATGTAATGTTATATATGCAAATAAAGACTGGTTCCAGGATTGGGCAACTACCATATTAACCCTTGACATGCTGAATAAATTAAGATGCTACGCCTACTTCTAATTTCCAGCCAATCAGATTACTTGATCTGGGTTTTTGATAGAAATTCACATATTTAATGACAAACAGTGCAGATCCAGATCAGTTGGCTTCTTCAGAAGCCAACTGATCTGGATCTGCACTATTTGCTAAGACAAGGCAGGTCGTGTTCAGCAAGAGAAGGGTTCACCCTGAATATAGAGGATTTGTTTGGTAATTATGTCTCTGAAATCCTACCCCCCGTATATCTAAGGTAATGGTTTAGATTACAAGTTAGGATTTGTTTGGTTATTTTGGCAAGAAAACATACTTTTTAGGTATTCAACAGAAGTGCCGCTGCAAGGCAATTTCTTTGTTTGTTTGAGTACTTGTTTAACCCATTACTGACCGAATGGATTCCCCCACACTACATATTGGAAGATTCTTATTTCAATTTTAGGTAATGTCAGGCTATGAGACTTAGATATTCCTTGAGAAAAATGGTTGAACTATTTGCAAACAGTGGAGACCCTGATCAGACGCCACATTCTGTGGCGGCTGATCTGGGTCTGCACTGTTTGCCAATTACCCTTTTATGGGTCTCCAGACTACAATGGGTTAACGACACATAAACCCTAGTGCATCTTTTTGTCATCTCCCAATGAATCGAGGACAAGAAATTCGCCGAATGGCTATGTCGCCACAGCTGACGGTGTTCAAGAGACGGAGCTAAACGTACAGATGAAACATTATTCAGCCAAGCGTAAAAAGTTGTTCAAGATCAGTAACAGCTGATGGCAATAGGCAGGGTGTATCATGGCAGATGTGTGTATGAAGTTTCATTAGCCTAGAATCCTTAGTGTTTGAGAAACCAGAGTTAAACACACAGACTTAACATTGAGGATGCCGACAATGCCAAAACCGCCAGTGGAAAGTGGTCCCTATGTCTCTCCTACTCAACAAAATGGGGCACAAGAGCAAGTACAGAAGAAAAAGTCATCTGTTTGTCGTCTGCGGAATATTCTTGCAAATTTTTCAAACCTATTGTTGCATACATGCAAACAGGCAAACAGTTGGACACTGGTCAGACAGCTCCTATAGGAGCATTCTGATCTGGATTCACAGTGTTTGCAAAAATGACTTTAAAATCACAAGCTGATGACAAAGCAGACAACAATTGTTGTGACGCAGTTTAAGGGTTAAGAAATATAGGAGGATAAGAGGAACAGTGAATGACAGCATAGAAACAAGAAATACTAACCCCTACCCTTCTCCCAAGCTACCACACAAACTTTGTTTGAGTTGTGGTTTAAACGTTACCACTCTCTGAGAAAATTAAGCTGACAACAACATAATTATATTTTTCTTATTTTTAATAGAAAATAGGCTATGACATTTCATGCAAATTGTCTTCAAAGAAGACAATTTGCATGAAATATCAAAGCCTATTTTCTGGGAAAAATAATTGATTGATTTGGGGTTTAACGACACGTCAACCCTTGTGGGTCATTTTGTGTCGTCTCCCAGAGAAAGGGAGAAAAACATAGATGAGATAGTAGAGGAGATGAAAGAGAGGGACAGGGAAGAAAGAGGAACAGGAATGAAAGTGAAGAAACAGAAGAAATAAAAACATCCCCCTCTACCCTTACCAGCTACAAGGATAGCAGGCCTTGCCCAGCTGTAAGCCAATATCAGCTGGGCTCCCCGGTGACGTAAGATAAAGGACACCTTCGCACCACCCAACCACCCTAAACTGAGAAAAATATTTCCAAATGTTGTCAGCTGAAATTTTTACCAATTATGCTGAGCGTTAACAGCCCAATCAAAAATACATATATGGAGCTGTCTCCTAGAGAGAAAAGCAAAAGAAAAACAGAAAAGACAAGAGGAAATCATTAAAAACCACCAAATCACCTGCTGCAAGGGCAAGAGGCCTTTGCTCTGCCTTCATCCTAACAGCACAAAGCAGAGCTGTAGAAGATTACATTCTAAAATTGATTTTGTTATTTTTCAGAAAAGTAAGATTTGACGTTTTATGTGAATTGTCACATGTTGTCTTATTTTCTCTGGGAAAAGAAAATCAAAATGTCTTTGCTGCACTTGGGAACAATGCTTTAAAGGTTGATAACGGAGCTAATTTTGAAATAATGAAAATCACAGGAGCTTAATTTTTGTTTCAAACAGTTTCCCAGAGTGTTGTTTTGATCATTATATTGTCCGTAAAATTAATTAGAATAAGTGTTCTGATATTCTAAGGTTCACAAAAATAATTTATGCTCTCACTGAGATCCTGAAGAATCTGCACGCCCATTGTAAAAGAAATATCACGCCTATCATAAAACAAGAGGCCCACGGGCCACGATTCGCTCACCTGAGTGACATAGCCACTGCAGACATGCAGATGTTATGCAACATTTTTCTAATCCTATCATCGCAACTAATGAAAATATCATCATTTGAGCAGTTCTTAGTTTTGAAGAAGAATATATGGGCCTGACAGTCAATGGAGCATGATCATTTGAATAAACTATCAATCACATTTCAAAAGAAGGATCAATGTGAAATTTGGTGGAAATTGGCTAAGTGGTTTCTGAAGAATCATGATTTTATACATGTAAACAGCACAGTGGCAGGGACATATTATAAATATAAACCAGATGATGGCCATCTTAGATTTCCAATCAGAACAATTTTAACTACTGTTGATCTACAAGTCACTTCGATGCTTTCAATATAAATGTATATGGCCCACACAAATAGGGAAGCAAATTTGACCTTGGAGGCAAAAAGGTAAAATGACAACATAGAACCATCATTTGAGCAATTTTGGTAGATCTCCTGTCCCACGTAATTTGTGCAAAGATTAGGACCCAGGGCTTATTTGGTTATGGAGAAGAAGATTTTTAAAGGTTTTTACCATATATGGGCATGGCAGCCATTTTGATCAATGGACCATACCCATTTTAGCAATCTTTCATTCTCCTGCCCACGGAGGCTCCGCATGAAATTTGAGCAACACTGGCCCGCAGGCTTCAGAGGAAAAGCCATTTGAAATTATCAACATTTTTTCCATACAAATGTATGGGGCCCATACAAATGCATACAGAAGCAAACTCGATCTCGCCGTAAAAAGGTTAAATGTCAATGTATGACAATTATTTTAGCAACTTTGGTAGACCGCCCGTTCCAGATGATATATGCAAAGATTCAGCCACAAGCCATCCTCGGTTTTGGAGAATAAGATTTTTAAATGTTTTTTCCCATGCAAATGCATAAGGAAGCAACTTGACCTTGCCGTAAAAAGGTCAAATGTCAATGTATGACCATTATTTTAGCAACTTTGGTAGACCCCCTGTCCCCGATGATTTATGCAAACATTCAGCCCCAAAGCATCCTCGGTTCTAGAGAAGGAGATTTATAAAGGTTTTTACCATATATGGGCATGGCGCCCATCTTGGTCAACGAACCGTGACCATTTTAGCAATCTTTTGTTCCCCCTACCTAAGGAGACTCCATATGAAATTTGAGCAAAATTGGCCCAGAGGCTCCAGAGGAGAAGTTGTTTGAAATTCTGAACAGTTTTCCCATACAAATGCATAAGGAAGCAAAATTGACCTTAACGTAAAAAGGTCAAATGTCAATGTATGACCATTATTTTAGCAATTTTGGTAGCCCTCCTGTTCCTAAACATATATGCAAAGATTCAGCCATAAGGCATGCTCGGTTTTGGAGAAGAAGATCTTTAAAGGTTTTTCCCATACAAATGCACAGGGAAGCAAACTTGACCTTGCTGTAAAAAGGTCAAACGTCAACGTACGACAATTCTTTTAGCAATATTGGTAGACCTCCAGTCCCTGATGATTCCTGCAAAGGTTCAGCCCAAAGGCATTCTCGGTTCTGAAGGAGAAGATTTTTAAAGGTTTTTACCATATATGGGCATGGCGCCCATCTTGGTCAACGGACCGCGACCATTTTAGCAATTTTTCGTTCCCCCACCCTAAGGAGGCTCCATATGAAATTTGAGCAAAATTGGCCCAGAGGCTCCAGAGGAGAAGTTGTTTGAAATTCTGAACAGTTTTCCCATACAAATGCATAAGAAAGCAAAATTGACCTCACTGTAAAAAGGTCAAATGTCAATGTACGACCATTATTTTAGCAATTTTGGTAGCTCTCCTGTTCCCAAAGATATATGCAAAGATTCAGTCATAAGGCATGCTCGGTTTTGGAGAAGAAGATTTTTAAAGGTTTTTCCCATACAAATGCATAGGGAAGCAAACTTGACCTTGCCGTAAAAAGGTCAAACGTCAACGTATGACAATTCTTTTAGCAATTTTGGTAGACCTCCCGTCCTCGATGATTCCTGCAAAGGTTCAGCCCAAAGGCATTCTTGGTTCTGAAGAAGAAGATTTTTAAAGGTTTTTACCATATATGGTCGTGGAGGCCATCTTGGTCAACGGACCACGACCATTTTAGCAATTTTTCGTTCCCCCACCCTAAGGAGGCTCCATATGAAATTTGAGCAAAATTGGCTCAGCGGTTTCAGAGGAGAAGTCGTTTGAAAATGTTAACGGACGGACGGACGCACGGACGGACGGACGCACAGACACACGGACGACGGACGAAAAGTGATCACAATAGCTCATCCTAAGCAGAGCTCAGGTGAGCTAAATACATCATAAAAGTACAAATATACCAAAAAACTTTTGAAGTAATTGAATAATAATCACTAAATAATTGATATCATTTTCCCATGATCTAACTTGGCTCTGAAGCCTAGTTAGAAACTACCAATTTCTCCTATAATATTTTATTGGTCAGTCCTCAGAAGCATTTTATAGCAAACTAGGGGCAGCTTAACTTTATTTGGAAATTGTATTTTCAGACAACATAAAGTATGGTTATCAAAATTAGTTCCGTTAGCAACCTTTAAGGGTTAGGTCATATTAATGCTGCAAGCTGCCCCTGCTCTGTGAGGCAATTCCAATGAGTACTCACAAGATATGTTTACTGCCAGCCCTGCAAACAACATTACTGCCATATGCAGTGTCTAAATAAAATTCTGACCCCAATTTTCTTTCTTTTATGCTTTCCCTCTTTCAAAGGACAAACTTTAAGGATTTTATTTGGTACAAAAATAACAGGACATTTGCCGAATGGCTATGCCACGACTGCTAATGGTGTTCAAGAAATGGAGCTAAATTTGAGAAACAGAGCTAAACACATTGACTGAACATTGTGACACCAACACCAATGCTGGAAAATGATCCCTACGTCATTCCTGGGCCCAGTTGTTCAATCTAACAATGTCGTTAGTTAACATATCATAAAATCTTTGATCATTAAATATGGCATATATGCTAATATTTTTGCTGAAAAAATGTGAGTAGCTTTTGCATTTGCAAAAGCTACTCACATTTTTTCAGCAAAAATACCTGTGAATTTGGTATTGTACTTACTAGAACAGTTAACATTTTAACCACCAACGAGCTCGTTGGGCTAACGATGCTTTGAACAACTGGTCCCTGTTTGCTAAGTTTCCAAACACCCCAACTTATTTGTAGTCCATAAACTATGGACAAATTTTACATCTTGATGCCAAGAAGTAGTGAAAATCTGTGCTGGACAAGCCAAGATTTGAACAGTACAAACATAAGCAAAAATATGGATTTTGGTGCGTTTTTATTTGTTTACCGAAAATACATAAACAAATTCAGTGGATAAAAATGAGTCTTGCCCTTTTATGGACATGCATAATATCCCTTCACCACTAAAATTTAAACCAAGCATGCAGGTCATGATTATACTGAGCAGCTGTGCAGATGATCAGCATCTGCATATTTACCGTATTTACCATATGTATTCGGACAGACAGGCCTGAGCAAACAGTTTAGACCCAGATGAGACGCCGCACAACGCGGCGTCTCATCTGGGTCTACACTGTTTGCCACTCATCCAGCAATTTTTAGACACAACATCGGGTAGTGAATTGTACTAGTTCAAATTTTAGAGCATATATGGTAAGGAGTTTAGGTGTCCGAATACTTAGGGTAAATACGGTAGTATATGTTCATAGACATCTTATCATCTTACAATATACTCCAATTAAGACCCATTTTTCAGCAAAAAAGTACTGACATTTTTCTTATTTCTCCATGAAAATATGGGTACTCATTTGAAACCTCATGGTGAGGTACTCTAATAAGTCCCCACAAGGTGTGCTTTCATGGAAAAATAAGAAAAATATTATGTGGCATCCCTCTTATCCAAGGGGGGAACCTACCTCACATATTAGAATGAAAAAGACTATAAGTTATAGTGAAAAAAAAGCCTTTCAAATGGGTAAGTTATTGTTGATTTGTCGTTGTTCTGACAAAGACCAGGGCCCAGTTGTTCAAAGCGTCGTTAGCTTAATGAGCTCGTTAAGGGTCATTTCGTTAACTGTTTTAGCAGATTTAATATACAATGTTCTAATATTTTTTGCTGAAAAAATGTGAGTAGCTTTTGCACTGCAAAAGCTACTCACATTTTTTCAGCAAAAAATTTCAGCATATTTGCGTATCACTCGATGTAAATTTTAATGAATCGTTAACTAACGACATCGTTAGCTTTGAACAACTGGGCCCAGAATATGATCAGAAAATGAAGCAAAATATTGTGCCTTAGAGTTCTCAACGATGACAATATGGTAGTACATAAAATCTGTAAATATAAGTACTTTCATCCTTGATATATACTCTGAGCTTATTCTAATTTTCATCAAAACAACAAAAATAATAATAAAAATGACTAACCGATTTGAACGGATCCTTTTCATAAAAATCTATAGTCATTTTCACTGTTTTGTAAGACGTAGGTTCACCCCGTTGGTATCACGAAAACATGCCTATATAATATTGACCCCATTAAACCCCACTTTTATATAGTAAAACTGGGCTTTATAGGGGTATACATTATTTTTCTTATTGCTGATCAAAAACATAGATTGTGGGTATTCATTAGAGCCGCCTCACCTAGGCAGTTCTAATGAGTACCCATAATCTATGTTTTGAGCAGAAATGTGAAAAATATCAGAGTTTTTTACCTGAAAAGTTTTAGTTTTTGGAGGTGAAATTTTCTATATATTTAAATAGGCATGTTTTCATAATCTGGAGTTATGCACTGTATATGTTTTACAGTAACCTGGGTGAAAGTCAACAAAACTCAAACAACAACATGCAATGTACAAATTTCTGTGTACCTTGTACTGCAGGTCCTCAAGCGCTGTGTAGGAGGTAACAAAAGCATGAGCGTGCGTCCCTCTCACAGGAATACCGTAAAGTTTACCTGCTAATACGTTACTTGTTCCGTCAAATCCTGTTGAAATATAAATGTATATTTCTGTGATTAACTTACAGGGACACATTAACCCTTAAACTGCCAATCACAACAACTGTCGTCTGCTTTGTCGTCTGCTTGTGATTTTAAAAGTCATTTTTGCAAACACTGTGGACCCAGGTCAGACTGGTCCTCTAGGAGCAGTCTGATCTTTGTCCACACTGTTTGCCTGTATGCAAAAATAGGTTTGAAAAGTTTCCAAGAATATACAGCAGACGACATTTTCAGATGCAGGTTTTCTTGGCGTTTTAACTCCTAATGAAAGTTGTCCATTTTACTGCATGTTCGTATTTCAAACCACAGCTGGACTATTGACAAACAGTATAGACCCTGATCAGATGCTGCATTCTGCAGCATCTGATCAGGGTCTATACTGTTTGCAAGGGCCTATCTGTCCCAATACCTGAGAAAAATATGGTTAAACACTACAACCTCTTTATAATACAGTTCGTTATAACAAGGTTTTGCATATAACACGGTTCAAAGATGGATCCCAAAAATGTATAGATTACCTAGAAAAATTACCATAAATGGTCATTTTTCTATATAATCTATACATTTTTGTTTGGATATAACACGGTTGTTTAACTAACACGATTTATGCTGTGGATCCCAACAATAGTGTTATAAAGAGGTTGTGGTGTATGTTAGAAATCTAGACATCTTAACCCTTGTCCTGCTGAACCCAGATATACCCTGCCTTTTCAAACAGTGTAGATCCAGATCAGCTGTCTTCTGAAGAAGCCAACTGATCTGGATCTGCACTGTTTGTCATTTAGTAGGTGAATTTGTATCAACAACCTAAATCAAGTCATCTGATTGGCTGAAAATTAGAAGTGGGGATGGCATCTTAATTTATTCAGCATGATAAGGGTTAATACATTACCACTTGTACATGTATTTGGCAGTCACTTTATTTTGGCAATACTGGCGACCTAAGAAAAAATGCCTCAACAAAACTCTGTCAATACCGATATTAGTCATATTTCTCAAAGAAAATATGTTGTGGGCACTCATTAGAAGTGCCTCACCCAGGTGCTTCTAATGAGTCACCATAACATATGTTTTCATGGAGAAATAAGAAATATATCAGGACTTTTCAGCTGTAAAAAAAAAAAAGTGCCTTATCTGGAGCTACGATTGTTTGTTATAATAGGTACCTTACTTAGAGTTATGTAAATTCAAATAGATATCAAAGAAACAATCTACCATAACTGAAATGCAATACCTTATTTTCTGAGAAAAAGAAACCAAAATATATTACAATTTCTTGCTAACTCAGGCTATGTAGTTTAGCCCAATTTTCTTGGAAACATTAGACAAATAATATAAAGATGATTCAAACAAAATATCAGGCCTCATTTTCTCAGAAAAAATAAACAAAATAAATATTGCTAATATTTTTTTGGCTCTTTAAGGGGTCTTGATAACCTGATACAAGGGAGATAACTTTTGTGTCTTGCTATTTGCTTTCCTGTGTACTAAACTCAGTCTGAAAAGAAGTCTACTCTAAAAGGAAAAAATGATGTGTGTGTGTGTGTTTTTTTTCTCCATTCAGAAAGGGTCTTACTTTAAAAGGAAAGAATTTGCTCCCAAAGGGAGCAAATTCTTTCCTTTTAGAGTAGACACTTTTCAGATGGGAGGTGAGGGAATCATTCTGACAAAGTTGCCTCCCAAGAAAGTGTATGCTGAGTTTTATGGCCCAGTCAACACAGTTAAGGTCATGTTGAGCCAGTCAGTTAACCTACCATTATTCACACTTTTTGCCTGTGCAGGCTTAGTCCTTTAAGTAGTTAACCACTTCTTGTGCACATACTTTTGCCAGTAACTGACAACTGCCCTTTCTGAGTAGCAGAACAGAGAAACTGACTGCAGAAATGATTTCATGATCAATTTCCTCAAAAGATATGTGGCCAAGCTGGGATTTGAACTGATGACCCTAGAGCTGCAGTAAGACGTGCTTTCGACTGTGCTATGAAGCCAAGCAAAGGGAGTGTATCCATTACCCTTAAGATTTGAAAAAGAAAGATTATAGCAGGGTAAATGTTAACCCTTGTCCTGCTGAATAAATTAAGATACCACGCCCATTTCTAATTTTCAGCCAATCAGATTATTTGATCCTAGTTGTTGATACATATTCACATACTGAATGACAAACAGTGCAGATCCAGATCAGTTGGCTTCTCTAAGAAGCCAACTGATCTGGATCTTCACTGTTTGCAAAAGCAGGGTATATCCGGGTTCAGCAGGACAAGGGTTAACGGGATAATTCTATTATTGTGAAAATTTAATCTGATATACCATAAATAAATTCAGAGGTCCAAATAAACCTGTATTTAGAAAATATCTTTTTTTTAATTGTTATTTTTACAACATATCCTGTGGATAATAATTCTATTACTATGAAACTTTAATCTATATACTATAAATAAATTCTGAGGTCCAATTAAATGCAGAATCCAGAAAATAATTTTTTGTTATTTTTAATTCAGAACCTGTGGATTATTCTATTATTATGAAATTTAATCTGATATACTATAAATAGATTCAGAGGTCTAAATTAATAAACGAAGAATTCAGTAAATATTTTATTGTTATTTTTACATAATATCCTTTGGATAACTTATTATTATAGAAACTTTAATCTGATAGACTATAAACAGATTCAGAGGTCAAAGGTCAAAATATTTAAGGAAGAGTTCATATTTTTTTTGTGTGTGTGGAGAAAAGAAAATGTTAGTTGTTGGTACTCATTAGAAGTGCAGATATTTCTATTCTGACAAAACTTAAATCTGGGCCCAGTTGTTCAAAGTGTCGTTAGCTTAACAAGCTCGTTAAGGGTCATTTAGTTAACCGTTTTAGCAGATTCAATACACAATATTCTGATATTTTTTGCTGAAAAAATGTGAGTGGCTTTTGCACTGCAAAAGCTACTCACATTTTTTTCAGCAAAAAATTTCAGCATATCTGCGTACCACTCGATGTAAATTTTAACGAATCGTTAACTAACGACATCGTTAGCTTTGAACAACTGGACCCTGATGTATTATGAATACATTCAGAGGTCCAGTTAAATATAGAATTCAGAAAATAATGTTTGTTATTTTTACACCTAACCTATGGATATTTCTGATTTTACAAAACTTTAATCTGAGAGATTAAAATACATTCTGAGGTCAAGATAAATGGAGAATTCAGAAATTAATGTTTACTATTTTTAAACATGTACATAACATCCTGTGGCTACTAATATTGGAATTACAACAAGTACCCACAAAAAAAAAAATTTTAGTGAGAAAATAACAAAAATTACCCCAAAATATCAGCATAGTTCCAGATAAGGCAATTTATTCAACCAAAACTACCAATATTTCTCTTATTTCTCAGCAAAAACCTATGCTGTGGGTATTCATTAGAAGGACCTTGGTGAGACGCTTATAATGAGTACCACAACATAAGTTGCCGTGAAAAAATAAGAAAATTATATATCTGGACATCCCTCTTATATGAAGCTCTGACCAACTCAATTATCAGGCTTATCTGGAGCTCTGACCAGTACTCTTTCATTACAGTTATGTTTAAATTTTGAAAACAAGAAATAATTTAGCATAATGAGATTATCTTTAACCTTTACCACTCTCTTGGCTAATTCAGCAGACCACAAACTGATGATATTTTTTCTTATTTTTCCCAGAAAACAGGACTTGATATTTCATGCAAATTGACTCCATTGGAGACAATTTGCATGAAATGTCAAATCCTGTTTATTGGGAAAAATAAGAAAAATATTTCAGTATGTTGTCTGCTGAAAATTTTACCCAGAGTGCTAAGCAAAAACAGGTAACAAATGCTGTTTCAAAATATTTGGACACTTGTTAACCCTTGTTCTGCTGAACTTGGATATCCTGCCTTTGCAAACAGTGTAGGTCCAGATCAGTTGGCTTCTGATGAAGCCAACTGATCTGGATCTGCACTGTTTGTCATTAACTATGTGAATTTGTATCAAAATCCAGAATCAAGTTATCTGATTGGTTGAAAATTGGAAGTGGGCGTGGCATCTTAATTTATTCAGCAGGACAAGGGTTAAAATTCATAAGGCACTCACAGTTTCAACAAAAAAGTATTGATAATTTTCTTATTTTCTCCAGCAAAATATATATGTTGGGGTTCTCATATGAAGTGCCTCAAGTGTTCTGAATGAGTACCCAAAACATACGTTTTCATGGAAAAATAAGAAAAATGTTTATCTGGCTACCTGTCTTATCAAGAGCTATAATTTCGTCACGAAAACATGCTAATATAATTTAGACCCCCTTAAACCCCACTTTTATATGTAAAACTGGGGTTTACAGAGGTATATATTATTGTTCTTATTGCTGCTCAAAAACATAGATTGTGGGTACTCGTTAGAAATGCCTCGTCAAGGTGGTTCTAAGGAGTATCAACAATCTATATTGCAAGCAGAAATTTGAAAAATCTGAAAATTTTCATTTTTTGTTGGTAAACTTTTCAGTATATTTAAGATAGGCATGTTTTCATAATGAAGTGTGTGTGTGTGTGTGTGTGCATGTGTGTTGAGGCTGGTTTAAGTCAGCAGTCCACATACAGGGCCCGGTTGTTCAAAGCGTCGTTAGCTTAACGAGCTCGTTAAGGGCCATTTCGTTAACTGTTTTAGTGGATTCAATACACAATATTCTGCTACTCACATTTTTTCAGCAAAAAATTTCAGAATATTTGCGTATCACTCAATGTAAATTTTAACGAATCGTTAACTAACGACGTCGTTAGCTTTGAACAACTGGGCCCTGAACTTTGCATCTTTGGCTAGCTAAAATGTGCCCAGTGAAGATTCTGATCAGACTGTGTGGATGCGTAGGCTGACTGGAGTCTTCGTTGGGTTCACATTTTCCAACCTTACTTCCCTTGTGTTGTGGGTACTCATTAGAAGTGCCCCACCAGGAAACCCATTTTTACAACTGATTTACCACACTCCATGATTACTCTTGATAAGATGCTTTTTTTCAATCCAAACGTAATACATTTTTCTTATTTCTTCATGAAAGCATATGTTGTGGGTACTCATTAGAAGTGCCTCAGTGAGGCGCTTCTAATGAACACCCACAACATATGTTTTCGTGGAGAAATAAGAAAAATATTTACCTGATAGTCTGATACCCACTCTTATCTAGAGCTACTTCATGACATGATTTTTCATAACCAAACACTGTTTATTCTTTATTTCTTAGAAATGTTAAATTTATCTTCAACAGAAATCATTATTTTATTGTGGGTCAAATCTCGATTTTATCAGCCGAACACTGTTGACTATCCTTTTATTTCTTAGAACTTTTAAAATCACCTTCAACAGAAATCATTATTTTGTTGTGTGCCAAATTTAGATTTTATCAATCAGACACCGTTGATATGATTATTCTTTATTTCTTAGAACTGTTAAATCACCTTCAACAGAAATCATTATTTTATTGTGTGCCAAATTTTGTGTTTACCATACCTCCTAGGTAACAATATCTTGATGCAGAAAGAGCACCATCTGGTCCCTGGGCCCGTCGCAAACCAAACTCCAACAAGGTCTTATCAGGTCCTGCTGCCAGTCGGAACCTCATCCCATTTGTAGCCACCAAACTGAAAGTACAATACAGGAGAGTATTTATTCTTCTTTCATTTCTCCATGAAAAAAAATAAATAAATAAATAACTTGGCAGATTATTCACACGAAATGTCAAGACTTGTTTTCTCTAAAAAATAAAAAAAAAATTAAAACTTTCACAACTGATTTCTGCTGCAGTTTTGATTGGCACTTAAATTAAGATGCCATGCCTACTTCTAATTTTCAGCCAATCAAATTACTAGATCCAAGTTTTTGATACAAATTCACATTCTAATTGACAAACAGAGCAGATTCAGATCAGTTGGCTTCTTCTTCAAAAGCCAACAGATCTGGGTCTACACTGTTTGCAAAGGCAGGGTATATCCGGGATCAGCAGGACTAGAGTTAATATTTTTCTGATTTCTCCATGAAAACATATGTTGTGGGTACTTCTTAGTAGTGCCTCAGAATTTTGATTGTAAAAATCAAGTGGGAGGGCTTCAGATTTTTCACGTAAATTCCTGAAAAATTTCCAGCTCAGGTATCTTAACCCTTAAAGCACCAAGCAAATCTGCATCTGAAAATGTCGTCTGTTTATGTAGTCTATTGAATATTCTTGCAAACTTTCCAAACCTATTTTTGCATACAGGCAAACAGTGCGGACCCAGATCAGACTGCTCCTAAAGGAGCAGTCTGATCTGGGTCCACACTGTTTGCTTTAGGAGCAGTCTGATCTGGGTCCACACTGTTTGCAGAAATGCATTTTAAAATCACAAGCATAAGACAAAGCAGACGACAATTGTTGTGATTGGCGCTTTGTTTGTGTTGAGGTTTTACGGCCCAGTCAACCCAATGGGGTCATGTCGAGCGCGGTCAGTTTACCTAACCACACGTTTACTGGGCAGGCTTAGTCCTCTAAGCGGTTAACCAGTATTGTGCACATTCTTTCGCCAGAAACTGACAACTGCCCTTCTTGAATCAGCGGAAAGGAGAGAATGACCGTAGAAAATATTTCATGATCAATCTCCACGAAAGAATGTTGCCGACCTCGGCGGGGGTTGAACCCGCGACCTCCTGGTCTCCAGTCGGATGGCGCATCCAACTGAGCCACCGAGGCCGGCTTGATTGGCGCTTTAAGGGTTAAATTCCATTTCTGTTTTACAGTATTCTGTCACATTCCCAAGGGAAGCGATTTTTCAGATTTCTAATCTCCAGCTAATCCCCACCACCGCCAACCCCTCTGGGTAAAAAACATTGACAGGTATATAAATATTCCACCAGATTTATAATACTTTAAGTATTGGGACAGATAGGCCTTTGCAAACAGTGTAGAAGATGTACACTGTTTGCCATACAAACAGCAATATTTTAGACACACCAAGAGGTAGCAGAATGGACTATTTCAAAATTTAGGACAAGTATGTCAATTTGATAATACCGGTAAATACCATACCTTGCATAGTTGACAAGATTCAGCAGTGGAGTTTCCATCAACTGCACCACCGGAAGTGGTCCTTCAATCGTAATCAGTGGTTCTTTAGGGAACACAACCATCCCTTCATCAATGGCATACATCGTGACATCTTTTGTTGTTAGAGTTCTCAGATAAGCAAAGAAATCATCTTCTGTGCAAGATGGCAGTACTTGTTTCAGGTAGTTTATGTCTGAAAGAACACAACTACAGCACAATGAAATTTCCTCCAGGATAAAGTATGGCATAAAATCATATAAACATACATGGCTACCAGTACTGTTTATTAGAGACAGAAATAACACCAATTAATCATAGTTCTTGATAAGATGTTTTTTTCAATCCAAAGGTATTAATATTTTTTTTAGTATTTCTCCATAAAAACACATGTTGTGGGTACTCATTAGAAGCACCTCACTGAGGTGCTTCTAATGAGTACCCACAACATATGTTTTCCTGGAGAAATAATAAAAATACTTACCTGGTTCTCACTTTTATCTAGACATATGACTTTCAGAAACAGGATTTGTGATAATAACTATTCAGTGAATATGTTTCCTTGTTATTGCCATAATTGGAACAGAACTTCTTAACCCTTGCCATGCTGAATTAATTAAGATGCCCCACCCACTTCTAATTTTCAGCCAATTAGATTACTTGATCCAGGCTGTTGACACAAATTCTCATACTTAATGACAAACAGTGCAGATCCAGATCAGTTGGCTTCTGAAGAAGTCAAATGATCTGGATCAACACTGTTTGCAAAGGCAGGGTATATCTGGGTTCAGCAGGACCAGGGTTAACCTTTAAAGTGCCAAGAAAATCTGCATCTGAAAATGTCGTCTGCTTATGTTGTCTGCTGTATCTTCTTGCAAACTTTTCAAACTTACATTCTGCATATAAGCAAACAGGGTGGACCCAGGTCCACACTGTTTGCAACAATGACTTTTAAAGCAACCGGCAGAAGACAAAGCAGACGACAATTGTTGTGACTGGCGCTTTAAGGGTTAAAGTAAATGAATACACCTGAAAGATTTTGCTACCATTTTGCAAAGGGAGACAACTTTTGCAGACAGGCAGTTTGCTTCCCTTGTACTTGAATCCTTTCAAAATTGAGGGAGTTTCTTTCCATGTTCTTCCCTTTACGAGCAGCTCCCAGTGACAAGAAAGTAGTTTCATGTATGAGTTATTCCCCTTAAAAGTGTTTCCATTCCCCTTTTAAGGAACTTGATATACTTAGTAGATTTTCTGCCATTTTTTACAAGGGAGACAATTTTTGTGACTTCCTGTTTGCTTTCCTGCACATCAAAACCCCTTTTGAAAAAGGTTCTACTCTAAAAGGAAAGAACTTCCCCTTACAGGGAGTAAACTCTTGCCTTTAAGAGTACTCCCCTTTTCAGAAGGAAGCAAAACAATTTTGACAGTAGTTGTCTCCCTTAAAAAGTGTATCACTTCCCCTTCATATATATGATGAGCAAAATGAAAAAAATATATACAGGTCAAAAGGAGACAATTTGCATGAAATGTCAAACCATTTTTTCTGGGAAAAATAAAAAATATCATCAATTTGTCATCTGCTGAATCTGCCCAGAGAGTAGTAAAGGTTAAGGAAATTAAAACTTAAGTGGTGACATCATATGAGAGCAACGACATTTCTTTAGAACCAACTAGGTGTGACCATTCTAATACGATGGCACAAGATATTATGTTTTCTGCGCAGAAATACAAAAATATCAATACCGAAACCTTTACCACCCTCTGGGCAAATTCAGCAGACGTCAAATTGATGATATTTTTCTTACTTTTCTCAGAAAATAGGCTTTGACATTTCATGCAAATTGTCTCCTTGGAGGCAATTTGCATGAAAGGTCAAAGCCTATTTTCTGAAAAAAAAAAAAAAAAAAAAAAAAAAATGGGAAAAATATTTCAAAATGTCTGCTGAAATTATTACCCAGCATGCTAAGCATAAGATATGTGATACTATTGATTCCAGAAGTACTAGATCTCTAATAATTAAAGTACCCTATTTGCCCCAGGTACTCAGGCAGACAGGCCTGAGTAAACAGTAAAGACCCAGATCAGACGCTGCAAAATGCGGCGTCTGATCAGGGTCTACACTGTTTGCCACTCATAAGCAGTTTTGACACATCAATAGGAATTAAAATGGATCTGTTCAAAGTTTAACCCTTAAAACGCCAATCACAACAATTGTCGTCTGCTTCGTCATCTGCTTGTGATTTTAATAGTCATTTCTGCAAACAGAGTGGACCCAGATCAGACTGCTCCTCTAGGAGCAGTCTGATCAGGGTCCACACTGTTTGCCGGTATGCAAAACTAGGTTTGAAAAGTTTGCAAGAATATTCAGCAGACGACATAAACAGACGACATTTTCAGATGCATGTTTTCTTGGCGTTTTAAAGGTTAAGACAAGTATGGTAAGAATAAGTGTCCCAATATATTTAGTGTAAATATGGTAAGAATATACCTAAAGCACAGGCAGATAAACTGAAAATCTGCTTCTTTTAAATTTGAGAGACTACATTTTAAATACAAAACTATTTTTCTCAAAAATATAGGGCTGAAAATTTCATTCAATAGTATGTGGATTTCAATTTAAACCATAAATGCTACAGACAGGAAACAAGGGTTTGCCTCCAGTGTAGATCCTGTTATATGATATCTCAACAGGAGCAGTTTGATCAGGGTATACACTGTTTGCCATTCTATCAGTACTTTTAGACACATCTAAGGATAGCAAAACCAGTGTGGGGAATTCACGTGACCAAATGACTACGTGCACAGTTTGTTACTATTTTTCGCTCCACATCAGGTAGGATTTTTTAGAATATCTCAATTTATACCCGATGGAATTTGTTCAAATAAAGCGCAGAGTATGCGGAAGATCAAACTCTTTCTGGTGGTGTAAGCGCTATTTTGCAATCTGGTCTGATTCTCTATAATATTCGGAGAATGTTTTTCGTCAAAATTCATGTACATTGTCCTGGTAGCCCAGACTGACAGCAAAAACATTCTTCTAATGTTCTCGATAATCAGACCAGATTGCAGAAGAGCGCTTATACCACCAGAAAGAGCTTGATTTTCCGCATACTCTGCACTTTATTTGAACAAATTCCATTTGGTATGAATAGAGATATTCTAAAAAATCCTACCTTATGCGTCACTAAAAACAGTAACAAACTCCATGTACCCAGTCATTTGGTCATGTGGATTCCCCACACTGAAAACAGACTGAGTAAAATTTTAAGTGAAGTATATTGATAATTATGGCATAATTTTACATAAAAAATGTAAAAAAAAAAAAAAAATCCCTACTTACCCAGGTCTGTCTGTCTGACCGTATGTCTGTCTGTAATGTCACACTATTGCTCCTAGACCATTTAAGCTAGAATCTCGAAACATTCACAGGCCATAGCCCTATGGATGAGGACTGGACGAACACATTCTGAATTTTGATGTAACCCCTGGGGGCAGGGCCAGGAAGGTGTGGGCCCTAAGGTTCCAAAATCAATTTTGTACAAACATAGTCATGTTGCTTATCAAATCAAAGGTAATGAAGAGTAGAATACAGTGGTGCAAAAATTTTGCCCCGGGGGCATGTCTGCGGGTCACCAGATGTCAAAAAGTAGGATTTTGGGTCCTTTTTTGATTGTCACACAACTCCTCCTAGGAATGTCACACAACTCCTCCTAGGCTTTTTGAGCTAGATCCTTGAAACTGTCACAGGTAATAGTCCTATGGATAAGGACTGGAGGAATGCATTTGGAATTTTGATGTTGGCTGAGATATGCGATGGCGCTGATGCGGGGATATGCGATGGCGCGCAATCGACGCTCTAGTTTTTTTGTTGTTTTTTTTCCCCAGGAAACAAGATTTGATATTTCATACAAACTGTCTAAGAAAAATATCACCAATTTGTCCTCTGTAGTAAAAATTTAGGGTTATTAACAAACAATACAAAGTTCCAGATAAAAGGCTTTAAATTCAACAGAAAAATCAACATTTTTCTTTTTTGTACACTCAATGGAACTGTCTCAAAGCAATCCTAAACAGCACCCACACCATATTCAACCTAATTACCACATTGTGTTCTTAGGTTTTTCAAAACTACTAGGAAAACTTGCGGTAAAATATATATCTACCTACTAAGGGTACACCTTAAAAAGATCAGCAAAGGACTAACATGCATTTGATGATGATTCATAAAAGCATATGTTGTGGGTACTTATTTGAATTGCATCAACAAGTCCATGCAATTCAAATGGGTACCCACAACATTTGCCTTGTAATAAAGTAGACAAAAAGTACACTGGCTGTAATCTGAAGACTATGGAATTGCTTGACTGTGCGCTTATAAGGGTATGTGTGGTAATTAGGTCAAGTGGTATTTTCAAGGACAAATAAGGAAATAATTTATCTGATACAGTGCATATGTGACCAGCTGCATATATTGAAGTAAACTATACAGTATACACAATGGAATAGAATGAAATGCCATCTGGTGGCCAAAAAAAACAGTGATGTTCTAAGCACAAAAAGGGCCCTTATAAATGCCATCTGCAGGCAATGCAGGCCCTGATCAGCCTGCACATTTGTGCAGGCTGATCATGGCCTTCATTGCCCATTTACAGAATCAAAGGACATTGTAGTATGTCGACCAACAGAAAATGCTCAGATCAGACTGTATGTAGGCACATTCTGATCTGGGTCTTCTCTGTTTGCTTATGGCATAAGGGACTTTTTGGCATGTTGTGGATCATGAGTAAACAGCAACCTAATATCCTACCTACATTTTGTATTTTTCATCGTAGAGCGTTAGTATTGTTTTACTTTTCTAAAAATGTACATGTACCCAGCAGGCTTCTTGGAAATTCATAAATTATGTTTATAATTTAAATTCAGAGCTCCAGATAAAAGGGAGTAAAGGGTATTTCAGAGTTGATTTTTTGAAAATCAGCATTGAAACTGAAACTGAGGCATAAAACTACAGCAAGTCGATGCTGCGCCATTGCATATCCCCACGCCAGTGCCATTGCATAGCTCCCTGCATATCAAAATTCCAAATGCATTCCTCCAGTCCTCATTCATAGGGCTATTATCTGTGATAGTGTCAAGGTTCTAGCTAAAAAAGCCTAAGAGGAGTTGAGTGACAATCAAAAAATAGGACCAAAAATCCTACTTTTTGACCTCTAGTGACCCCCAGACATGCCCACGGGGCAAAATGTTTGCACTACTGTATTCTATTCTTCATAACCTTCAATTTGATATGCAACATGATTATATTCAAACAAAATGGACTCTGACCCTTTGGGGCCACACCCCTCTGGCCCTGACCCCAGGGGTCACATCAAAACTCCAAATAAGTTCCTCCAGTCCTCATCCATAGGGCTATTACCTGTGACAGTTTCAAGGTTCTAGCTGAAAAAGCCTTAGAGGAGTTGGGTGACAATAAAAAAAAAAGGACCCAAAATCCTACTTTTTGACCCTCTGTGAACCCAAGACATGCCCCCAGGGTAAAAGTTTGCACCATTGTATTCTACTCTTCTTAACCTTCGATTTGATATGCAACATGACTATATTTGTACAAAATGAATTTTGGACCCTTCGGGGCCACACCCGGCTGGCTCTGCCCCCAGGGTTCACATCAAAATTCCGAATGCGTTTCTCCAGTCCTCATCCATAGGGCTATTACCTATGGCAGTTTCAAGGTTTTAGCTAAAAAAGCTTAAGAGGAATTGGGTGACAATCAAACGAAAAGGACCCAAAATTCTACTTTATGACGTCTAGTGACCCCCAGACATGCCCCCAGGGCAAAATTTTTACACAACTGTATTCTACTCTTCATAGCCTTTTTTTTGATGTGCAACATGACTATGTTTGTACAAAATGAATTTTGGACCCTTCGGGGCCACAGCTCCCTGGCCCTGCCCCCAGACGCAACATCAAAATTCCAAATGTGTTCTCCAGTCCTCATCCATACAGCTATCATCTGTGAAAGTTTTGAGAATCTAGCTTAAATGGTCTAGGAGCAATGGTGTGATAGTACAGACGGACATATGGACAGACTGACGGCGGGACGGACGGCTGGACAGACAGGGGGTATAACAATATCCCCGCTTTTTCTTTGAAAAGCGCGGGGATAATTATGCGAAGAAATTTTGCATTTCAGCAGTGAAATCATATTTAGGGGGTATACATTTAAAAGGAAAAATGATCACTGTTAGAGTAACTTAGCTAGCTCTCTGATGATTCATTTAATATGTATTCCCAAACTTTAGATGGCCAACATCTATTCTACACAGACAATTTCTCCTAATATAGCAGTTTTCCACACACTGATTCTTTTGTGAGTAACATTAACTCAGAAAGGGTTTCACTACACCAAAGATAAAATAAGACTTGGCATTTCATGGGAATTGTCTGCTAGGCAGACAATTCACATGAAATGCCAAGTCTTACTTTCACTGGAAAAAAAGGAAAGAATTTTGTACACTACAATTTTGCTTGCTGCTTTAAGAGTTACGCATTGCAGATGTGTTTTTCATACTTATTAAGGTTTAAAACAAAAATACTCATTGTATCAAAAACTTATCTGGGGCACAGTAAATAACAAACTACAATAAAAAAAACAAAAAACACATACACCTGCCAACAAGCGACAATATACCACTTTGCATGCTGGGTAAAATTTTCAGCAGACAACAAACTGAAATGTTTTTCTTATTTTCCCAGAAAACATGTTTTGGCAATTCATGCAAATTGTCTGAGTCTCCAATGGAGACAATTTGCATAAACTGTCAAAACCTGTTTTCTGGGATTAACAAAAGAAATGTCATCAATTTGCCATTTGTTGAATTAGCCCAGAGAGTGGGAATGGTTAAAGCCAACCCAACTAAACCTTTAGTACTAACTCAAAAGCAACAGGTGATATGGATTTATTTCTGATTTTTTTTTCCAGAAAATTAGACTTAACCTATATTTCAATCAAATCTGTTCACAAAGAAAATTTAGATGATGACAAAGAAAAAAGGGCCCTCATCTCAAATGTTGGCAACTAAGCCCCAGGACACCTGTGTTTTTATACAGTGATAAGAAAAATTATCCCATAATTATCATCAAATACTCCTCCTTAAAAGGCCCTCTGGTATTTGCCCAAAAATTTTGAAACATCCATTTGAAAACCTAGTGATGAGTCTAAATAATGCTGGCTAAATGGCTGACAGAATAAACTCTAAAAAATGCTTCTAGGCACACTTTGATCTGGGTCTGCTCTGCACTGTTTACTCCAGAGGTTTGTCCAAATACGTCAAGAACAAAATTTGGAAATTCTCGGTGGCATAACCAGAATGGAATTATTGTTATGTACACCCAGGAAAACCAAGGAATAATCTTCTAACAATACTCCCTAGTATCTCTTCGAAAATTGGGGCTACTCTTAAAGGAAAGAATTTGCTCCCAGTGGGAGCAAATTCTTTCCTTTAAGAGTAGCCCCAATTTTGAAAATGATTAATTATTTACTTAATAAGCAGCCCTTATGTAAGTTGGTATCTCTCTATTACAAATAAATTTATTTTTATTATAGTCAAACCTGTGTTAAGCAAGCACCTATTGGAAAGCCAAAAACCGGTTGCTTAAGACAGGTGCTTGCTTAATACAGGTAGATTTATACGCATTTGCCTTTAATAGGATCTGAAATAGTGGTCTTTAAAGGCAGGTAATTGCTTAATACAGGTGGCCGTTAGGACAGGTTTGACTGTACGTATATTATGCACCTTGTAAAATGTGTAATGGGCGCCATGCCTATGATACATGTTTAATCAGGAAAAAATAAAGAAATTTAACAAGCTCCAGATAAAAAAGAAGCAGCTTCAATTAAACATTTATATAGTACTTTAAGGATGAAAGAATGAACGAAAGATGAAAGTATAACCCACTCCACAAGCTTGTCAGGAATAGACAAATGTCCAAGTTAAGCAAGTTTCAAAGCAATTCTTCAAGAATTTAACTAAAAGTAATCTGAGAAAATGGGTGGAACAATTTTCTAATAAAAAGGGCCACTAAGCGTTCATAAGGTTATATAATTTGTACTTGTTTGTTTGTTGAAGTTTTTACGGCCCAGTCAACACATTAAGGTAATGTCAAGAGAGGTCAGATAACCTACCCACACTGTTCCTGGACATGCCGTTCCTCTAAGCAGTTAACCAGTACTTGTGTACGTACTTTCACCTATAACTGACACTTGCCCTTCTTGAATCAGCAAAGGGGAGAATGACTGTAGAAAGTATCTCATGATCAACCTCCACTAAAGAATGTTGCTAGACTCGGCAGGGATCGAACTCGCGACCTCCTGATCACAAGCCAGATGATCATTCGACTGAGCCACCAAGGCCAGCATCATTAACCCTTGTCCTGCTGAATAAATTAAGATGCCACACCCTTTTTAGATTTTCAGCCAACCAGATTACTTGATCCAGTTTTTTGACATAAATTCACATACTGAATGGCAAACAGTGCAGATCCAGATCAGTTGGCTTCTTCAGCAGCCAACTGATCTGGATCTACACTGTCTCCAAAGGCAGGATATATCCGGGTTCAGCAGGACAAGGGTTAAGATTGCTTGTGGGTGTAGACAATAATTTGTAGACTTTCCATGTGAAATGATATTTAAATGTTTGAAGTTTCAAAACAAATCTTCCACACGAATCTGGAGTTGTGCTGCTACTTACCACTGTCCGAAAAGTGAAAATTCTGTAAGAATTTAATGCACTCTTCTAGTCCAGCGAACACAGTAAACTCTCCGTTGAAAGGATTTTTGCGGAAGTACAAATCAAAGACAGCTGTGTCATTCATCTTCCCGCTCTTCCAGTAGGCATACGCCATCGTGATCTGGTACAAATCTGTAAAGAGATTTAATGCTTAGCATGCTTGGTACAAATTTCAGCAGACGACATTTTGAAATGTCTTATTTTTCCCAGCAAATAGGCTTTGACATTTCATGCAAATCGTATCCTAAGTAGCTTTGCCCAAGGTTTAGAAATAGAGATTTAAGGTTTCTTGGTTTAATTTATTAAAGGTATAGTTTTCTCACCTTGTGCTGATTTAAATTAAAGTTTCAAAGTTCAAGCTGTGCCAAAAACCAAGAATGAATTTACATCATACAATAGGACGATTTTATGTTTTTGCACAGTTTATTTCACAAATCTCAATGTTTCGGCTGATTAAAGCCTTTTTCAAGAGAGTTAAGATTTAAAATGGTTGACAGTATTGATGAGAAGATGGTGTAGCATTGAAACTCTTTTGAAAAAGGCTTTAATCAGCCGAAACGTTGAGATTTGTGAAATAAACTGTGCAAAAATATATGTGTAAAAAATATTGTGCTTAAGAGAAAATTTATGTTGTCGGTACTCATTAGAAATGAGGCACTTCTAATGATATTGCATTGGACCTAATTACCGCACAGTGCTCTTAGTTTTTTTTTCAAAATTACTGGGAAAATTTGTAGTAAAATATATCATCTGTATCTACCTATGAAAGGTACGCTTTTAAAACTTGATCAGTAAATGTCTTATCTAATGGCGTTTATGTGATGTTTTTGTGTTTTTTCTTCTGATTTTCTTTAGAAAAACATATTATGTTGTGGGTACTCATTTGAACTGCATCGACAAGTTGATGCAATTCAAATGGGTACTCCAGTGATTTTTTACATGCGAGTCCCGCTTCATATAATCACAACCTTGTCTCTGGGACTCACAAAATTTATACATGTGAGTCCCTAAACTCACAAAATACAATAGAACACTGCTCAAAATATGTGATTTAACCCATAAACTGCCAATTGTTGTCTGCTTTGTCATCTGCTTGTGATTTTAAAAGTCATTTTTGCAAACAGTGTGGACCCAGATCAGACTGCTCCTCTAGGAGCAGTCTGATCTAGGTCCACACTGTTTGCCTGTATTCAAAAATAGACTTGAAAAGTTTGCAAGAATATTCAGCAGACGACATAAACAGACGACATTTTCAGATGCAGGTTTTCTTTGTGTTTTAAGGGTTAAGGACTCCTGATTTTATCCTGGGACTTGTTAAATATCAATCAAGTGAGTCCCTTGGACTCAGCAGAAACAAAAGGTAAATACATGTAAATCACTGGTACCCACAACATATGCCTTGATAAAGCTTGACTGTGCTCTTATAGGAGTATGTGCAGTAATTAGGTTGAATACGGTAAGAAAAATTATCTACTTATCATCACCAAATATTCCCCCTTTACCCATTGTATACTGAATAAACTCTCCCACACTATATATTGGAAGAGTCCAATTTCAATTTTAGGTATGTCCGGCTATGAGATTTACGTATTCCTAGAGAAAAATGGCTAAACTATTTGCAAACAGTGGAGACCCTGATCAGCCGCGTTCTGTGGCATCTGATCTGGGTCTGCACTGTTTGCCAATTACCCTTTTACAGGTATCCCGCCTACAACGGGTTGACAAGTTCTCAGGGTAAATATGGTAATTTTTAAAACATGCATTATGCATCATCACTTGTCACTTGGTTTTGTTCAGGTAATTTAATATATTCTGCAGTATCAGAATGTATCCTTTTTCATTTCTAATATATACAATTATAGAAAGAAAAAAAAAAAAAACAGATTTGAGTCACACTGAGAGAAAAAGGGTCTTCGTGGCATGTATGAACAGTAAAGATAATGATCAGCCAGGTAAGTTACACACAGTACTGTAATCTGATCAGGGATTCCACCACATGCCATTGTTATACACCTGGCACACAAAGTAAATTATGCTTTTCCATATGCCATGATTATTATATACCCGCCATACAAAGTATGCCTTGCCATATGCAGCTATTATACACTCAAGACATACAAAGTATGCTTTGCCATAAGGTGCTATTATACACATGTTAAAAAATGGAGATAATGCCAAAATTGTGCAAAGCCAAGAAGTGACAGATAAAATGACTGAAAGAATAGGAAATATTTGATGAAACTAAAAGTATGTTGCCAAATGAAGAAACTGTCAAATTATGCAATTTCCTCTTATGTCAACATTTTTTTTTTCCTCATCAAAGCCAAGAAATGACAGATAGTCACAGAAAGAGTAGGATATATACACCACAACCTCTTTATAACACTACTATTGGGGTCCATAGCATAAACCGTGTTAGTTAAACAGCCGTGTTATATCCAAACAAAAATATATAATTATATTGAAAAATGACCATTTATGGTCATTTTCCAATATAATCTATACATTTTTGGGATCCGCCTTTGAACCATGTTATATCCAAAACCGTGTTATAACGAACCGTGTTATAAAGAATTTGTAGTGTATGATGAAAATATGTTGTCAACTGAAAAAGCTGCTCGAATTGTACAGTTTCCTTGTATGTCAACATTTGTTTTCACTCATTAAAGCCAAGAAATGACAGGTAAAATGACTGAAAGAATAGAAATAGGAAAAACTGCTGGAAAATATTAATTTGGCCAAATTGTCCTAACCAAAAATTTTGACTTGCCAAATTGTCCAAGGCCAAATTGTCTGCATAAAATTGTCCGCTGGCCGAATTGTCCCCATTGTCCATGCACCCTTCTTATACACCCAGCATACAAGCTATGCTTTAGGCTTTAGCACATGTAGTTATCATATACCCCATAATTATGCTTTGCCATTGCCATTATTATATACCAAGCATATAAATCTACTTTCGATCAGAACGGTTTTGAATTGTTAGTATCAAAGCACATTTGTCTGAATAAAACCAAGATGGAGCATTGTAAGAATAATAAATCTGCCATGCTAAAAGCTCTTTTCTAATGTGCTGGCTCAGTAAATTTTTTTTTTTTTTTTTTTTTTTTTTTTTTTTTTTTTTGATTTGGGTTTTACGGCCCTTTCAAGAATATTTCACTTATATCGAGCCGATCGTTCATCGAAGGTGGGCGAAAACCGGAGAACCCGGAGAAAAACCACCTGACCATCCGCAAGCAGAACTTGGCTTTCCCACATATGACCCGAGCCAGGCTCGAACCACAGCGGTGAGAAACCTAATGGATCAAGAGTCAACTCTCTTATCCACTAGGCTACGGGGGCCCGTTTCTGGCTCAGTAAAATGTCTGCGATAAGTGTATTTCTTCTTTAAAAGATATCCTATCTCTAATTATAATTAAAGACTGTTTTGACACCCTACTTCAGTTTGCACATGTATGTGGCAGTCCATCCAGGTACAATAAACAGTTGCATCACGAAAACATGCCTATATAATTTTGACCCCCTTTAACCCCACTTTTATACAGTAAAACTGGGGTTTACAGGGGTATACATTATTTTTCATATTTCTGCTCGAAAACATAGAATGTGGGTACTCGTTAGAACTGCCTCAATGAGGCAGTTCTAACGAGTACCCACAATCTATGTTTTTGAGCAGAAATATGAAAAAAATATCAGAATTTTTACCTGAAAACTTTCAGTTTTTGGTTGTGAAATTATATTTGAATAGGCATGTTTTCGTAATGGGTGTCAAAGACGGGCTTAGCAAAACAAACAAACAAGCCCAGTTGTTCAAAGCTTCGTTAGCTTAACAAGCTCACTGAGGGTCATTTCGTTAACTGTTTTAGCAGATTCAATATACAATATTCTGATATTTTTTGCTGAAAAAATGTGAGTAGCTTTTGCACTGCAAAAGCTACTCACATTTTTTCAGCAAAAAATTTCAGCATATGTGCGTATCACTCAATGTAAATTTTATCAAATTGTTAACTAACGACCTCGTTAGCTTTGAACAACTTGGCCCTTATGTGTAAAATAATAAAATTAATGATCAGCCTACACAGCAGTGGATCATCAGACATGATAAGATCTTTGAATTCTGGAAACTGAAAATGACCATAAACCCAAACCCACTAGTTAAAATACAGCTAAGGAAGTAAATTTCTACCCATTTTTTTATGATTAATTGAGTAGCAATTTAATTGTCTTGCTAGGGATAAAGAAAAAAGTTTATTTCCTTTTATGTCTTAATGAAAAACAAATGAGTGCTTAATTTTTTCTTTCATCTACAGCCTGCTTTTCAGCAACAATACAGTCTGTTTATAACTGTAACATACATGTAGAAACAGTACTGTATATTATTAATGTAATCCTTGTCTTGCTGAATAAATTAAGATGCCACTCCCTTTCCAAATTTTCAGCCAATCAGATTTCTTGATCCAGATTGCTGACATAAATTCACATACTGAGTGGCAAACAGTGCAGATTCAGATCAGGTGGCTTCTTAGACTACACTGTTTGCAATGACCCTTAAAGCGCCAAGAAAAACTGCATCTGAAAATGTTGTCTGTTTATGTCGTCTGCTGAATATTCTTGCAGACTTTTCAAACCTATTCTTGCATACAGGCAAACAGTGTGGACCCTGATCAGACTGCTCCTAAAAGAGCGGTCTGATCTGGGTCCACACCGTTTGCAAAAATGACTTTTAAAATCACAAGCAGATGACAAAGCAGACGACAATAGTTGTGACTGGCGCTTTAAGGGTTAAGATACATTAGTTTTGTTCTGTTATTCATGGAACACAATTCAGCATACAGTCAAACCTGTCTTAAGCAGCCACCTATGGGAAGCTTAAAATGTGGCTGCTGAAGGCAGGTGGCTGCTTAATACAGTTCAAATATATAAGTCTATGAATTTTTGGGCAACTTTCCTCTGGCTGCTTAATACAGGTTGGCTGCTTAATAGAGGTGACCACTAACACAGGTTTGACTGTATTTCACCATCAGTTTCAAAACATAATCAAAAAGTAAATCACAAATTACAGGCCATTTTGAAACGTAATAAATTTAAAATGTACATTATGATTACTTGTAATCATGAAAATTCATGATTACCTTTGTGATTACTCATCATACTGTATCATCATCATAATCAGATTTTTGATTAACATGCAGGTACAGGGACAACATCCACATCAGTGGGCTCCCTTCCAGATAGCTGGCTTGCTGCATGCATGGCAGATCTCACACCAGATCTCCAGGTATGTCTATCATGAGGGTTAATAGTCGAGAGCTTCCACTCTCTGCAATTCCTCTGTCCGCTGCTTCCATGTCATCTTGGCCCACGCTGTTCCTCAACCTGTACATGAAAGGCTGCTTGATTGCACCATTAGAGCGTTCCACATGTCCATACCAGCGGAGCCTTCTCTCCTTCAGAATGAGGTCCAGATCTTCAATGCCAAGCCGCGCAAGTAGCTCATTGGACCTGGTGGTGACAATGTCTTGCGTCCTGATATTGCAGATCTGCCTGATCATTGCCCTGTCATTTCGCTGCAGATGTTGGCAGTTTGGCTTTTTCAATGGCCAAGTCTCACTGGCATGAAGCATTGCACCCCACACACAAGAGCTGTACACACGGCCATGTGTCTTGAAAGACAGATGGCGGGAAGAGAGAACTTTTAGCAGCTCCTTGAACTTCTTCCAGGCAGTTTTCACACGTGTTGTGGTTGAAAGTTCATAGCCATCGGCTGCTGAGAGCATGCCTCTTAGGTAGCAAAAGGAAGCTACCACCTCCAGCTTGTCAGGTCGGACTTCCTTCTGTGGTCTGCCTTCCAAGGGGCATGCAATTCCCTGGCACTGTGTACATCTGTAATCAAGGTCCTTTGTCAAGAGCTTGAACCCACTGCACTTTTTGTGCACCCAGTACTTGCAGCCGTTGCAGAAGATGCTGTTGCTGCCCATTCCAGTGCCACAGACGGTGCATGGAAACTCTCCTGAACTCTGCAGGAGGTCCAGGCCCGTACAGCAGATCATGATCTTTGTCTTTCCTGCAATTACTCTCAGTCCTTTCTCTTCCATTGCTTCTTTCCAAGTCAAGAGCCTTCTGACACATTCCTTGAGTGATTCAGTGATGATAACAAGGTCATCGGCATAGAGGTCCTCTCAGTGGACTCCAGAGCGGAACTCTCATGATAAGACTTCAAGCACTGATGAAGAGCAGCGGGCTGAGTACTGATCCTTGGTGAACACCAACCTTCACTTCGAACTCTTCACTGTACCCCTCACCAACATGGACACGGCTCCGCGCATTTGCATACATCCCCCACACCAGTCGCACAATCCACTCCTCCACACCAAGTTTTCTCAGCGCCCAACAGATGATCTTCCGAGGTACTCGATCAAACCCCTTTTCCAGGTCTACGAAAGCCATGTAGAGTCTCTTGTTGGCAGCTAGATACTTCTCTCGCAGCTGCCTGATAACAAAGATTGCATCAGTTGTGCCTCTGTCTTGAACGAAGCCAAACTGGGAATGGTCGATTGACACCAGTCAGAAAATGTAATTGATTACAAGTAATCATGATTACAGATTACAATTACCCTAGGTCTGGCTTTAGCATATGTATATGGCATTATTAATACACTTCACATATAAAGTATGCTTTGCAATATAGGGATCAAACATGGTTTTTCATGCATTAACATTCGCCAGGTCCCGAGGGAGGTGTTGAAAACCGAGGCCGGAGGCCGCGGTTTTCAACACCTCCCTCGGGACCTGGAGAATGTTAATGCATTGAAAAACCATGTTCGATCGCTATTATTGCATAAAAACTGAAAACATTTGCTACATTTCCCGTTATTTCTTGCAATGTTTTGTTTCGCCTTTTCACCGATGTCTCGCGAACGTAATTTCCACTGACTATGCTCGTTCTAGGACCAGGCAGTACACATCTTGTAACAGCAGCAAATTTGTGGCCCCGGTACGAGCATATTGAAAGTTGCGTATCCATGCATTAACAGCGCGTGAATTGCCTTGTTAATACACGGCTTTTCGCCGGTTAATGCACGGCTGTTTATAACGTGCGACAGTGCTTTTTATGCAATAATATGCCATTATTATACACCCAGCGTAAAAATTATGCTTTTCCACAGGCCATTATTATACACTCAGCATAAAAATCTAAAACTATATGACATTATTAGACATCTGACATGCCATATGCCTTTATTATACATCTGACATACAAAGTATGCTTTGCCATATGCCATTATTATACTCCTAGCAAATGAAGTATATTCTACTATATGCTTTGACATAATCCATTGTTTTACAATTCAAAATAGCTCAAATTTTGCCAATCTGTCTTTTGGTTTTGGGTTGTCATGGCAACGGAAAGGAACTAAACATTTATGATGGGAAAATTAAATTGCATCTATAACAAGCATAGGTCTAGATAAGGGAGGGTATCCAGTAAATATTTTTCTTATTTCTCCACAAAAACATATGTTTTGGGTACTCATTAGAAGTGCCTCACTGAGGTGCTTCTAATGAGTACACACAACATATGTTTTCGTGGAGAAATAAGAAAAATATCAATACTTTTGGATTGAAAAAAGCGCCTTAACTAGTGCTATGTGAACAAGGGAAGTGCTTTGAATCAAACTTGGTAATAATGATCACTGGATGAATCTCCACCAAGAGGTATGTTTTTATGGTCATCAACCATTATATTTGGTTGCTATGGCAACAGTAAATATGAAAATTGTTGGTTTTGTTCTCATGGCAATGGAAGTTCTAATAAATTAAACCCATGCCATGCTGAATAAATTAAGATACGAAGCCCACTTCTAATTTTCAGCCGATCACATTACTTGATTCAGGTTGTTGATACAAATATGAACTAATGACAAACAGTGCAGATCCAGATCAATTGTCTTCTTCAAAAAAACAACTGATCTGAATCTAACCTGTTTGCAAAGGCAGGGTATAACCGAGTTCTGCAGGACAAGGACTAAAATGAGAGAATAGTTAAATTGAATCTTCTCTTAGTTCTCAATAACCTTGAAGGGATTTGAATCAAACTTGGCCATTGCATGATTCTCTAACACATATATGAGCCAGTGCATGACAAAACTTACAATACTTGTGCGACCAGCGAAGACACAGTAGTGCAGTCTGATCAGTCCACTGATGATGTGTGCCTTCTACAGCCTCAGGGCTATCCAAAGAGGGATAAACGAGACCCTTGCCGTACTGCATGGATGCACAGGGATCTGAGTCTTTACTGGCCACATAAGTCTTACTGTAGAATTTGTGGTGCGCTGGCTCATGTATGTTTTTAGCCAGTGATGATATTGTTTGGTTGCCACAGACATTGAGCTTTGAACAGTCTCTTTCAGAAGATACATGTTGTATGTTTGTATCTTCAACAATGGTCTGTTGAATCAAGTGACTGGCTATTGCAGGATGGTCATATGATCATGCTACTAATATTTAAGCCTGCGTCTTGGTACACAACATAAGTGATTCCGAAGTAGGAAAAAAATCAAGGCTTCACAAGTGCTGGGGTAAGGGCTCCCCATCTGAAAAACCAGATATGAAGAAAATGCAGCAGGATAAGGACTAGCACATATCTGATTGCCATTTTTTTTTTTTTATGCTAATGCTTGAAGGTAGCAGACCATTCGGTAAATGCAGTACAGCTTCAGAGGTGAATTCAGAGTGGGGGGTTCAGTCAAACCCCATTTTAACTCAAAATTTCATGTTCATGGGAAATTTTGGATAAATTTGACAGATTTGGCATACCTTACATGTATATACCAGGGCTCTGGAAATTTTGAAATCTGAATCGATCCAGCCGATGACGATGACGTCATCAATGAGCCCATTTCCAAAAAAAAAATAATATGTGTATATCACCTGTCACGAAAACTAATGACAATTGGCAGTCCTATAACTCCTTTTAAATAATACACCTCAACTCCGTTATATGACGGAAGTCCGGGTACAACGAGCATGATCAAAGCTGGCGTCATCAATAAATACAGTCAGGTATGTAAAAAGAAAGAAAAAAAAAAACAAAAAAAAAAGAAAAAACGGTTTTGTTGTTATTTCCACCTCCGCAGGGTTTTCCTAAACTATTTATAAACAACTGATTCCCGTCTTGTATAAGCGCGAAGACGGCGGGAAACAGGAGAGACGGAACGAAACGACTTTCATGATCTAATTAGGTCTAATAAAAAAGGCCTGCGCCACGGGCGGTTTTGCAGTTTTCAGTGTTTCAAGATTTAATCAGACTGCTTAAATTTTAAGCACTGACCAATCTTGCCTAGCGCAAGTGGTGCATTACTTATTTTTACTGTGAAATCTACCTTGAATTATACTCGCGTTACGGCAATCAACAAAAAAAAAAAAAGAAGCAATAAATTATACCCAGATCAGACGCCGTTGTATGCGACATCTGATCAGGACGTACACGGTTTGGGAATTCATTTATCGAATCTGGGACCGACAAACCGTGTTGATCAAAACAAAAAAGAAGAGGAAGAAAACGGGTGCGTTCAAGCCGTGCATTCTTTTATCACTCTCAGTAAAGCGACCTTTGATTTTTTGGACACGCCGACTGCACCTGGATGTTTTGCAGTCTCAGTGTATTCACACGTGTCACACAAACGGATTAATTATCAGACTACCGTTACTGATGATTCGTGTTAATCACTTGTTTACCCCACAAAGGTCAGTGAAGTGTTGATTTTTTGACAATGTTTGGATAATGACGTAATTAATTTGTGCTGCAGGTAGGTTGCCGTTATTCAGCTGTCTCTCCAATATACATGTCAAATGACCGTTTAGAGCCTTTTAACTACCATAATATCGCATTTAAAAGGTGCGCGGACGTTGTCAGTTTGGAAAGACTTGACCGTTTGTGATTTTTTAGACATCATTGATTTGTGAAAATTGGTTGGTTTGGGAAATGTTGGACCGATTTATTAGCGTTTTGGGGTGTTTGAAATCGGTCCAGAATTCTTAATTTCGGTCCAGACCGGCTATTTTTCCGGTTTTCCCGAGCCCTGGTATATACCATATACTTCTCTTCAACAAGTCCATTTTACTGCCTGTGAATGTATGCAAAATTGCTGGGTGAGTATGTGGCAAACAGTGTAGAGCTTGATCAGACACAGCATTGCTGCATCTGACCTGTGTCTTCACTGTTTGCTCTGACCTGTTTGTCTAAATATCTAGAGTATGTACGGTAATTTGATCAAATAGAACCCCTAAGAAATCAGCCCCTTTGTGTATACCATATTTATCCTAAATATTGGAACCAGTGCCTTAGATAAGCTGCTTTTTGGAGTATTCACCCTACTCAAAATTTCTGAAAAAAGCACTTTATTCAGATTAAATCATTGGGTAAATACCGAAATATCAGCAGTTGTTGCACCTATTTAAAATTGGTAGGTAAAAAAAAAAAATAGAAGCCTGATCTTAAAGCCTTATCTTAAGCTCTATTTGGACACCTTAGCTCCTTCCCATACTTCTCCTAAAGTCTGAACAATTCTGTTTTAAAAATTGCTGATGTGTCTAAAACTGCCTTCTGGACAAAGACTGAGCTGAAAATAGTGTAGAGTCTGTAGACCCTGATCAGATGCACATTCTTCAGTGTCTAATCTGCGCTGACACTGTTTGCACCAACAGGGATCAGGCCTGTCAGAATAATTTGGATTAATATGGTATGTCTGTAGCAGAGGAAATAAAACAAACAATGTTCTGACATGTCATGTACACAAGTACAATTAAAACAAGCCAGCTCTGCAATTTAAATTTTTCTTCCAATGGAAATCAATTCAATCTACCTGATCAATGATAAATCAATGCACCCGTTCATTTAATTGTCATCATGTCTATTGCCATCACTATGGGACAATATCCTGGTTACTCAGCTTCAGAAAAAGAAATTTTTGCAACCAAAAAGTAAAAATAATTTTCTTATTTCCCCACTAAAATATATGTTGTGTGTATTCATTAGAAGCGCCTTACCAAGGCACCTCTAATAAGCACACACAACTATGTTTTTGTGTAGAAATAAAAAAAATATATCCCCTCTTGTCTGGAGTTTCGCCCTATCGACTTTCTCGAAAATCGAAAGTGACACAATCAGCAATTTTTCTAAGAAATTGCCCTAATTTACGCCTCTCTATTCTATGTTAAAACCCAGTGATCTTAATTGATTTCTTTATCACTTATTACCTGAGACAATAAAGTGTAGTTACCTGTAAGAATAGGCTGAATAACTCCATTCTGTGCCTTTGTATGGATGCGAGGAAAAATGTGATCTCCTTCTGCCGACATGCTTTCTGCTTGTCGTGATCAGAAATGAAAATAAAGGCGCTTGTTTTTTATCTACTGCGCATTGATAAAAATATGTCAAGCGTCTGTTTGATATTTACTTTCGTCCACCTTTGACCTTTACGTAAGGGTCGCCATATTTACCGACAAGAACAGACAAGAAACGACGCGGTCTATTTTTTTTTTTTTTTTTTTTTTTTTTTTGTTTTAAATAGAAATGATTAGCTCATTTCACATAAAAATCCTGTTGTCTCCGATTAAGCACTCCTCTACGACAACTGCATAATAATAATAATAATAATAATAATAATAATAATAAAAAAGAATAGTATTGTTTATTCACAAATATACACTATTTGCAGGTTACAGGCAAACAATAGTATAAAAGGTTTGCAGGAAGAGCCAGTCACAGAACATAGCTTACCAATGATTCCAAGAGGAAGAGTAAAAAAAAAACAACAAAAAAAAAAACACACACACACACACACACCAGGTAGTACCCATGTCATAACCAAAAGAAAAGCAAAGCAACTAGGCTCATCCTCCCAAAGAGACGATTACAGGGGTAGAAAGGATCCTACAAACATAACAAGACAACAAACAGTGGAAAAAACCCGCAGCGAGCAATCACAAAGTCACACAAAAAAAAAAACAAATAACGCTAGAATCACCGCCATAGAAAGGTCCACAATAGAAGTTATCGGAGGGAAACAATGAGAACATTGAAAAGAAATAAATACAACACATTCATAACAAATATCCGCTGATGCATACACACACGCACTCACGCGCGCGCGCACACGCGCACAGAGGAGGCTTATACAGAGAAAACGTTTTATATATACCGTACTTGCTTTATAAATAGAGCACTCTATTAATGACCCTTGACAGCAGAGGCGGATCCAGAATGATTTCTGAGAGGGTGGGGGTGGGGTCGATTTGATCAAATTACTCCGACTTACTCTACGTATTCAGACAGGCGCGCAAACAGTGTAGACCCAGATCAGACGCCACAGAACGCGGTGTTTGATCAGGGCATACACTGTTTGCCACTCACCTAAAATTTAACACACATTCACTGGTAGTGAAATAGACTTGCTGAAGAAAAATAAAAGGTAAAGAATAAGACAAAGAGGTGAAAAATAACTGAAATATCGAAGTTTTCTGTGTCAAAACTAGCCAGTTCCGGCCAAATAGGCCTCAGCAGCGACCCTCATAATTTTTCAAAGACACTGTTATGGGCTCAATGGTCAAAAGGACCCGAAAATATGAACTAGGTTGAGTAAGTACGGGGAGACGTTTTACGACCGCCGCTGGGCACTAACGCCAGCTGCAGTGAAAATACATAGAATATAAAAGGAATGGCCCTTGAGATATTGGTTTTTAGTGGAATGTCCTTCTAGAAACTGCTCTCAGCTCGCTAAGCCTTAACATATCAAATGCCGAGATTGGCAAATTGCAGCATATCAAACCCTGAAGATCCTTAGTATGTTCAAAGTGAATATGTTTTAACCTGATCTTAGCTACTCTCATAAATCTTTAAACTATCATCTTTCATCTACCCCACCATATCATGCTTCGTCACTTACTTTCACACGTTTACTTTTTATCTTTTCATACCCCGCCACACAATAGTGTCGGGGTATTATGGTTTCACGTTGGATATTAACTATGCGATAGTCAATATACATAGTATAGAATATGTCCAGAAAGAGACACTGCCCATTCTAGGTCATCTGAAACCAGAAAAATAATTGATTACATTACCACAAAGACCAATAAGGTCAAATGAAAAAATAAGTGTGTTTCAGGTTACATGGAATTTTTAAAATAGGGACGGTAATTGGATTTTTTTTTTTTTTTTTTTTTTTTTTTTAAGTTTTTATATAGGGTTAATAGGAAAACAATATGGCCGAATGGGGAAATCCCCACAAAGTCCTTAAAAACCTTAGGGTAGGTGGTGAAAAATTAGGCATGGTCGAGTAACCTGAAACACACACATTCTTTTCTTTCTTTTTTTTTTTTTTATTTATTTATTTTTTTTTTATTTATTTATTTTTTTTTTTTTTTTATTTTAGACCTAAGTAGTGTTACCAAAAAAGACGTGTTTCCCAGGGACGCAATTAACATTTACTGCCACAAATGTGAGTTTAACCTATTGTAGTCGGGAAACCCGTAAAAGGGTACTTGGCAAACAGTGCATATCCAGATCAGACGCCGGAGAATGCGGCGTCTGATCAGGGTCTCCAGTGTTTTCAAATAGTTTTTCTCTAGGAATATGTAAATCTCATAGCCGGACGTACCTAAAATGGAAATTGGAGTCTTCCAATATATAGTGTGGGAGAGTCTATTCAGTCTACAATGGGTTAACCCTTTCACCCTTGAGTTTCTGAAGTGGACTCTTCCATCTTTGTATTTGGTCATGCCCATTGTTGTCAATAGGGGATTTTTTTACTCAAAATCATTATCATACTGGCAAATAGTGTAGAAATGAAGTAACTTGTTGTTTCAGATTGCTCCTTCATTGCCGAGGGTCCCAGTGTACGAAACCATAACAAACACAAACAATGGAGTAACTTTGCCTCAACGCATTATTTGTAAGAGACAGAGTGTCTGACAAAACGGCCGAGGCCAAAAACGGTCCCAAACCAAAATAATCCCTAACTAAACAATCCCAAGTAGATAAGCCGTAACGTGAGAAAACGTGCCTTCTGACATGTGCAGTTTGATCAGAGTCTTTATTGTCCACATGAAGAAACTTCTGCATCATTGGCTGTCCAAAAACGCCTAATGAAGATTCTGATCACAGGCAGATCTGAATCTTCACTGGGCGCACGTGTCCGAAGGTACTTTTCTGACATTGTGCTCATACATGTATATGGTTTCAAATGAACTTTTTTCAGTTGTTTAAAAACGCATTAATACCTTAACATATATCATGGAACCTACAAGTGGCCTGCATCACGAAAACATACCTATATAATTTTGACCCCCCTAAACCCCACTTTTATACAGTAAAACTGGGGTTTACAGGGGTATACATTATTTTTGTTATTTCTGCTCAAAAACATAGATTGTGGGTACTCGTTAGAACCGCCTCGACGAGGCGGTTCTAACGAGTATCCACAATCTATGTTTTGAGCAGAAATATGAAAAATATCAGAATTTTTTATGTGAAAAATTGCCATTTTTGGTGGTAAAATTTTCAGTGTATTTGAATAGGCGTGTTTTCGTAATGTGTATATACGATGTCTAAGGCAAGAAAAAAGATCCCTTGGCTATATGCGGAAAGAAAAATCCAGATCACCTGGCGCAGTCTTGTATCATAAACTTCGGAAAGCTTTTTCTAAGTTTTTCCATTGACATCATGAATTTGTCTTAAATATGATACTAAAACACTTCTGCTACAAGGCTTATTGGAACCTGAATCTTATGGTGACTTAGTGTATAAGTTTAGAAAAAAAAATGTAGGTAAACCTTAATTTTCTGATCAATTTAGTAAAATTGTCATATATGATATAAACGAATGGAGTATAACATTGAGGTCATAAAACAGTCTGCTTGCTTAGCAGCTGACCCAATCACGGTTGACCACTTTGAGTAATAGCACATCGGTGGGTCGGGGTTCAGACTTTGTAATGGCCCGACATAAAACCTATTCGTTTCGATAGTCTGGACAGTAGCACTTTATGTCTGTTTCTCAGTACACCTGGGTTCAACTGGCGGTTTTAATTTGCTTCAGTATTCCAGTGGTGTTGTTCGACATCCGAGGGATCTCCAAGAGTCAAAATACGTTGTATCTGTTGAGACCTCATCTTTGCTTCAGTATAGGTTATATCTGTGATTTATTAGTTGCCCGTAATGATTCATGGATAAGTTAGAAGACCTCCACGCGGACCGAATATATATGAGTTTTTACGCTATGAAAGCTGAGGTCCCGTCAAGCTGTCTTGTTAAATGTCTGTAGTGTTTCACTTACCGGGCGCTCTTCAATTGAAAAATCGATAAAGTATATGCAGTCAAAAGTAAAAAAAAAGGTTACGATGAAATAAAGTTGCTAAATTGGCCGTTGATGTTTTGAAGTATTTTCTCATTTACTAAATGTCAATTATAAAAAAGTGTATTATTCCGATAAATAAGTTTTAGACCTTGTAACTGTTTCTATATAAAGTTTCTCATGGCAGTTAAGAGTGATAAACACTATACCCGGCCATACTTTTGTCTTGGATATTTTGCGTATCATCCCATTTTCGTAAAGGCATGCAGTCTACATTTAAATAAATAAATAAATAAATAAATAAATAAATAAATTTGTCATAAACAAAATATGGTTTAATAATAATTTCATGTGTCATCTTTCTCATATGTTTTGATAATTAAAACATAATTAAAGTAAAATATCACGAGCACGTGCCAAAAGTGGATATATCCATTTTCGGTAAATTATGACACTAACATTTGATTAACTGGAAAATTTAGCACCTAGATAAACTAATCGAATGCCTGTTAAATAAGAGGCGCGCGCATTAATAGAGCCCCCTTTCCGATTAGGCGGCATTATTGCTTTTCAAAGCAAACCCGGGGCTTTATAGAAGCTCAACACGGGACGGGACATGTTTGGGTGCCGCATGACGTGCCGACAAACTGACTGTGTAAGCGATGACTCGGATCAGCTTGGGATTCCCTCCAGCCTGATCAGAGTTTTCGTTGTAAGTTCAGTGGATGGCTATTACCCAAAATGTTTGTTCTGTTTTCTTGCCAATAGAGATTACTGACCATATGGAACGGATGATTAGGCTGATCTGAGTCTTTGCTGGGTGCGCATGATTGAAATTATTGTATGAAAGAGACACTAATTTAGGACAATAACTGAAATAAGGTACAAGCCGTGAAAAAGTCCGAATGAAACGGAACATTAAAATGCGACACGAATTTCTGATACAGATAGACATTATTTCATGAGGATTATGAATATTATAGTGGGGAAAAAAACTGGTTTTAAGACGATCGTATCCATCGTTCCTGGTATGATATTTCGGGTATAAAATATTAAAATTGCTGTTGTTTTTTTTTTTTTTTTTTTTTTTTTTTTTTTTGTTACTATGTTAGTGCGAAAAAAATGAATTTTAATCTGATGACATGAATTTATTTAATTATTCGAAAGGAACCTTTTTTTCGTGGAAATAAATGAAAGTGACATGCATGAACACGGAAGTTCTGCTTGCGGTTAACGAAATCTTTGTGGTATTTTAAGTTTCTGAGCAGTATTTTGATTTTTAATACTACTTTAACGAAGGAATAAAATCAATTTTGGCACCTTCGAAGAAGACGATTTCATCTTTGTTTATTTTGTTGTATTTAATTGATATGTCCCCATCTATTATCTCCGAGGACCTCTATTCTTGAAGACTGAGCCCTTGATTGTAACCTTGCTTAGATAATGCAGATTCGAGACTTGTACGTTTGTTCGATTTGTGCTTGTTTGGATTTGTCGGTTTCCTCTTCCTCTTGGCGTCTGGGAAGGGCTGCGGTTTGTTTTCTCTTACCTTTTTTTTTTACCTGGAAAGCCTGACGCATGTGCGTATCAATGTGAAACAAGACAAGATCTCTTACAAATGTTTTTCTTTTCTTTTAACAATTATGTATGTTTAAGATATATTCAGTTCACTCATGGGCAATCTCTGTCATTCCTTTTCATGTTCAGAAACTGACGTGGATCTAATAGTATCAGTTCCTGCAGTCACTTTAATTATTCACTTTACTGTATAACACTGTGGCTCCAGATTAGGAGGACTAATTACCTTGGAGAGAAAGCAATATTGATGCAGAATGTAGATCTTGTCAAAGCATGTATTTCAATGCAAATTTGAACAAAGTAAAAAAAAAAAAAAAAAAAAAAAAAATGTACACTATCAAGTTTTGAAGATATCAAAACTGCTTTTTTGGATGTCGCCATTTTTTATTATTTTACGAGATTTTATGGCGTCATGAAGCATGCATTTATCTAAATGTACAAAACCTTAATGCATAATATTACAACACTATTCAAAAAGCAAAGTGCTTCATAATCCTACACGCAGCAACACAAATAGACAGACTGATTCTAGTTTTCTTATTTCGCAGTTATTTTCGAAACACACACACACACACACACACACACACACACACACACACACACACAACCAAAAAAAAAAAACATGCTATTTATCTATCAGGCATTGTGAACCTAGATATGCCTGTCAAATAAGCATGTCTTGTCTTGTAGGTCGGGTATGAAAGCCACGGCCTGTCTTGTAATAAAAATTTCTGAAATGTCTGAGAGTTTTAGTTGGCGTGCTTTAGAGCAAAGACGGACTGATGCACGTCTCTGTCTCTTCCACACCCGGGCTTCCACATGACCTCGTTGCAGTCCGCTTTCTATTTATATCTAACCAAGGCTACTCGTATATCTAGATACTGCCATTCAATGTTATTACTACTACTTCATACTGGCAGTGACTACTACAAGTACCTATTTTCACACCGCACCCCATCATATCCCAGCCAGCATAGAATGTCGGGAAAACGTTGGGCCGACATCGATATGACGTGCAAACAACGTTGGGCCGCTGTTTTGTGCTAATTTGTTTCCTTATTGCAATATTGTCCAGTGGATTGCCAAATCTTGAAGCCTTCATGACAACAGTATACAGGCTGCAGCATACCAGACCTACATGTAGGCACGTTCTTTTAAGTTGCTTTCAAGTTAATGTTAAGTTTAACCTAGCATTTTTCACAACTCCCATAATCATGTTTGCTTCTGTCATTTATAACCTTCCTTGTAAATCAGGCTAGCTAGCGCATCCGGACGAGCGCACCTGCCTAGAATATAAACGTTGATTTAAACAGCACTTTAAAGGCGCATTGCTGTTCTCGTCAGTAAATAGGGAGACCCATCAGCAGGAGGACATCCGATTGAGTTTTGCAAGGGTCGTTACTCTGTTTTCATGATGTCTGAAGACGACGAGGATGGCGATAAAAGACTTGTAAAAGAGCGATTGATGAGCCATTTGAAAAATAAGTGTGACATAGATTTAGACGATATTCTTATATCAAAAAGGTAACAAGTACCAGAGAGTTTTGAAATTCATATTTCGGTGGAATTATCCAACAAGACCAACAGCTGGGTGTCACTGCACGTCGTGTTTTTACACTCTTCGTACCGTGCCTTATTTACAATTTCTTTTACACCTTCTTGATTAGAATAAAACTGATCATATCACTGTATCAAAACAAAACGTAATGTTTACCTAGTTCCAGCATTGCAGTCATATTGACGAAATTTAACACGTCATAATGACGTCATCATTTAAAGGGAAATAAGTAATTGCAGTATCCACAAATTATTGATAGCAGCAAATAGAATAGAATAAATATTTTTATGCTTATTCTCTAAGCCTATTTTTTATTTCAACATGTCATCTGCAGAAATTTTTGTCTAGCATGCTAAGCATCAATTCACTTCATAATACTTATGTGTACATGTCACACAATGTTTTCTGTTTATTTCAGAGTGGCTAGAAATGAATTGGTGCTACGATTTCTGTCTCTAGTCTGTTTAAGCCTAATGCTTGGTTTATTTGTGATACAGCTTGAAATAGCATGGAGATCCAGAGAGGTATGCTCTTAAAGTGTAATGCAAAATTGTAGTAGGCAACATTCTCAAATTGTTTTGTTGTTGTTTTTTCAGAGAATGTAAGGCTTCACATCTCTCTGTCTCTTCATTAGGCATACATCCTGAATTGAGTATTAGCCAGAGTCCTCACAATATGCAATAAAAGAAAGGCAATAAAACAAAATGGGATAGTAAGAATGAGTAAAAGTGCACAATATTAGTGTAGTATACAGTAGAAAAGTAAAAAGTGAGGATAGAAACAGTGATGGTTCATTTGCGCACACAAGAGGTACCCACTCTCTGTGTTTCAAGGATGAAAAATGACTAAGTTCACATTGTGGAAAAAGTTACAAAAATGTTCTAACAATTATACCCAAAGCACATACACATCCTCATACTATGAAGAAAACACAGGCAAAGTTTCAAAACAATCGGTGCAAAACTGTAAGAGGAGTTGCTCTCACAAGAGGTACCCACTGTTTATATATTGAGGGTGAAAAATGACTAAGTTCACAATGTGAAAAAAAGTGAAAAAATGATCTTACAATTATATCCAAACCACATGCTCATCCTCATACCATGAAGAAAAAGCATGCAAAGTTTCATAATAGTCGGTACAAAACTGTAAGAGCGCTCACAATAGGTACCAACTGTTTATATAAAAAGAGTGAAAAATAACTAAGTTAACAATGTGGAAAAAGTGACAAAAGATGATCTAACAATTATATCCAAACTACATGCATAGCCTCATACCATGAAAAAAACACATGCAAAGTTTCAAAATGATCGGTACAAAGCTGTAAGAGGAGTTTTGCTCACAAGACACTCAGGGTAAATGTTGATGGATGGACAAACGGACAAACAGAAACTTGCACGCCTAAGTCAGTCTACTCAAGCAGGTGTGACAAAATGGCTATCAGTCAAGAATCAGCAAGTCACTGCTCAAGGGCATGCCAGCCAAGTTTCTCAAGCATGTCTGTGACACTGGAATATGATGAGTAATCGCCAAGGACCCATCGAGCAGCCATCCTCTGCACCATCTCAATCTTATTAACATCAACCTGAGTATGGGGATCCCAAACTAGGTCAGCATATTCCAGTTGGGGTTGTGGGGGGAATGTGGGGCAATGGCCTTGTATGCTCATTCTGTAGACAGTTGAGGGTTTTTGCACTTTAACTTGCAACAGATAAGGCGTGTTTTTCATCCGAAAAATGCTGATATCTTTCATATTTCTCAACAAAAACATATGTTATGGGTACTCATTAGAAGCCTCGCTGAGGCGCTTCTAATGAGTACCCACAACATATGTCTTGGTCGAGAAATAAGAAAAATAATATGTGGATACCCCCTCTTACATGTATCAGTAGCTATGATTTAAGTTTCTTCTAAGAAAACCAAGGGACTTGGTGGCTATGTTTGTAATACTAACTCATGACATGGAGCTTTGAATGAGTTAAATTCCATAGCCCATTCATGTTCCCAGGCTTGGAGAATATCGAGGTCAGCTTGTTGAGAATTAACCAGTATTGTTATTGCTTGATATGGGGCTGTGTCATCAGCAATTAGTGTCTCCTGTGACTTTACCTTCTCAGGCAAGTCATGTATTGACCAAGAAGAGGATTGGTCTGAGGACACCCTTTGGGGACACCTAATGTTACTGGTTCCTCCTTAGAACAACCCCCCTCGAGGACAACTGTTTGTGACCTACTGTTTAAGAAAGCCTTAATCCATAAAAATATTTTGAGGGTTTTGCCTCTGATGCCATAGCCATGGAGCTTAAAAATAAGTTTTTAATGGTTGACTTTGTCCTTGATGCCTTGCTGTAATCAAGCAATATCACATTGGTTTGCTTACCTGCCTTCATATTCTGGGTGAGTTCCTCTACAATCATGGTTAGCTGTGTCTCACAAGATCTTTAAGTATGAAAACTGTATTGAAGGCCATAGAGGATCTTACTGTTATCCAAATGTTTCATTACATTTGAACTTACAATGTGTTCTAAAAGCTTGCACAGTATACAAGTAAGGGATATGGGCCTATAACTTGATGGGCTTGACTTGTCTCCCTTTTTGAACACAGGCCAAACATTTGTTTTGAGCCAGTCAGAAGTCAAAGAACCTTCATCCAGAGACCTGGTACCGAGGTTATAAAACTTTTTCATGCACAACTCAACTGTGAATGAAATTTCACTTGGTCATAAAAATAAAACTACCAAAACTTTAAAACTTTTTTCATGCTCAGCTCAGCTGAGCATGCTCAGCTGAGTTGAGCATGAAAGAAGTTTCAAAATTGTGTCAGTATTTTAAGATTTATAAACATTTATAAACAAATCTTGCTCAGCTGAGTTAAGCATCATCAGAAAAAAGTTTTATAATCTCAGGGCCTAATACTGAGGTTATAAAACTTTTTACATGCTATGCTCAGCTCAGCTGAGCATGAAAATTTTTCTGCTAATAAATATGAAAAATGCCAACAATAGTTCGCATTTTCATATTTATTAGCAGAGAAATTTCATGCTCAGCTATATTTGGCAAGAAAGAATTTTGTTAGTAATTTGAGATTTATTAGCAGGACAAATATCGTGCTCAGCTGAGTTTAGTATGAAAAAGTTTTATAACCTCAGGACCTGGAGAACATGACCTGCTAGACGGGAGCAATTTCAAGGCAAAGCATTTGTACTAGAATGCTGTCCGGTGCTTTGTCAGGTTTCAGGCCTTTAAGTAGCTTGATGATGCCATTCAGAGAGATATTTATTTCTTCCATATATCTGTATGAGCTTTTAACCCATTTTGTACTGAATAGACTCCCCCACCTTATATATTGGAAGTCAATTTTCAATTTTCGGTATGTCATGTTATGAAATTTAGATATTCCTAGAGAAAATGGCTAAACTATTTGCAAACAGTAGAGACCCTGATCAGACGTAACATTCTGCAGCATCTGATCTGTGTCTGCACTGTTTGCCAACTACCATTTTACTGGTATCCCGACTACAGTGGATTAAATTCTGGAGAGAGATTTTCTGGGCTGTAATATGTATCATTTGCTATTTTGCTTGCTGTTTCCTATTAAGAAGGCAGATGATTAACAGCTATTGTTAAGTTTTATTTTCTTTAAAAGATAAGGAATAAGAATTCAGAATGTTGTCTGTTACTACTGTAAAGGTTAAAAAACAAAGATGAGACAGAGAGAGGGAGGGAGAGAATACTGTGTTTACTCAAAATATTTGGACAGACATACCTGCACAAACTGGCAGCACTTTTTAAACTCATTGTTTAAATGATTTTTTTTTTCAAATTTTAAGATAAACATAATAAGGAGTAATTCAGTCTACATATTTAGGACACTTTATTGTAGGATTAGTATGAATGCTATATTAATCCATTGTAGATTGAATGAACTCCTCCAAACTATATATTGGAAGATTCTAATTTCAATTGTAGGTAAATCAGGCTATGTGATTTGGATATTCCTAGAGAAAAATGGTTGAGCTACTTGCAAACAGTGGAGACCCTGATCAGATGCCGCATTCTGCGGCATCTGATCTGGGTCTGCACTGTTTTCCAGTTAACCTTTTAGGGGTCTTCAGACTACAATGGGTTAATGCATGGGTTGTCTGTCCAACTAGTGTGCATAGAGTCGGCTCTCATTATCTCAGCCTTACTTATCTCAGATAACAGCTTAACTCGAAGTGAAAATCTGGTCCCTGTGTTAACCCTGAAAATCTAACAACAGGCAAAATAATTTCTCCTCTTTTCCACAATATTTTCAATATATATATCTGTAACTTCAGGGGTCATATTACATGTTCATTTGTGAAATATGACTGTTCGATTTATTTTTTCTTCAATTCTGCAAATGTGATATGTCAAGGTATGGATATCTTAAAGTATTTCAGAGAGTCTTTTAGACTTCAAGATAACAAGAGTTGACTGTATCTGACTTTGTATATGCAAAAGCACCGGTAGTATAAAAAAGATTTCCAGGAAGAGCCACAATCACAGAAGATGGCCTACCAGTGACTTCAACACCCTCACTTAACCCTTGTCATGCTGAACCCGGATATACGCTGCCTTTGCAAACAGTGTAGATCCAGATCAGTTGGCTTCATCAGAAGCCAACTGAGCTGGATCTGCACTGTTTGCCATTAAGTATGTGAATTTATAAACAATCCAGATCAAGTAATCTGATTGGCTGAAAATTAGAAGTAGGCGTGGCATCTTAATTTATTCAGCAGACAAGGGTTAATCTAGCACTTGGAGCAAACAAATGATGACAAACCAAAGAAAAGAAAGCAGCCAAGTCCCTCTTCTTCAGTGAGGTCACTGAGGAGATTACAGTGCTGGACAGGATACACCAAGCACAGCTTTAACCTTGTCATGCTGAATAAATAAATTAAGATGCCTTAAGATGCCACACCCACTTATAGGATTTACAAGTCCTCTGTTGTTTCATTTCAGCTACTGCTGGAGCTGGGATTAGATCGTGATTCTTCACAATTTTATTATCCTGACTTTTACTTGGACCCTCATAACGAGGAGCATTGGTGCTGGGACCCGGACACAATGCTACTCAGAGTGAACACGTCATTATTTGTGAGATAAAAGTGAATTACCTAGTCCATTCTTTGTTGGTGCTGGATGTGGGTGCAGACTGTCACTGTACTGCTGAAAATGAACAGGTTTAACCCTTTCACCCCAGAGTTTATGAAATGGATATTCCATTTCTGACTTTGGACAAATCCATTGTTGGAAACTGGGATTTAGTCAAATATTCATATTAAACAGAATCATCTGAATGACAAGTAGTGTAGATCCTGATGAGATGGCTCATTATGAGCAGTCTCATCTGGATCTCTACTGTTTGCAAAGGTATCTGTGTTGATCTGGGATGAAAGGGTTAACTATGGAATAAGGGACCTTCATAGCTCCAGGTAAGGATTTCACCCAGAAAGTATCTGTATTTTTCTTATCTGTCCATGAAAACAAATGTTTTATGTTTTCATGGAGAAAGAAAAAAAAAAATTTTTTTTTGACTCTCCATCTTATCTGGAACTATGACCTTGCAGTTTTGGTGTTGGGCTTTCAGTGTGATACTTCATCTGGAATATGAAAGATGGAACCAGTCTGTGTTTCTGGTACCCAGTTGTAGTGCTGATAGTCATCTTTCTCTGAAGAGCTGAAGGATGGAACCATTCTTTATTTTCATGGTGCTGGGAACCAGTTAAAGTGCTACATACTCGTTAAGTAACTAATCGGTGCCAGCAAAATTGTAGCAGACAACATTCTTAAATACATTTGTATATGTTTTATTTTTCAGAAGGAAATAAGGTTTGACTTTTTATGTGAATTGTCTGCTATATACATGTATACCTTTTTTATTCATTTTTTGGAGAAATAAGGTTTTGACATTTCATGTGAATCATCTGCTAGGCAATTTCCCTAACAATTCACATGAAATGTCAAACATTATTTTCTCTGAAAAATAAAACAAGAAAGACATTCACAGTCAACATGGGCGACATTGTTGATATGTGTATTTAAGAATGTCACCTGCTGCTGTTGTTATTGGAGCTTTAAAGGATATTTCTAGTCCTGTATGTCTAATATGTTAATATTAGTGGATTTTCACAAACAGTGTAGACCCAGATCAAGTGTTGCAAAAGGCAGTGTCGTCTATTTGATCAGGGTCTGCTTTCTTTGCAGTTTGACAATTCAAACATATAGCTATAATATAGATAGGAAAGTACATGAGCCAAGTCATAGGAAAAAAGCCGTTATTGCATATGCGAACAGCAAGGAGTCAGATGAGTGAGTGTCATTAGACCCTATGCTATTCACTTATGTAAAATAAATGGTAGGCAAAAAGGAAACTTCTGCCAAAGAATCAGACATGGCCTGGCTAAGAGACCAAGCTTGATTGATTGATTCGCCACAAAAGTCAAAGGATCATTTCTCTTGTTACACAGCTCAAATGAGCAGGGTGTTGTGTAAATGTGGTTTCAGGCTTATTCGGACAGTGAAAGTCCCGATCAGCCTGTGCATCGGCTAACAAAGTCATTGGATGCTGTAAATGTCCTAAACTTTCGAACACTTCATTCCATACTATTTATGCCTAAATGCTGCTTTCTATGCAGTTGTTTCTTAAAATACTTAGTGTAATGGCAAACAGAGTAGACCCTGAACAGTATTCATAGAAAGCGGTATTTAGGCATAAATAGTATGGAATGAAGTGTTCGAAATTTTAGGCCTCGATGGCGCGGATGCGCTGTCCGACTGGAGACCAGGAGGTCACAGGTTCGGCCCCCGCGGAGTTTGGCAACATTCTTTCGTGGAGATTGATCATTAAATATTTTCTATGGTCATTCTCTCCCTTCCGCTGATTCAAGAAGTGCAGTTGTCAATTTCTGGCGAAAGAATGTGCACAAAACTGGTTAACCACTTAAAGGACTAAGTCTGCCCTGTAAACGTGTGGTTAGGTAAACTGACTGCGCTCGACATGACACCATTGGGTTGACTGGGCCATAAAACCTCAACACAAACAAACAAACAAACAGATTACAGAATAGAGAGCAGTGGCCCGGATGATACTTTGCATATGTGTAAAATGATCTGAATCAGCGCATTTTACGCATGTTTGAAGGTACTTTTTTGCTTGACGTTGCCCACATAATCTGAGAGCCGTTGGCTCAGTTATGAAAACATATAGCTGGGTAGTGTTACTCTGATTATACTTTATATTGGTAGCTAAATGGCACAGGTTTGTCATTTGTCCTTTATTTTGCTTTAATCAATTTGTCAACTGGACTCTTCTACCACAACCCTTTAGACTGATCTATTTCCAATAGCCGCGTGGCCGTTTAGTTTTTATTATGACTACGTTTTATAGAAATTTCTGGCGTTGTGAGCAAGTAACAAAGATATCTGGACAATGGGATATGAATACATGTATGGCTTTTCCTAAATATTTGCGACCCTTAATACCTTAACTCTTTAAGGGCCAGTCTCAACTGCAGCAGACTGCATTCTGATTCTTTTCTTCAATATTTTCAGACAGAATAAGACTTGATATTTCTTTTGGATCACCTTTAACGCACAGGATTCACACAAAATTTCTTATTTACTCAGAAGAATAATTATAAAAAGAAGAAGAAAAAAAAAGTTGTCTGCTGCAATTTTCTTTTCCCTTTAACTCTTTCTGTGCTACATGTAGTTGCGACTTTTGTTGTCTGCTGATAATCTTTACAGAGTTTGAACTCTGATCAGCCTGCTCTGGATCCAATTTGTTTGACACTCTGATGGTATTCCTGAAAGAATTTTTTTGAAAAAGGTTCATTTTTAAAAAAATCCACAGAGGACCAAAAAAAAAAAAATGCATGCAAAATTACCTAATGCAAAGAGTTAAGAGTTCATATTGTATTTGTCTAATTTTGATTACCAGATTTATGTAGTCTAGAGGGTTTGTTCCGTTTCTGTGATATGTACAGTAAGAAGTATTGTGTCAAAATAATAGGAATACCGTATTTATTCTAATATAAGCCCAATCTAATAAATGCCCCCTTCTACTTTTCTAGGAGAAAAGCATTGCTAAATATATGTAAAATTGAGCTTAGATCATCAAAAATCTTATTTTTAGTCCAAATTTGATTCAATTTTAGCAGCAATAAATTGCAGTGCCCTTGGGGGTATATTAGAATAAACATGGTGCATATAATTAAGCAGTTAAGGTGTCTCAACATTTACAGAAATATGGTCTGCATAAATGTACATAATATATATGTGTAATGGAAGTTGGGAGATTTGAGTAAATGTGAGAATGAGGCTTTCAATGGTACTTCCTAGTGGGCACATGACATTTATACAATGTTAGATTAATGCAATGTTATGATGTTTTTACAATGGCCCATGATGTTGCATTGACATTCATGCAACGTATAAACATCTCGCCTGCTAGGTTAGTTCTTATCATTCCATTCTAACAGCAAATTTAGTATTTGAAAAATGTTTTTATGTTTAATTTCCCATTGACAGTGTTTTGGTCATTTGAGGATGGTAGTTAACATGAAAGCAACAATAGAACTCTAAGGCAATAAAAGAATTTTACTCAAAGTAGATTCAAACTCACAGCTTCTACTCCACATAGCAACAGATAAGGTGCTTTTTTCATCCAAAAAATGCTGATATCTTTCTTATTTGTCCAAGAAAACATATGTTGTAGGTACTCATTAGAAGCACCTTGGTGAGGCACTTCTAATGAGTACCCACAACATATGTTTTCATGGGGAAATAAGAAAAAATATTAAGTGGATACCCCCCTCTTATCTGTAGCTATGACACCAGCAGTCAGTGTTTATCCATATTCTCATTTCTCATGATGTACTGTAATAATCCTAAAATATTGGGACAGACAGGCCTAACAAACAGTATCTGATCTACACTGTTTGCCACTCATACAGCAATATTTTAAAACAGCATTTATTGAAACAGACTCTTCAACTTTTAGTACAGACAACCCATTTATACAGACACTCCATATAACGACAAAATTCATAATAATGACAATTTGACTGTCATGAAACGTTCGCTTAAGAGGTAACAATTAGTCACATATTATGCAAGAATATTGGATTTAATACTTTAAAGAAACATGTGTTTTGGATATTTGTTAGAATTGCCTCAGTGAGGCAATTCTAACATATCCAAAACATGTTCTACGAGGAAATAGAACAAAACAAGACATTTATTACATATCAATCTGCTCATTATGTATTCCATACAACAGCAAATTCATTTTAATGGCAAGGTCTTTGGGAGCAAACGCTGTCGTTGTAACGAGGGTTCACTGTACAAGTATGGTAGGAAGTCAGTGTGTCCCAATACTTGCAGTAAATACAGTTGCTCAAATGATCTTTGATTACTGTTAACCTTTGCCTTGCTGAATAAATTAAGATGCCACACCCACTTCTAATTTACAGCCAATCAGATTACTTGATCTGGGTTTTTTATAGAAATTCACATATTTAATGACAAACAGTGCAGATCCAGATCAGTTGACTGTTCTGGATCTACACTGTTTGTTAAGACAGGCAGTGTCGTGTTTAGCAAGAGAAGGGTTAAAGATAGCACTGTCAATCTTGTCTACACTGTGATAACAGCAACATTTATTTGTTTAATTAGTATTCACTGTCTGCATGAAGAAGTCTTGAAGCCTTGGCTGTTCATAGAGCTCATTACGAAAACACGCCTATTCAAATATACTGAAAATTTCACCACCAAAAACTGAAAGTTTTCAGATAAAAATTCTAATATTTTTTTCATATTTCTGCTCAAAACATAGATTGTGGGTACTCGTTAGAACCGCCTCGGCGAGGCGGTTCTAACGAGTACCCACAATCTATGTTTTTGAGTAGAAATAAGAAAATAATGTATATCCCTGTAAACCCCAGTTTTACTATATAAAAGTGGGGTTCAAGGGGGTCAGAATTATATAGGCGTGTTTTCATGATGTGGCAGCAAAGGGTAACCAGCCTACAATGTATGTGGATGTACTACAATGGAATCTCCTATAATGGTCACCTCCCTATAACAGCTACATTTCTGATTTCCCAAAGTGGGTTAGCCGGCCTCGGTGGCTCAGTTTAATGCGCCATCCGACTGGAGACCAGGTCGCGGGTTCTACCCCCGCCGAGGTCGGCAACATTCTTTCGTGGAGATTGATCATGAAATATTTTCTATGGTCATTCTCTCCGCTGATTCAAGAAGGGCAGTTGTCAGTTTCTGGCGAAAGAATGTAGAATGTGCACAATACTGGTTAACCACTTAGAGGACTAAGCCTGCCCAGTAAACGTGTGGTTAGGTAAACTGACCGCGCTCGACATGACCCCATTGGGTTGACTGGGCCATAAAACCTCAACACAAACAAATAACAGCTACATTTCTGATTTCCCAAAGTGATGTTTTACTATATACACTACAACCCTTTATAACATGGTTTGTTATATCATGGGTTTGGATGCAACACGGTTCAAAAACGGATCCCAAAAATGTATAGGTTATATAGAGAAATGACCATAAATGGTCATTTTTCTATATAATCTATACAGTTTTGGTTGGATATAACGCGGTTGTATAACTAACACGGTTTATGCTATGCTTTGGACCCCAAAAATAGTGTTATAAAGAGGTTGTGGTGTATTTAACCCTGGTCCTGCTGAACCTGGACATGCCCTTCCTTTGCAAACATTGTAGATCCAGATCAGTTGGCTTCTGAAGAAGCCAACTGATCTGGATCTGCATTGTTTTGTCATTAAGCATATCAATTTGTACCAACAACATGGATCAAGAAATTTGATTGGCAGAAATTAGATGGAGGTGGCATCTTGATTTATTCAGCAGGACAAGGGCTAATTAGCTGCTCTGCAATAGCCACTCTTTATAACAGGGTGGCTTTTGTAGAAAGGTTGTACTGTATTTGTGATAATTTGATGTGCAATGTGTAACAGTATTTGCAGTCTGATCACGGCTTTTGTTATTCGCTATAGGATGATGTAGAAACATCAACAGACAAAAGCCTGATCACTCTGTTCTGATAAGTCAATAATTGAGGTGATGGTTTAACCCTTAACCCTTAAACCGCCAATCACAACAATTGTCCTCTGCTTGTCATTTTAAAAGTCATTTCTGCAAACAGTGTGGACCCAGATCAGACTGCTCCTTTAGGAGCAGTCTGATCTGGGTTCACACTGTTTGCCGGTATGCAAAAAATAGCTTTGAGAAGTTTGCAAGAATATTCAGCAGACGACATAAACAGACGACATTTTCAGATGCAGTTTTTCTTGGCGCTTTAAGGGTTAAAGCACCAAGCAAAATTTGTAGCAGAGGATATTATTATTATTATTATTTTTTTTTTTTTTAAATATATGTTTCAGAGAAAACAAGTCTTGACATTTCATGTGAATTGTTTGCTTTCAGACAATTCACTTGAAATGTCAAGACTTATTTTCTGTGAAAAATTATTTATTTTCTATGAAAAATATTCTTTTTCTGTGAAAAATTTATACATTTTATGAAAAATATTCTTTTCTATGAAAAATATACATTGTGTGTATATTGTACACAAAATATCGTCTGTTAGCAGTTATGATTGGTACTTTAAGGGGTTAAGATAATTTTTTTTTTTGCAACAAAAGTATCTTGTGGGTGCACATTAGAATTGCCCATTCACAAATTATGTTTTACTGCTAAACTAACAGAATTTATTTCTTGTCATTACGAAAACAGGTCTATTCAAATATATAGAAAATTTCTCCAAAAATTGAAATAAATTGATAAAAAACTCTGATATTTTTCATATTTCTGCTCAAAACATAGATTGTAGGTACTCTTTAGAACTGCCTCAGTGAGGCAGTTCTAACAAGTACCTACAATCTGTGTTTTCAAGCAAAAATAATTACTATATAAAAGTGGGGTTTAAAGGGGTCAAAATTATAAAGGCATGTTTTCATAATGTTTACTCCCTTTTTCAGACAGTTTTTCTGTTTTTTATTTAAATCTTTGTATGTATATTTTTGTGCAGTAGTCAACGCCTGCCAGAATAATATATGAGCCAGGGAACTGCATTTCCTACAAGATTGTGTGTGCAACCCACAAAGACTCAGATCAGCCTAGACATGCATGCAGTCTGATCAAAGTCGTTGCAGGGCAGTCTGTGGCCAAAGATATAAACTTCAGGTTTGCTTCAGGAGGTCAGTGAAGACTGATCAGGCTGTGCCGATGTGCAGGTAGACTGGCTTTAGTCTCCAGTGACTAAATATTTATTTCTTGTAAATAAAACCAAAATAATATCATGACCATAAAGGCTGGTCACTCTAGTGACCAGCCTTTATAGTCATGATATTATTTTGGTTTTATTTCAGTGGATTAGCAAACAGGATTTTAAAGCAAAAGAAATCACTGGAGATTGGAGCCTGTCTAATGTGCAGGCAGGTATCAGCCTTCTCTGGGCACACATGCGATCTTGTAGGAATTGCTTTGCCCAAGCTCAAATATAGTATATATGTTTGTCAGATAAATAAAATATGAAACTAATACAGTACTTCAGTTCTTTTCATTTGGTCTGGGCTGGCAAAAGGTGTCTTTGGGCTTATGGGGGACAGTGAAGGCCCAGATCAGACTGCACATATGTGCAGTCTGATCAGGGCTTACACTGTCCTTTTACAGAAAGGGCATTGTAGAATGAGGCCCGGTAGAGGAAAGACCCTGATGAAACTAGGGATAGGCAGGCTGACCTTGGATTGCTGTTCTGATAAACCCAACAATAACTTTTCTGTAGGAGTGGCCTAATTAAATCCCTGATATTTTATGAAACAGATAGTTGGGCAAGGCCTACTTTCCTTGTAGTGGGTAATGGTAGAGGGAGCGGGGAATGTTTTTGTTTCTTCTGTTTCATCACTTTCATTCCTGTTCGTCTTTCTTCCCTGTTCCTATCTTTCATCTCCTGTACTATCTCTTTTCTCCCTTTCTCTGGGAGACGACACAAAATGACCCACAAGGGTTGACGTGTCGTTAATCTCCAGCACAATCAAAAACTTTGCTTACTTTTTGAACAATTGAATACAAATGTACCTAAAAATCTTAAAATAATATGAAGAACACAATTCCAGGTAAGAGGGGAAACAACATTATTAATTGTTATGGTATTTCTCCACAGAAATATATGATGTTGGTACTCATTAGAAGTGCCTCAGTGAGGTGTTTCTAATGAGTATCTCAATGAGGCGAGGTGCTTCTAATGAGCACCATAACATTTTTTTTGTGGAGAAATCAGAAAAGTCAGTATTTTGGTTGAAACCACGCCTTATCTTGAGCCATGTGAAGGAAAAAATACATGGCAAATTTTAAACAATTGACTCTCGTTATCTCGACCTTGCTTATCTCGAAGTGAAAATCTGGTCCCTGCTTAAACATGGAAATCTAACAACAGGTAACAAAATAGTGTAGAAAAGAGGAGAAATTGCTCCAAAAGAGCAATTTCTCCTCTTTTCCACAATATTTTCAATATATCTCTAACTTCAGGAGTCAAATTACATATTCATTTGTGAAATGTGGTTCTATTTACTTTTTCCTAAATTCTGCAAATCTGATATGTCGAGGTACGGATATCTCGAAGTGTTTCAGAGAGTCCCTCGGAATTCGAGATAACGAGAGTCAACTGTGTTTTGGTTCGTTATTTTTAAAGACGCATGTATTTTCAAAAGTTTTGATGGTACTTTTATATGTTCTGCCGAAACGAATATGGCTGAAAATATAATTCTGATATTTCCCAGCTCACTTAATTTGCATACTTAATATGGAAGTTCCACACAAGTAGATAGCTCTAAGATTTTTGAATAAATTTTATGTTCAAGGGTGACATGATGGTCCTATAAAATGGAGTAGCAATGTCCTATATGGCAGTCAGTGTCTCATTTTTTTATCCGGCGATCTTTGAACAAATTGCGAAGAAAACCATACAAGGGTCATTCCATCCAAGTTTGGTCAAAATCCATACAATAAAGAAAGTGTGATTAGACGGAATGATGGGCAACGAAAAAGGATGGTGACTGATCACTATAGCAGGTAAGATAACATGACCCCTGGGAGGGAGCAAATTTTTTACCCCAGGACTTTATTTGAATTTAGTCTTGATAAAGGCTTACTAGATGACGCTGCATACCAAATATCAAAGACCTGTGCCTTCTATTTTCACACAAGGAGAATTTTAGAGCTTTTCCTCATATGCGTTTATTTAAAACATGACCCCTGTATTGGGGACATTTTTTACCCCAGGGCTACAACGTTAACATTCCTGGAGGAGGTCCACTAATTAAGGCTGCATACCAAATATCGAAGGGGTTCTCTTCCTCCTCTGTTATACATCACTGTGAAACATACAGTTGACTCGCGTTATCTCGACCTCGCATATCTCGAATAACCGCTTATCTCGAAGCGAAAATCTGGTCCCTGCAAATCTAACAACAGGTAACAAAATACATGTATTGTGGAAAAGAGCAAAAAGGAGCATTTTCTCCACTTTTCCACAATATTTTCAATATATCTCTAAATTCAGAAGTCAAATTACATACACATTTGTTAAATGTGTTTGTTCGATTTATTTGTTTCCTAAATTCTGCAAATCTGATATGTCGAGGTACGGATATCTCGAAGTGTTTCAGAGTTCTTCGGAATTCGAGATAACGAGAGTCGACTGTATTATCAAAAACACTGTGATGAATCAAAGCAATAGTGACCTGAAGCCAGAACGCAAGAAAGCCACGAACAGAACCACAATGAGCCCGACCACAGACATTGATAGCCAGGCACCGACCACCTGAAACAGATTGAGGAAGGACCCGTCATTTAGTCTGAGGACCGACCCACTGTCGCGCAAGTAAAGAGGGAAGCAAAGCTATCATCAACCATAACTAGGTTAACAACCATGCAAAGACCATAAAGTCTACTCGGCAGTTTGATGATGTGTCTAAAAGTAGTAGTAATTGAATGGCAAACAGTGTAGATCTTGAACAATGGCCACGTTCTGTGCCGTATGATTCGGGTCTATGCAGTTTTCTCAGGTCAGGTCTATCTGTCCGAATATATAGTGTAAACACGGTATGGAAAGAAAGGGTTACAAGTATTGCAAGAGAAAAGTGCTTATATACTTTCCGCGGACACCTGGCATCACCTTTGGTTACTGAAGGTTCAAATGTTTAATCTGTTACCATATTTAACTCTAAAACGTTCAGACACATGAACTCCTTACCATACTTAGCCTAAAACTCGGATAAATCCACTGTACTACCTGTTGATAGCGGCGTCTGATCTGGACCTACATTTTTTTCTCCAACCTCTCTGTCCCGTATGATTAAAGTAAGCACGAAGCTTTGCAGTCCAATCTTCTTGCATGGATTAATGGATTTTCGGTCACTGAAAATTGGAACTGCTTTTCTGGTTTTCTCTGTTTGACCGAATGATATTCAGACAATAATTCTAAACACCCGGACAATGGAAAACAGCAGTCATTAACACCATGGGTACTCTCTGCACACAAGAAAGTTCAGTTAATTGGATACCTCTGACTTTATCCTTAGCAACTCCATGAAGGATAGTTGCCTTTTTCTTGAGAAATCTAATTTAAACGATGTCATATGGGAGAAAAGCTTCCAAAATAATATAAAAAAAGAAACATTTTCAGTGCTATAAAATATATAATGTTATTGAATCTTTCATATGGAAGTGGATTTTTTATAATCAAAAATCAGTAAAATTCTACTGAGGACCTACGAGATGATAAAAATAGAGGATTCCAGTTAGCAGGACCCAGTATTGGGTCCCCCTTGCACTACCGATCAAAGGAGATAATAGAAAACTATTGCTATCTCACTAAGCATCGTCGTATATTAATCCTCTCTCTCTCTCTCTCTCTCTCTCTCTCTCTCTCTCTCTCTCTCTCTCTCTCTCTCTCTCTCTCTCTCTCCATGAATCTACAGACTACTGTTTTTACCTTAGTTATTCGAACGCCTTAACGCCTTTATACTTGTCCTAACGTTTTAACTAGCCCATTTCACTACCAATTACAGTGTCTAAAAACTGCTAGATGAGGCGAAAACAGTTAAGTCGCAGATCAGACGCCGCGTTACATAGCGTCTGATCTGGATTTGTTTAACGAAAACAAGCCTATTCAAATATACTGAAAAATTTACCACCCCCACCCCAAAAAAAAATCAGATAAAAAAAATCTGATATTTTCACATTTCTGCTCAAATCATAGATTGTGGGTACTCGTTAGAACCGCCTCGACGAGGCAGTTCTAACGAGTACCCACAATCTATATCTCTGAGCAGAAATAAGAACAATAATGTATACCCCTGTAAACCCCAGTTTTACTATATAACAGTGGGGTTTAAGGGGGGTCAAAATTATATAGGCATGCATGTTTTCGTGATGCTTAGGTTTGTCGGATAAAAATACGGTACGAGCTGTGCCATAAAAAGAAGGTGTCTTCGGAGTACATAAGAACAATAAAGGTGCATATAAGATATGAAGCCGCATAATCTAATAACGGTTATTGTTATACGCTATAAAATATAGGGATGTACCCTACAGTATCCAAGAAACAATAAGCAGACAGCGAGTGCTGTAACCAGACTGCGAAATGCACAGTGTTATTATAGTAGCTTTCGCTGTCCGTATATGCCTCGAAGACACATTTCCCATGGAGTGTCTCATTTACATGTATATAGTCTTCCTGGCTACATTCAGCTGGAAAAAGTCTCTCTTCTGATGATTGAGCAATGTTCACTTGTGCTTAACTTTGTCATGTTATCACGTTTTCATTGTCTGGAATGGCTGAACACCTGTCGACAGGACACTGAAACACTCCAAAATCATGTACGGAGTGATTTAGGTCCATTTGAGTCTTTTGTTAAAACTGGCACGTTTCCTGAGCAGATAGCAATTACTGAGATGTTTTCTAAATTTGGAAAATTTCCGGATTGCGCATGCTTACAAAGGGCTAATTTTCCAAGGGACATAATAGAATAGCTTGGAATCCTCTTCAGTTATCTACCCTGAAATTGAATTAGGGTATTTTCCCGTCTAAATATAGATCAATAGTCATTCTATTTATATGACTGTCGTATACGTCCAATGTAAGGACAAGGGTGGGCAAAGAAGGAACTACCATAACAATACCAGGAAACTATGCATCCAACGATGACCGATTTTAATTCATTTTGACGTTTGCCTAGTGTAGTACACGAGCCTCGCCATAAGAAAAGCTATCATTGGGGTCTACCGTTTTTACCCTAAGTATTCGGACACCTGATCACCTTACTATACTTGTCCTAAACTTGTCAAGAACAAGTCCAGTTTAATACCTGTTGAAGTTATAAAATGCGATTAGATGAGTGGCTAACAGTGTAGACCTTGATCAGTCGCCGCGTTCTGCGCCTACGTTTGCTCAGGCCTACCTGTCCGAAAACTTAAGGTAAATACGGGATGCGAACAGGATAGACCCAGATCAGCTGGAAAAGCCATATAATCTGATAAAGGTTTTAGTTATACATCCATATACTCAACAATAAAAAGAAAGCTACTGTAAGCGGACAGTGGAGGCCTGATTAGACTGCGTGAATGCTTAGACTGATCTTGGCTTGCTTTATCCGCACTAACTACCAAGGCTCATTTCCAAACTGTTCTTCTTCTATTCTGAAAATGGGTCTGCTCTAAAAGGAAAGAATTTGCTCCCCTTTACAGTTGACCACTTTTCAGAAGGGTCTTGTAAAGCCATAAAACGTGATGACACAAGGCTGCTAGTAACGAAGCGCTAAGACTTGAACCATGGGCGCAATTATCAGCGTATCACTGACTACCTATTTACCGTAAATATTGGTTCAACTTCTCTCCTTATCAGCCGGTCTCCATTCGCAGTTGGTAGCGTGTCTGACTGCAGACCGAAATGGGGGTAGGGTGGACAGGGGGGAGAGGGGGGGCTCAAGTTCGAACCCTAGCTCGGCCACATAACGTTTGTGTGGAGATTGATCAAGAATGTTACTAATTCAACATAAAGGGCGTGCTTATATTTTCCGCGGACACCTAGCATTACCTTTGGTTACTGGAGGTTCTTAAAGTGTTTTTTTTTTACGCACACACACCCGTTCGCTCGCACGCACGCAAAAGAAGAAGAAGAAGAAGAAGAAGAAGAAGAAAAAAGCGTCGACCTTTTCTAATCCAGACCAGCTAGTTTTGGCCAATTAAGCTTCATCGGTGCACATGACCGAGATTAAATTTTCAAAAATCCCGGAGTTGCAACACACTTTTCGTATTTTTATTCTAATATTCGGACACTTTAACCCCTTATCATCCTTACCATACTAGTCCTGATATTTGAACAACTCCCTTTTAATGCATATTAATGTGTCTTAAACTGCTGGATGATTGACAAATAGTGTAGATCTTGATCGGATGCCGCACTCTTAGGCGTCCGATCTGGGCCTGTACTGTTTGATATTGCTTATCTGTCCTAACACTATTATTATTAACACTAAGTGAAAATAAGGTAGATGAGAATAGCTAAGGTCCTTAGCAACCACGCACGCTGATCAGGACCTTCGCTGTCCGCCGTGAGGAAGTATAGATACTGTCGAATGTACTAGCGAGAAACGAAGACATTGATCTGACTGCGGGAATGTAAAGCTTGATAAGAGCCTTTGATGTTAGCATTTCCTTTGACGATTTGCGTTCATGTAGACATTGTATGGTCCAGGAGGTCAGAGTCAGTGATCTTCACAGAGAGAGAGAGGGGTGCTGGTAGTGGAGTAATTTTAGCGCTCGCCTGCTGAACTAGCGGTCGTGGGTCTAATCCACCTGGGCAGAATTATTTTCATGACTGAGCGATGTCCATTTAATACTGTCACATTTTTAATGTCCTGAAATGTTTGAACAAATGTCGACAGGCCAATTAAACACCAACATACCTTATATATACGGACTTTTTCATGTCCAACTGAGCATTTTTGTTAACATAGGCATGTTTTCTGAGCTGATAGCAATTATTGAGATGTTTTCTGAATTTAGAATATGTCATGATTGCGCATGCTCAACCGAATTTCCTAAACTATGTATCAAATGATTTAGGAATTAAAGCCTGAAATGAATTCATCCCACCCATTTTCCAGATACAACTAAAACTGGATTCAGAGGTTGCAGATTCACATAGGGGTCACTAAATAAAACATGCAAAATCCATTTTTTTTCTTAACTGGGCATTTTGTTGCTGTCACATTTTTTCAGCAAAAACTTTCAGCATATTTGCGTATCACTCAATTAAAATTTTAACGAATCGTTAACTAACGACATCGTTAGTTTTGAACAACTGGGCCCAGGTTTAGTATTAATCAGTAGAAAGTCGATTGTCGTCCTATTTCTCTGGCAGAGAGCCGACATCACGTCAAGTATGTGACAACTCCATGGAAGAAACGATAATCTGCTTCTTATTCCCATTTATCATCCAGTTTGACTGTACAAATTTATTATATAATACACTAGTTAACGAGTAACGAAGGACGCAATACTGTTTGACACCGAAGACCTCCAGCTGTAGATGTGCATTTGTTTATGTTACGCACGCGAACAAACACGTGTGTGCATACACTCTCGCACATGCATGAATGAATACATGTTCATGTCTGCTTGCTTTCTTGCATGTCTGGATTTCCATAATGCATGGTTATCGGATAACACCAACGGATTAAGGATATAGTGTCAAAACTCTAATTTTGCACGGATGAGAGAGAATCGAGAGAAACACAAATTACGCTAGAACAGTCTTTGTATCTTTTTCCAATAGAAGCTGATAATTTCTTAACAAGTGGTTTCGACGCATTGGTAGCCGATTAATTTGATAGAAAGTTTATGAAATTCGGTTCAGAAATAAGGAAGTTATAGCACTTTGTATCACCTGGTCAATTATTTTTTAACCGGGCATATACTGAGTATTTGCCCTAAATATTCGTACACCAAACCTTACTACCACACTTCTAATATCTGACCAAGTTCATTTGGCTATCTATTGATGTGTCAAAAGAAAATTGCAGGATGAGTAGTAATCAGTGAAGACGACACGTTCTTATAAGTAGGTCTAACATTTTGCTCGTGCCTGCAAGTCCGGCACAGTAATTTTCATGGAGAGAGAGAGGTGTTGGTAGCTGGATAAATTTAAAGCTCGCCTGCTGATCGCTTAGCCGTCGTGGGTCGAGGATCCGCCAGAGGCAGATTTTTTTCGCATGGTTGAACGATGTTCACTTGGACAGAACTTTATGATGCTATCACGTGCTTGTTGTCTTGAAATGGCTGAAATACTGTCGAAAGATATCAACATAGCAAAGACGAATACTGAGTAATTCAGGTTCCGTTCAACCTTTTTTGTTGATACAGGCACGTTTTCTGAGCAGATAGCGCTTATTTGAGATGTTTTCTTTATTTGAGATGTTTTCTAAATTTAGAACATTCCCGGAGTGCGCATGCCTACACTGAGCAAACTCGTCAAGGGACATAATATAATAGCTCGGAATTCCCATTAATTGTCTACCCTGAAATTGAATTAGGGGATTTTCCCGTCTAAATATAGATCAATAGTCTGACTGTTCATATGACTGTCGTATACGTCCAATGAAAGGACGACCGTGAGCAAACACGGAACTACCCCGACAATAACAGGAAAATATGCATCGAATGACGACTGATATCGGCTGATTTTGACTTTCATGAGCCTCGCCATGAGAAAAGTTGTTTTCGGGGCATACCGTTTTCACCCTAGGTATGCGGAGACCCCATCAACTTATCATACTTGTCACAAAATTTGAATGAGTCCATTTTGCTACATGTTTATGTGTCTGAAGTAATATCGGATGTGTAGCAAACAATGTAGACCTTGTTCAGACGCTGCGTTCTACATGCCTGATCAAGGTCTACACTGTTTGCTTAGGCATGTCTGTCCCAATTCTTTGGGTTATTACGGGACAAGTTTCTGGTGGACATAATGGACGATTAGTAACAGTTTCATTCCTTTTTCGGAACTGACCCTTTACTGAATTCACCCGTCATATTTTACCTAAATATTCGGACGCTTCAGCTCTTTTAAATCATAGTTGTGAAATTCAGCTGGTAGCAGTCATAAATAATTGGGCTTAAATTTTGTACAATGGAGGTCAAATTGACGCATTCATACTGGATTTTGAAAATGCTTTTGATTCTTCTACTTATTGTTAGTAGGTTTGGGTCTACACTGTTTGCTCGGGTCTGTCTGACCAAATACTTACGGTAAATACCGTACATCTTGGTATACACTGTTTGCGCGGTCTGTCTGACCAGATACTTACGGTAAATACCGTACATCTAGGTCTGCACTGTTTGCTCAGGCCTGTCTGCCTGTAACATCGTGTTTACCCTAAATATAAGAACACCTTAGTCCCTTAACAAACTTGTACACAAAATTATAATATTTTGACTTACTTCCTTTAAATGTGTCTAATGCCTGTAGACTAAGTGTCAAACAGTGTAGACCCTGATCAGACACCGCATCCTTCATCATCTGATGTGGGTCTACACTGTTTGCTTAGGCCTGTCTGAATGTATTGCTCTATTTACCCTACATATTAGAACACATGTACTGTTTACCATACTTGTCCTAAATTTTGAACAACTGTATTTGATTGCTGACTTGTCTAAAACTGTTAGGGAAGTGGCATGCAGTACAGATCTTCCACGTCTGGTCCGGGTATACACTAGTGTTGGGAATCGGCAAGAAATTCATAGTCGATCATCAGTTTTGTAAAACCGATTGCTGATCGATTATTAATCGACTTGTAGAAAATATAGTCACTCTTAATTGAGCCCTCTTCCAGGTACTTATTCATTGCTCCAGATCAATAAAAAGGGTATCATGATAATATTTTTCCTCGTATTTCTCCATGCAAACATATGTTTCGGGTACTCATTCCAAGCGCCTCCGTTGTCCGCAAGGCGCTTCTAATGGGTACCCATAACATATGTTTTCATGGAGAAATAAAAAAAATGTCAGTAATTTTGGTATTTATCTTTTTAAGGCTAATTATTCTTTTTTCTTCACCTTTATTGACCACAAATCTAGAATGTCCTAATAGACAGCTTTGAATTTCATTTCTTTATAACTTGCCTATAAAAAATAAAACTTGAGAAAAATAGTCGACCATAAAAAAAACCATTCGATCATCAGTCATAAGACGTTAACGTGACTGATGATCGATTATGTCTTTATCCATTTGACTGGGACAACTGACTTTTCTTGACCTCTAAAGTTTTAACGAGATCATTTGACAATCTATATATGTGTCAAAAACTACTGGATGAGTTGCAAACAGTGAATACCTGATCAGACATCGCCTTCCGAGGCGTCTAATCTGGGTCTTCACTGTTTGCTCAAGTCTGTTTTAAAGAATGTACGGTAATGAGAAGTCTTCTCATGCTTGAGCGATATTCACACTATCACATTCTCTTTGTCCTAAAAAGGCCGAAAGTATTGTCAACAGGAGAGTTAAACACCAACATACCAAAATCATGTACGAAGTGATTCAGGTCCATTTGAAACTTTTTGTTAATAGAGGCACGTTTACTGAGCAGATATCAATTACAGAGATCCTTTTTTAAATTTAGATCATTTCTTGATTGCGCATGCTTACAAAGAGCGAGCTCTCAAAGGGACATAATATAAAAGCATGGACTTTCGTTTAGTTATCTACCCTGAAATTGAATTTGGGGATTTTCCCGTCTAAATATAGAATCAATAGTCCAGCTATTTATATCATTGTCGTATACGTCCAATGTAGGGACGAGAGTGAGTAAATAAGGAACTACCCCGACAAGACTAGGAAAGTAAGCAGCCTATAACGAATTGGTTCAAAAAAATTTGACTGGCATCGGTAATAATACATGCGCCTCACCATGAGGAAATCTGTTTTCGGTGTCTACCGTTTTTACACTAATTATTCGGACACCTGATCTCCTTACTACACTTGTCCTAAAACTTGAGCTAGTCCATTTTGCTACCTGTTGAAGTGCCTAAAATTCTGTTGGATAAGTGGCAAATAATGTATGCCCAGATCAGGCGCCACTGTTTGCTCACGTCTGTCTGTCCAAACGCGGTGTCGGATCTGGGTCTACACAGTTTGCTTTGGCAGTCTGTCCGAATACTTAGGATAAATACTGTATGCGAACAGTAAAGATCCAAGTCAGCCAGCAAGGTCAATGAACCTGATACATCAATGCATTATACAGTACCAAAGCTTCAGTATGCGGACAGCGACGGCCTGATCAGAATGCTCACTTTTACATTGCGCTGCTCACATGTATTCCCTTTTACTTCCGCGCAGACCCTGTTCTGTGGTGTACGATCTGGGTCTGCATAGTTTGCTCAGGCCTGTATTTCCAATTTTGTTTATTTATTTATTTGTACATAAGATAGGGAAATATGAAGCTCTAGCTAATGAGCTTGTCCAATGCCATTTCTCATTGTCTGAGGCTTTGCTGAGATCAAAAACGTATAAAAAAAAAAAAAAAAAAAAAAAAAAAAAAATGAAAATGGCCGTATGGGAGCTTATGATAAAATATTGAATAGGTATTAATATTGGTAATTTCAAACCTAAGGCAAATGTCATCTTTCGTTAACCGAGGCAAAGCCGAGGTCAAAATTATTTTCTGTAGTCAACAGTCAGTAATGCAAAAATGGTCAAACTCTTGAGCCCCTAAGGAATTTTTGATTATTTTTGGCATACAAATTTATATTGACAAGATCTACCCATAATCAACAAGATCAAAGCAAAAGAATCGCCAAATGCATTTTTTGATTGACGCAGACAAACCGAGATCATTATTATTTCATGTGGTCAGAAAATTAGAAAAATAATGATGTAACATCACAAAATAGCTCTTTATTTGTGATAGCACAAACTTGAATTTTGATATCGCAAGATTGATTATCTGATATCATAAGATATGGGGTTTATTATAAAACGCCACGCCATACAAAGCGGTTCGCGCACTTCTTTTAAAGGTTGATTTTCTACCATATTTATCCCTTAATATTTGTACACAGTAAATCCTTAACATACGCATGGAGTTAGTGTGGTGTCCGTAAAGCGTCTCCCCGTGCTTCACCGTAGCGTAGTTTATATTTGCTAATCCTTTGCAATCATTCAGCCCATTCTGGGATTTTTGAATATATAAGGGTCTAGCAGCCTTGTGGCATGACGTTGACATGGCTTTTACAAGTCCCTTTTAAAAATTACATGGTGCGTATAGAACACTCCTCGTAAGTCCTTATTTCGGATGGCTTTACCGCGGGTCGTGCAATTGTAGGGGTTCATTCCAGTGGAAACAGGAACTATGCCCCTCAGATACGTACCGTTGCCCAACTTTCTATGAATTTGGATATGTCTGGGCATATTTTATTTGGATTGAGATGCATAGTTTGAAAATATGCCTTTGGGGCATATGCGGAGAGCGAAGTCCCAAATCAGACTGCGCATCTACGCAGTCTGGCCAGGACCTTCGCTGTCTGCTTACAGATTTATTGCTTTTCTCATGGCGATGCTCATGTATTACAATAGAAAAAACGTCAAAATATATATTAAATCAGTCGTCGTTAGATGTATATTTTCTTCTTTGCTCACCTATGTGCTTACGTTGGACGTATACGACTGTCATATAAATAGAAGGACTATAGATCTATATTTAAACGGGAAAATCCCCAAATTCAATTTCAGGGTAGATAACTGAAGGGAATTCCAGTATATTCTATACTGTCCCTTGGAGAATTAGCTCTTTGTAAGCATGCGTAATCCGGGAATTTTCTAAATTTAGAAAACATCCCAATAATTGCTTTCTGCTCAGGAAACGTGCCAGTATTAGCAGAAGACTCAAGTGGACCTAAATCACTCCTTTTTGGAATGTTGGTGTTTCAATTCCCTGTCGACAGGTGTTCAGCCATTCTTGTCAAAGAAAACGTGATAGCATGACAAATATAAGCACAAGTGAACATCGCTCAATCTTAAGAAAAGAGAGAGCGGTATTTACACTGTATATTCGGACAGACAGAACTGAGCAAACTGTACAGACCCACGGCCATTGTTCAAGATGTATACTGTTTTCCATTCAATTACTATACTACTTTTAGACACATCATCAAACTGCCAAGTGGACTTTATGGTATGTATTTTCATGGTTGTTAACCCAATTATGGTTGATAGGTTTGCTTCCCTCTTTAATTGCACGACGGTCCTCAGACTAAATGAACGACCTGGGGTAAAAAATGGCCCCAACACAGGGGTCGCTTGTTTTACATAGTCTCATACAAGGAACAGCTTTAAAATTCTTCTTGTGTGAAACTAGAAGGCCAATGTCTTTGATATTTGGTATGTAGCTTTATCTATTAAACGAGAGATTATTCAAATTACAGCACAACGGTCAAAATTGCTCCTTCCCAGGGGTAACTTGTTATCTCACCTGTGCTATTGTGATCGGCCACCATCCGTTTTCGTTGTCCGTCCTTCCGTCTAATCACTCTTTATTGTATGGATTTTGACCAAACTTGGATGGAATGGTCCTTTTATGGGCTTCTTTGCAAGTTGTTCAAAGACCGGATAAAAAACGAGGCACTGATTGTCATATACGACATTGCTACTCCATTTTGTAGGACCGTCATGATGTCACTCTCAAACATCAAGTTTATACAAAATGAATATTTTATGGAAATTTTCTTATTTTATCATGAAATGTATGTTGGTTGTACTCATTAGAATCACCTCATCGAGGTGATTCTAATTAGTATACACAGCATACCATAATTGTATAGAAGATTGAAAATACTTCCCTGAATTATCGCCATTTGCTTCCTGACCTGGCACCATGATTGACCTTCAGTGGCTCGAACTACCCATATCTCGAACAAGTTTTCATGGCACCAAAGATGTTCGAGCCATAGAAGTTCGAATGTATATAGGTCTGGTGGAAAATAAAATAAAACGAGTGCTCTGTTTATGGTATACCCGTAAGTCAAGATTTTTAACGTAGCCGGGCAACCCATATATGAAGGTCCCAGCATTTATTACAGTAATAAATAAATTAAATAAACTGTTCTTGGTTTTTTAAGGGTGCGGCACATGGTCTTAGTTACCAACAAAGGGGAATAACTCTATAAATGTGAGTTCCCATAATCTTTACCAAATTACACACAGGTCGTGTCCTCTCTGAACACAAAAAAAGCAGCTCCCTAAGTCAAACAGATAAGAAGTTGGGAAAAGAGTTAAAATTGAAAAGGACATAACTCACAAAAGATGTCCTTTTTTTTCTTCGAAAGTTAATCAGCTGATCTGCTCCTCGGCTACTGTTAGTATGCCAAATATCAAAGGCCTAGCTAAAATATTTTTTTTTCAGATTTGTGCACAAGATTACGTTTGATTTTTTTTTTTCATTTTTTTTTTATTCTATTTTATTTTTAGGAGTAGGGGAGGGATGTGGGCGCTGGTGCATACTTGCGCAAATACATGTTGGCTGGAATAGAAAAAAATACACGCGAGCTATTAATTTTCCATATGGAGCCCATGTATAGCAAGCCTTACCGCAGCTCCTTTATCAGTTACGAGACCTTCCAAGAAGTGTGACGCACGAATGGCATCACGAAAACACGCCTATATAATTCTGACCCCCTTGGACCCCACTTTTATATAGTAAAACTGGGGTTTACAGGGGTATACATTATTTTTCTTATTTCTGCCTAAAACATAGATTGTGGGTACTCGTTAGAACCGCCTCGCCGAGGCGGTTCTAACGAGTACCCACAATCTATAGTTTTAGCAGAAATAAGAAAACTATCACAATTTTTCATCTTAATATTTTCGTTCTTTCGGCGGTAAAATTAACAATGTATTTGTATAGGCGTGTTTTCGTAATGGCATACAAACCAAAAGGAATACCGTAGTTACTCTAAGTATTGGGACATTTATCTACTTACCATACTTGTCCTACAATTTGAAATGGTTATGTCTACTACCTGTTGATGTGTCAAAAATATTGCTGTATGTATGGCAAGCAGTGTAGACCATGATCAGATGCCCCGTTTTGGGGCGTCAGATCTGGGTCTATACGGTTTATAATGACCTGTCTGTCCCAATATTTAGGGTCATTCAACTTTTTCAAAGCCGGTGGCATAATAAGCATGCGTCACATGACTTTCATGTAGATTGACCATGAAATCATTTCTCTGGTCATTCTCCCCCTTTCATTCCCTACCCCCCCCCCCCCCCTACCCCTCGCATCCTTCCACTAATTTAAGATGGGCAGTTGTCAGTTACCGGCGAAAGTATGTGCGCAATTACTGGTATGAGGACATCCTGCCCAGGAAAAGTGTGATTAGTAAACTGACCGGCTCGGTATGACTAAAATAACTATAGTTTTGACTGGGCCGTAAAACTTATACTCAATCTGGACGAAAGCAGGGTTCCCCGAAGAACCTCAAATCCTCAAATATTATTACCTGTAACCCCGTGTCCGTGATTGTGATAACAGGGCTACGTTCAATAGTGCAAAGTGATTGTGAACGTTTTGCCCTGGATCTCTGTACATAATGACAAGCGCTAACAGAAGCAGGGATCCAGGGCAAAACGTTCGTAAGTTACTTGCACATTTAATCGTAGCTCAGTTACTCGATTTGTAGAAATAACACGTACAGCTTTCTCCTGCACCGATCGAGGCACCGAATGAAGAAGGAATGAGGAACAGTCAAGCAGTGATGTAACAATATGAGGCTACTGACACACGAACACAGCGGCAACAGAGGATACAGGAACCGTCTTGGTTCTGTAAATGAGTGGGTGATGGTTAAGCAAGATTTACTCTCTTTTAATCACGCGAAACCCTCCAAATACCACATCCCCTAAAAAGACAGACGGTTTGTCCATCCTAAATAAAGGAAGACTTTTTTACTCCGAAAATTCAAAGAAAATTAATATCTTTATAACATCTGCCACAAGAAAAGGGCAACAATGAAATAAATATCTTACAAAGAGCAAAAATGTTGACTTAACAATATATCAGTTTTCAATAGAAATTACTAAATGTCTGAAACGCTATTAACCCTTAAAGCGCCATGCAAAATTTGTAGCAGACGACATTGTAAAATTTTCATTTATTTTATTTTTCAAAGAAAGTTTTACATTTCATGTTGCAGACGATTCACATGAAATGTCAAGACTTGCTTTCTCTTAAAAAAGATTAAAAAAAATCAAAACTGTCGTCTGCTGCAGTTGTGCAAAAGCGCCTTAAAGGTTAAAAGGTAATCCATAACCTAAATCTTTGAAAAGAATAAATAACTAAGCAAATATTGTAAACCCAGATAAGATATTTTATGGTTTTATGGAGCCATCTGATCGGGATTTGTACCCATAATGACATATAACACCAGAATCTTGGCCAATAGATAGATATGCAATGTGCATCTAGACCCAAAATCATTATATGAATTAACCTACATGCAATTATAAGACCTGCATTGCAACATTCTTTAATTTGCATCTGCAGTTAGTTGTGTGATGACGAATGAATTGTTAGCTTGTCCTTATAAAAAGAAAACGACAACAAAAACTATAAAAGTTAAGGTTTACCAATTTTTTCACGTATACCCCCTACCTTCGTCCTACCCCTCCCTGCTCCCCCCCACCCCCCTTTGGAAAAAAAATCATTTAAGCTTACCACGATCACTACCAACAACAATCACGACAGCAATAACAACAACAAAATTCTAATACTCAAAAATAATGACTAAAATTTGGACATCCCCTGTTCGATCCCACCTCCATAGTAAAAATATAATTTTTCAGTCCTCCGTCCCAACCCCAAAAATAGTACCAGCCTAAATAGGAGAAATAGTTCAGAGTCCCTATGGTGCCAGTGCCCGTCTCAAAAAATGCTTCGTCCAAAGAATCAAATCCATTGCGGTCTCTTACAAGACCGTTTAAGCATAATCCATACTATCAGGACAAACGTGGATCGATTCGGACATTCTTAAAATTATTGTTAGTTTCGTATGAAAATTGTTTTATTAGATTTTTTTTTTTTTTTTTTTTACAAATAATAACAGTAATTTTAGCATGCAACAATATTTTACATTTTTGTTTAAATAAAGAATAGCAATAAGAAATACTGTTGGCTTAATTATTAACTTGTGCTTGATACGAACTTCTCAGAAGCAATCAAACCCTAACTTTACATGATGTCGCAACACGTGTAGAATTGCGAAAACTGTCAAAATTGGAAGTCAAGATGGAGTTTTTGCCTGATAAACCGGGAGGAGCTGTTAATTTAATGTAAGATGACAGGCTGTTTCTTAAAAGATTCACTTTATACCACTCTGCTTTGTTTAAAGTAGCATGAAACCACATACCTGCAATAATATACCATTTTTGTGTATGCAGAGTAGTCCAGACTCCAGGACATTTTCATTATTCAGTAGTTAGAGGTTATTGCATGTCCATGCCAAATTTAAAGTCATGTTGACCGGAATAGCTCCATATTGCTGGCCTTGATACAGTACAGCCAGCGAGACATTCCTATTTGTCTCATTTCGCGGTGACAATCTGTCCAGGTGACTGTACCCGCTGTCTCGCTCAACAGTTTCCCTGTCCCGGTGACGAATATTAAGACAGCGAGACAGGTAGAATTGTCCCGATGACTCGGCGATACCCAGCGCGACGCAGCATGACATTTTATTGCATGATTATGTAATCAATAGTGTGGATTTCCATTCACCTGGACAAAAATACTTTGCTCATGCCACTTTTATTAAAATAAAAATCCGGGTCTTCCCAGTATCTTTAAAACGTTAAGAAAATAAAGAAATAATAAAGAAAAATGTTTTTGTCCTGTTATAATTTCCTTGAATATGTTGCATAATGCAAATCGTTGTTCTTATTCATATATGATACAATGTATAAGAACAAGGGTACAAAATATACGTATACTTGAAAACGGGATTTGTTTTGTAAAGAAAATTTGGTTGTACATGTATACATGTATTTGTACGCATGTGGTAGAATGTCTAAAGATGCCTTTTGCCCAGTGAAAAAGCACCTTGTTCGTGACTGGTCTAAAGAAAACCCCGGTAGCCCCATTCACTGTTCGAGCATGTAACATGGGTCTCAACAAAGCCCCATATAAAAAAGTACCGGATTCTTTGGCTTAGTCTAGTCCGGCCACACAAGTGGGTCCGGCATGGTCATTTTTACTTAATGTGCCGTAGAAAACAAAACAAACACACAAAAATCACAAAGAGAATCAAACTTTTGCCCCCAATCGACGAATTACGTATTTATATTTGGTATTCCTGTAACGACTTTTTCGCCTGCAACAACTGCACGCGCTCAATATAAATGACGTAATGTGGTAAAAGACCGGGAAATTCTCACTCGCGTGCAGCAACCGCACGTGTCAATATAAATTTACTTAAAGGGGTGCTTCTGCTATCAAAGAGGCATTGAATCAATAAGACAGCACATGTGTAAAGGGTGCCTGTCACACACACACACACACACACACACACACACACACACACACAAAAAAGAAAAAAAAAAAAAAAACACTACGCACAGAAGGGGCAATAGAGGCTAATGACAATTCAAATGAGTGAGTGATTTTTAGTACGTCCCACTAACAGCTAGGTCCTACGGAGATGTGGACCTTGGTGCAAAGCCCCATATGAAAGGCTTGAGAAGCTTGGAATCGAACTCATAACCCCTGGGTGACAAAACGAGCAGCTTTACCACTACACAACCGAGGCGTCATTTCCCAATATTTCATACTGTTAAATATCTAATAAAAGGACTGCAGACATTTCACCATTCCCCGCCTCTGCACTTACATCAAGCAAGTGCCATAGCTCTGTTAATGAATTAATAAAATTTCAAGAATATATCTCAAATAGTTTTCAAGTTACAGAGCCGACAGAAATATATTACAGAAATCACTAAAATAGTTTCGGTGATCAAAGGGCCGTAACTCCAAAAGCAGGCTCTATCGTCAAAGTATATGAAAGAAAAGAAGGGCAGTTATCAGTTCCTGCTGAAATGATTAATAGCTTATGAATAAGCCCATCCCAGAAAAGTGTGCAGGCTCGACAAGAGCGAAATAGTGTTGACTTGGCCGTTTAACTCCAGTTCAAACCAAAATTATGTCGGTACAAAGTTCTCATGTCTGAAGTAAGATTTACAATGTACGTTCACTGAACAGGACAAAACGTACACTACTACAATGTACGTGTGACCAGCAAAGACTCGGGCCAGTCTCTGCATCGACCCACTATATGAAGCAAGCTTCTTGGATAGCCCGGAGTCCAAAGAAGGTGCATACTGTACGATCAGCGAATGATCTGGTCAGAATGTGCTGTTGCAGTCGCACATTTTATCTCGCTTTGGACAGCCCGACTATCGAAGTTAAATACGATCAGCGAATTCTTTATCAAAATTTTCAGTTGCGCAGACTGACCCGAGTCTTCGCTCGTCGCACAAGACGTTTTGTTTAACCCAGAGATTGTAGGAGGCACATACGATTAGCAAAGGCTCTGATCAGACTACTGATGTGCAGGATCAGAGTGCATATGCAGGCTGATCCGTCTCTTCGTACAAGTTTTATCGTAGGTTTTGCCATGCACAGACTCATGCGTGATTTTTTGTGCAAACCATAACGCTTAGCACTGGGTAAAATTTTCAACAGGCGACATTTTGAAATATTTTTCTCATTCTTCCAAGAAAACAGGATTTGCGTTTCATGCAAATTGTCTCCATTGCATGAAATGTCAAATCCTGTTTTCTTGGTAATAAAAAAAAAAAAAATAAAGAATTTGTCGTCTGCTGAATTTATAGCCCAGATAATGGTAAGTTTGATACCCGCGAGCACCAAGTGTTGTGTCCTTACGCAAGGCACTTTATCCTTGTAACTTAGTATTGGTTTCTACCCAGCTCGCTGCCCAGGAAGACTCTGCCTAGAATGTCCGCGAGGACATATGGCTGATCATTTTGAAGACGCTTTTCCTCCGATGCTAGGTTTATACACGTGTCTCTTTTACTCGTTAATTTAATTTCGGCCTTAGTTTTGCATATCGAATGTTGAAGACACAAAAACAGAACGCTTTACATGGAAACGAAAGTTTTGAAGATTGCTCTGTAAGCCAATAAATGTGTTATTACTGTACATATTTTAAGAGAATAACATAACATAATATTCATTTTGTACCCAGATGAATGCGGGGTAACGTCCTCACACTGCAGGTGTTTATTCTTTTAAGGGAGCTAACTGCAATTGACTATCAGAAGGGAGTTAACTGCAATTGCTTTACGTTGGAAAAACATTTTTTATGAATCGCGCCAAAAGAGGGGACATGCTTATACAATAGGATTAAACACCCTTCCGCCAGAAACTTGTAACTGTCACTCTTGAAGCAGTGGAAGGAGCGAATGACCGTTACAGTAGCAAATACATGTGTTTCATGATAAATCGCTACAATTTGTGGGGATCAACTCCGCGATCAGGTCTCGCGTTCGATTCCTGCCCGTGCGATATCATTTTTTTCCAATAAAGTCAGTGCAAACAATTTCTAGCTCGAAAGGAGACATGTCATATTTGCATGAGGGTAAAAAGAAAGAGCATTCCAGAGAGCGAGAGAGAGAAAAAGAGAGAGAGAGAGAGAGAGAGAGAGTATGCAAAACTTGTAAGATTCTGGCTCGTCCATTTTAGGCACATCCGGCTATGAGATTTAGATATTCCTACAGACAAATGGCTAAACTGTTTTTGCAAACAGTGAATACCCTGATCAGACGACGCGTTCTATCATCTCGATATATGACTTAAGTATTTTTTTTTTTTGTTTAAAGTGACATAAGACACCAAGTCACCATCGTCAAGTGTTGTTTTAAATGGACAGTCCTAACCCTGGTCCAATCATCAACCGTCCAGCCCCCGATCCGAGCAGTGTAGATACATTTCAGCCTGTCCAGTTCTGTCTCCCTTGTCAAATGAAATGTATCCATACTTTAACCCTTGAAGCAAGCGCTTAGTATATTCAGCAGACGGCATTTTCGTTTTTTTTCTTCTTATTTTCCAGTGTAAATCAAGCTTGTCATTACATGTGAATCGTCTGCTGGGCAGACGATTCACATGAACTGTTCAGCCTTATTTTACTGTAAAATACTAAAACAGATCGGCATCTCTACAATTTTCAGCAGTGCTTCGGGATCAAACTACTTTCTTGGCCGCAGCAGCAGCACGTGCAAAGTGACACGAGAAAAATGGGCCAGACCGGATAAAAGTGATTGTCACATGAAAATGAGTATAGGAAGACTCAGGCGGCCACCACCCCTAATCCAAAACTTACACGGGGCGATTAGAAATCACCGGAGGCTTTGCTCCAAATACGTCGCCGGCCTTACGCACTGGGGCTATCAGCTGTTGTTCGGATATGCCTTTTGATACTCGCGGCTGAAATATTAAAAAAAAAAAAAAAAAAAAAACAGTCGCAGAGTTGGTCCTCGGAAGCAGAACTATTTAAGTGTGTAGATTTTGCAGTCTGTTCCTGCTGCTGCCAACACTAGTTTAGAGGGTATTTATTGTATTCGCAGTTGTAACAATTTTTGTTTGGTTACTCCAAACCACTCGACGGAAAATTGCGGATTGTAAAATTGGTTCGCGAATTGAAAATAATAATAATAATAATGTTTTTTTTTTTTTTTTTTTTTTTTTTTTTTTTGTTACCTGAGCCCTACTGGAGGTACAGTAAAATGGTCAATACTGGTAAAAACTTCTTATCTTACGGTCAAAAATGTCGCGCTGTGACTCGCTGTGTCTCTTTGAAAGGCAATAAAATTCTCGGCCGGATTAGTGTCTCGCTCAGCGTATCGCTACAATGTCTCGCTGAGAATACCTGTGCGTCTCGCCAGCTGTCTCGCTCGTCTCGGTGACGAGACGAAGCAACACCGTGGCGGAAAAAATGGTCATGGTGACGACCGAGATCTATAGGAATGTCTCGCTGGCTGTACTGTAGCTCAGTCAGATGCGCATACGACTGGTTATCGGGAGGTCTCAAGTTTTATCCCTGCCGGGTATGGCAACGGAGCAACTTTAGAATCTGTCCGCCACTTAATATTACCTTAACCGGCTGTAAATATTCCAGATAGAAGTATGCTAAATATGATGATCTGACTAACCTAACCCTAACCGTCAGTGACTGCTAACTTAATCCTAACCGTCTGTGCAGTTAATGGGTGTACAGACTCACATACTGAAGTCAGGAAACAGTGACAGACATTCTAATGTCTATCCATGGCAACATTCACGTCTTAGAAACCCACAAAAGGACAGAACTTCCCTCAAATGACAGGTATTCCTTCATTTTATAGATTTGCCTATCTATAAAAGGATAGATATTTGCTGTTTGAAATGATAAATTCATGAAATTATTGTGGAAAACGATAAAATCACGTTGAAATCTCTTCATTACAACAGCAGCTACGTTGGGAAAGACCAGAGGTCTTCAGAAAGCTGCATTTTCTGCGAAAATAAAGAAAAAATCAATGTTTTGTCTTGAAATCACTTGAAATAAAATAAGATTTAAGGATAATCTGTGGGCTGCCCAAACATGGCGGCGGAATTTGCCACCTCTACATGTCATCATAAAATATCAATAGAAATCACAAATGAAATGCATGTCTCAAAAGTCTGACAACTGATTACTTAAATATCAAGGCATATCAAGTGGATAGTAAAAGATAAAAGTGCATTTTATAAGTATGAAAAAACTAACCGTCTAACTTATGCAAATTCAGGACCAAAACGTTCCCTTTTCTTTTTCGACAATTCATAAAATACTAACGTTAGTTTGTTTCACAATTTTCCATGTAGAGCAGACAGAAATTAAAATATCAAAAAGCTTTCAAATAAAAGCACAATATGTGTATGTCCGAAGGTACCAAAACTGATACAAAAAACTAAAACCTTGTCCTTTCATGTATATGATGGACTAGATACCGGTTTGTAGTCTATCTGCATGTGCAAGGGTGGCAGCTACAGTACAGCTCAGGTGGTTTTTCAAAATCCCCCCCGAGCCGGTGGGGAGTGGATTCGGGTGGAAAGGATTAAATTTTAGTATCCCATGGTGGTTTCACCCGGGCCGGTGGATCCGCTGCGTTCCCGTGGTAAAAATTGCCTGATAAAATTACTTTCAAACAGGTAAAATTCGATGCGATTATGACAGGCAATTGAAACAGCCGCGGGGGCCACGCGGTGTTTCCGCGATGAAGTGAGAAAGCTGTTTCCAAAGGGGCGTTGCTAAAGCCAGTCGTACTTTTTCGGCATGCACAATTGAATAGGACCAAACTGCTGACCTGATCAAATCAGCCTTTTCAACTCATTGTGTGACAGCAATTAACGAATTTTGATTGCAAGCATTCCCATTCACCATGAGCGTACAGAATTGTTGGTATCTGCGTACACAAAACGTACCGCAAATTCGGTGCATAAATTGCAATATTCGTAAGTCCTGCTTGAGTCAGTTTTCGCTCATCAGCATCCTTTTGAATATTAATAAAGCATCGAAACACTGCGATTGCCGACGAACAATAACGAATGCGTATGGCCAATGCATAGAAAAGGACGAGTTTTCCAAATTGCCACTTTCCGATCCCTCAAAATTAGGTTTATTCTCTTGTTCTCTTGAAATATTAACCATTGCTGCCCTGTTCCTTGAAATATATTTGGGTGTTCCCTTGGTCCATAGAAAACCCCGGTAGCCCCATTCACTGTTCGAGCAGGTAACATGGGCCGCAACAAAGCTCCATATGAAAAAGTACCGGATTCTGTGGCTTAGTTTGGTCCGGCCAACAAGTGGGCAGGGCATGGTCATTTTTATTTAATGTGCCGTAAAAAAACAAAACAAACACTCAAAAATCTCAAAGAGAATCAAACATCTGCCTCGAATCCACGAATTACGTATTTATGTTTGGTATTCCTGTAACTGCCTTTTCCCATGCAACAACCGCACGCGCTCAAAATAAATGACGTAGTGTGGTAAAAGACCGGGAAATTCTCACTCGCATGCAGCAACCGCACGTGTCAATATAAATTTACTTAAAGGGGCGCTTCTGCTATCAAAGAGACATTGAATCAATGAGACAGCCCAAGCAAAAATGGTGTCTGTCATACTAAAAACACACGTAACGAACAAGGGGCCACAGAAGTTAATGACAATTCAAATGAGTGAGTGAGTTTTTTAACGTCCCACTAATAGCGAGTTCATACGGAGGTGTGGACCTTGGTTTAAAGTCCCATATGAAAGAAGCCTGGGATCGAACTCATGACCCCTGGGTGACAAGGCGCGCAGCTTTACCACTACACGACCGAGGCACCCTTTCAGAATATTTCAACCTGTTAAATATCTAATAAAAGGGCTGCAGACATTTCACCATGCCCCACCACTGCACTTTCATCAAACAAGTACCATAACTTTGTTAATAAATTAATTAAGTTTCAAGAAAATATCGCAAACAGTTTTCAAGTTACAGAGCGGACACAAATATATTACAGAAATCACTAAAATAGTTTCGGTGTTCAAAGGGCCATAACTCCAAAAGTAGGCCTTATCGTCAAAGTATATGAAAGAAAAGAAGAGCAGTTGTCAGTTTCTGCTGTTATAGCTTATGAATAAGCCTGCCCGGAAAAGTGTGCGGGCTCGATGAATAGTATTGACTGGGCAGTTTAACTCCAGTTCAAACAAAAATTACGTCGGTACAAAGTTCTCATTTCTGAAGTATGATTTACAATGTACGAACTTTGAACCGGATAAAATCTACAATACTACAATGTACGTGCGACCAGCAAAGACTCAGGTTAGTCTGTGCATCGACCCACTAGATAAAGCAAGCTTCTTGCATACTGTACGATCAGCGAAGGGTCTGAACAGAATGTGCTGTTGCAGTCGCACTGTTTATTCCGCTTTGGACAGCCCGGCTATCGATGGTAAATACGATCAGCGAATGCTCTTATCAGAATGTGCAGGCGCGTACTGACCCGAGTCTTCGCTCGTCGCACAAGACGTTTTGTTACACCCAGTAATCATAGGGGGTACTTACGATTAGCGAAGGCTCTGATCAGACTACTGAGATCTGCTGATGTGCAGTCTCAGAGTGTGCAGGCTGATCCGTCTCTTCGTACAAGTTTTTATTGTAGGATTTGCCATGCACAGACTCATGCGTGAGTTGTTTGTTTTGCATGTCGCATATATTGAAACCACAAAAACAGAACACTTTACATGGAAACGAAAGTTCTGAAGATTGCTGTATAAGCCAATAAATATAATGTTATTAATGTATTATACTGTAAGAGAATAACGTGACAAAGTACATGTATTCATTTGTACCCTGATAAATGCTGGGTAAGGTACTCACACTTCAGGTTTTACTGATTTAAGGGAGCTAACTGTAACTGACTTAAAAGGGAGTTAACTGCAATTGCTTTACGCGTCTGATCTGTGCGAAATGGAATGTTTGTTTGTGTTGAGGTTTTACGGCCCAGTCAACCCAATGGGGTCATGTCGAGTGCGGTCAGTTTACCTAACCACACGTTTACTGGGCAAGCTTAGTCCGCTAAGCGGTTAACCAGTACTGCGCGCATTCTTTCGCCAGAAACTGACAAGTGCCCTTCTTGAATCAGCAGAAGGGAGAGAATGACCGTAGACAATATTTCATGATCAATCTCCACGAAAGAATGTTGCCGACCTTGGCGGGGGTTGAACCCGCGACCTCCTGGTCTCCAGTCGGACGGCGCATCTTACAGCGAAATGGAATGGGGAAGAGCATTTTTTATGAATCGCGCCAATACAGAGGGGCGGGGGGGGGGGGGGGGGCATGCTTATACAATAAGTGGTTAACTAGTACACTGAACTCCCTTCCGCCAGAAACTTGTAACTGCCAATCTTGAAGCAGTAGGGAAGGAGCGATTGACCGTAGCAAATACATGTGTTTCATGATAAATCACTCAATCTGTGAGGATCGAATGCACGATCCTGACCATCGGAGATAAATGCGTCCGCCTACGTGGCATTACTCATATTTTTTTTTTTCCGAGACGATGCTCGTTGGTCTCCAAATAAAGCCTCTAAGATAGCAGAAGCGCCCCTTTAAGCACCCGGGTACAAGGTAAGAAATAAACAAACAGAAATACGTTATTTTTTATTTCTTGTTTTATTCATTAATTCTTTTTGTTGTTTTTTTTTTTTTAATCTCTAGGTAAAAATATTTCTGTATTTATTCAGCGGCAAATCAGCCGAATGATGCGTAAGCAAAATAAAGGTTCCGATTTCCTCCCCATGCAAACTCGGAAAAATTCGGAGCTGTCAATCATTCTGACGTCACTAATCTTTCATTGCGAGCTCGCCATGATAAACTTTTGCCCACCGCGGAGTTCTACAGGTAAGTGGGTTGTTTTGCGGAGGGAACTCGGCGGAAACGCGGTGGACGGAAAATCCGTCGCGGTGGGAATTGGAGTGGGGTATCAGGAAGATCCGCGGTGGGCTAAAAAATCAACCCCACCGGTTTGGGGGGGATTTTGAAAAACCACCTGAGCTGTACTGTATGTACATTATATATGTACGGTCAATGTACATTGTATAGAGCTGTTTGAGTAGCCTGTAGCCAAATTGTGCTTTTATTTGAATGAATATGGATATTTTATTTTCCGGCTGCCCTAGACGGAACACTGTAAAACAAAATGACGTTAGTATTTTATGTATTCATAAAAAAGAAAAAGGAAATGTTTTGTCTCAAATTTATGCGTTAATAGGTAAGTTTACCCACGATCTATGTTTTGAGCAGAAATATAAAAAAAAAATATCAGAATTTTTTATCTGAAAATTTTCATTTTTCTGTGGTGAAATTTTCAGTATATTTGAATAGGCATGTTTTCGTAATGAACTACCTGATAATGTGTCTAACATGTGCCAGCCGAATAGTGGAGTCTGCACTGTTTGCTCAGGGCATAATCTGTCCAGACATTTACATATTTAGCTCCAAACAAGGCCCTTTTTGCAATTGAAATTTATTGATTTTTTTCTTGTTTCTTCCTGTAAACATATTTTGTGGTGTTCATTTGAAATGCCTCATAGTGACACTTTTAATGAGTCCCCACAACATGTTTTCTTGGCAAAATAAGAAAATCATTATGTGGATAGCCCATCTGATACAGGTTATGTATTTATCGTGAATACTGTATGCTCATTTAGTACTTGCTTATTGTTTTTAAATTTTAGACTATGTTGTCAATGTGGTGTGCAGATAGAGCCCAACCCCACCAACATGTGTGTGGCATGTATACGATCAGAGGTTGATATTACTGAGGGTATACCAAAACAAGGAGTTCTCTACTTCTGTAGGAAATGTGAGAGGTATGTGAACATGGCAGCAGATAAGAGTATCCTATAAATATCCTATCTCTTGACAACCAAAAAGTATTGATATTTTCCTTATTTCTCCTCAAAAATATATGTTGTGGGTACTCACTAGAAGTGCCTCATCGAGGCACTTCTAATGAGTACCCACAACATACATTTTTGTGGAGAAATATGAAATAATTATCATCTGCTACTCCCTCTTATCTAGAGCTGAAAATATGTTTTCCTATTTCTCCACAAAAACATGGTTACTCATTAGTAGTGCCTGTCCAGATATGTTTACATGAAGAAATAAGAACTAAAAAAAATACTACTACTGGTCAAACAAAGTGCCTTGTAAGTAGCTATGAGTGTATATGTATATATATTTCTATTTATTTATTTTGTCTGTGTGTGTGTGTCAAGGTAATATTTATTGATTAGAGGGGTATCAAGATAAATATTATTTTTATTTCTCCATGAAAACATACATTATGGGTACTCAAACTGCCTCAATAACTCACTTCTGATGAGATCTACAACATATGTTTTTGTGGAGAAAGAAGAAAAGAAACAGTACTTTTTGGTTGAAAACTGTGTATTGTAGGAGCATAAATCCTTTGCTGAACGGGAAAAGAAACAAGGTCAGACTGTTCAAAAATATTGTCTAGTTGACCAAATGGATGTTTGTTGTGAAATAAGAACAACTCTAGCTTTTAATTGAGCATGATTTTAATTTTACATGCAAGTATTTAAAAAAAAAGAAACATCAAAATTGTTGACTTTTTGCTTCTTTGGTAGGGAATACAAAAAAGAGATTTTAATTAAAAAGTGAAAACTGCATGCATAAATTCCTGACCTACGTAAACCAGTTTAGGCATAGCTAGGAAAATATTTTTCTTCAGTTTAGTTACCATGCTCTGGGCAGATTCAGCAGATGATAAATTGTTGATATTTTTCTTATTTTTCCTATAAAATAGGATCTGACACTTCATGCAAATTGTCTCCTCAGGAGACAATTTGCATGAAGTGTCAGTTCCTAAGGAGACAGTTTGCATGAAGTGTCAGATCCGATTTTCTAGGAAAAATAACAAAAATATTTCAAAATGTCGTCTGCAGAAATTTTTACCCAGCACGCAAAAAGTTACTAAAAAATTCTCCATGAAACCATACCTTGTGGGTACTCTGTAGTGCACTTCTAATGAGACTCATTAGAAGTGCACTACACAAGGCTTCTTAATGGTACCCTGAATTTATATTTCCGTGTAGAAATAAGAGAAATATCGACATTATTTTGGTTGAAAAAAAGAAAGACCTTATCTAGAACTACCTGTATATAATCCTGTCTATCCTCAGGTACCTACAGCCACCTGACCAGTGGATCAAAGCACAGTTAGAGTCGAGGGAGTTGTTGTCAGTCTGCCTAAAAAAGCTGAAAGGATTAAATAAGGTTTGTAGAACTGTTTAAGGGGACTAGTTACTTTTGCAGGGGGACAACTCTGTCGGAATTGTTTTCCTTCCCTTCTGAAAAGGGGTCTACAGTCAAGCCTGTCTTAAAGACCTCCTGTAAGCAAGTACCTCCATCAAAAGGTCATATTTTTTTTTTATCCCTTGTAAGTCATATAAGTGTAAGTTTACCTGTATTAAGCAAATACTTGTCTTTAGCAAATACTTCTAGCATTTTATTTCAGTGCTCGCTTAATGCATGCCCTGCTGAATAAATTAAGATGCCACGCCCTTTTCAGTTTTTTGGAAAATCATAAAGTCAGTATACACAGTGACAAAATTAGGAATGTTCAGGTGCACAGACATGGACTCAAAATAAATTAGGGGATAACTGCATTCAAATTTGTCATTTGGGGAGGTAAATCGGACATTTTACGGTCAGAAATTTCGTTTTACGGCGACACGTCAACCAGTGAGAAGCGACATTACGTGATGACGTCGGATTTCTGACACTATATCACAGAATATGCTATCACAAAATTTTGACATTGCATTACATACACAAGTGCATTAGAATGTTGTGTAATCAGACGTCCAGGGAAAGTAAGCATTACTTAATAAGCATGCCTATCACTCTGTACAGAGAATTAGGAAAATACCGGAATAGTACTAAAAAAAAGACCATGATCAAAAGTATAGGGTCATAAATGAGATTTATTTTACAGGGATCATTTTCTGGCGCGATTTCGCGATATTCTCGCATTTTTTTGCAAGAAATCGCATCAAAATTCCAGGAGTGAGAAAAAAAATCGCACGCTGAATTTTTCTCATTTCGCGCCGTTAAGTTCCTATTTTGCACATGCGGTTCATTTCGAGACTATCGGACTGTTCTGTTTGACCGGTTTCTGAATTATTGTGGCGCCAAAATTCATTACACATACGAACGCAGGTAACCATTCGTTAATCTGTATCATTGAAAAGCTTTATCGTAAAAACTCAGTCGGTCTCTGGTTTTAGTAAGCGTTTATTTGATCGCTACCTCGAGTCAGCAAAAACATGTCCGCCGACTCGGAAAAAAAAAAGTAAAAAAAAAATTATCCGACCCGAAGCCGTCCAGTCGGGATGGCAACATGTTAAAGTATCTTGTTCGAGCACAACCCAGCTCGACAGAAGCGGCCACGCTCTCCTCCCCTGATTCGGATGACGATCTCGGATCAAACACAAGACCGAGCTGAGCTTGATGAATAACAAGCCCATGAAGCCCTTATTCAGCCGTTTGCATTTTATTACGAGCCAGGCGTAACGAATAAGAAATGAAAGTGAAACCAGCAACAAGCTTTAAAATTATTTACAGTATTAGTTGATAACAAAAAATAAGAAAATGTGCAAGACAGAAAAATAAATGTAAACGGTACCTTTCAAGATAATCAGTGATTTATTTACAGTTTGATTCTATTCAGTCTCAATTGAAATTCCATAAGTCCTGTGAGAAAATCATGAATCTGTAATATATTTTAGAGCAGATATATACTGTTTTTTTGTGAGTTCAGGGACTCACTTTTATAAAATTTGTGAGTCCTAGAGAAAAATTATGAGTATTTGAATTGGAACTCCCAGGTAAACAAAATCATTGGATAATGTCACAAAATCCCAGAGAAATAATTCCTGAAGAATTTCTGAAACAAATCCTTTGAATTGCAGTTTCTGATCCCACAATTTAAAGTCCCTGAATTCAGAGTTAAATTCCAGAATTAATGAAACATTGAAGTAATCCAATAAAAAAATGAAAGTGTACAAACATGCTCATATGAAAATCTTCTCTCCTTATATAATATCAAAGAACATTCTAAAGAAAAAATAGAGTACTAGAGGCATCACTTATTTTCCAGTATTTGTCAAGAAAAATTTAAATGTTCTGTGACATGCCAAAAATAGCTTAATCTAGACTATTCCATTTGGAAATTCTAAAAAGAATATAAACAACTTGTTATTTAAACATGATTTTCCAGAAAGTTCAAATTTATAAAAAACACTTGCAGTAAACATGAAAATAATGATACTTAAAATAATCAAACACCCTATATATAAACATTTTATTAACCTGATTTAGAGTACATTACAAAATAAGCAATAATAATACTTAAACATACAATTCTGATACAAAATCTGGCCTTTACAAAAAAAAAAAAAAAAAAAAAAAAAAAATCTCTCTCAGTTTGTCCGAGCGAGCGAAAAAAAATCTCACTGAATTTGAAAATCTCTCACTGTTTTTGTCCAAATGGGATTTTTTCTCTCACAAAAATCTTGGGCCAGAATAATCCCTGATTTTATATAGTAATTTTAGGCGTTTAAAGTTTTAAGTTGTTTAATATGTTGCCTGATATATGGTTAATATGGTTTGTGTTCCATTGTTTTTAACAATATTTACTTTTATTTCAGGTTAGACTCATTGATGCTGGGTTTGTGTGGACAGAGCCTCATTCTCAGAGAATTAAAGTGAAACTCACAATACAGAAAGAGGTAACCTCTTCTTTAGACAATGTTTACCGTATTTACCTTAAGTTTTCAGACACCAAGTATCTCCTTGTCATTAAACCTTTTATCAACAGGTACATCTTATCCAAATGGCAGATGTCATGGGACAGAGCGACATTCAATAAACTACATGAAATAAACCGGTTCTTGGTAAAAATACCATTTATTGATCATTAAGACAAGAAGAAGTGGTTCTTACTCGTCTATGTATAGGTCATACTAGACTCACACATTCTTATCTACTCAAACGAGAAGATAAGCCATTTTGTATCAGCTGTAATGAACCTTTTACGGTTAAACACTTTCTGATCGACTGCATTGAATTCTCTCATGTGCGACGTCAATTCTTCCAAACAAATGACCTGAGATACTTATTTGAAAGTGTACCGGCTGATAACATACTAATGTTTTTAAAACACATCAATCTTTTTAACAAAGTATAACTGCTTTAATTTTTAATTCGTTCTAGTTTTACATTTTATGCATTTATGACTTATCATTATAACCGTTTCACTACAGAACCATGTTAGTTCACCATTTTGACGCAAATGACTCTCATGGGTTGATGCGTCGTTAAACCTGAACTCATCATCATCATCATACTTGTCCTTAAATTTGGACATGTCCATTTGACTACCTATTAATGTTTCTAAAAACTATTGGATGAGTGGCAAACAGTGTACACCCTGATCAGATGCTGCATTCTGCAGCATCAGATCTGGGTCTACACTGTTTGCTCAGCTTGTCTATCGAAATACTCATGGTAAATATGGTAGCTTGCCTATATGAAAAGTACAGAAAAACTTGTTGCATTAGGTTGGGGTTTTGTAAAGTGTGGTTGCATTGGCATATGCACTGCATACAAAACTAAGTTCTAAGAGTTTGCAAATTTACTTCTTCTGTGTAAAGTGCCAAGCAAAAAGTGACCTTCTGAAAGATGTCAAAAGCACAGTAATATTAATGTTTTATGTTAAAGATCTTTTTGAAGAACTGAATCTTTGAGTGCCTTGAGAGAGTAAGTGTATACTTGGACTGATGTTCAGTACTGGTCTTGCCTGCCTCGGTGGCTCAGTTGGATGCGCCGTCCGACTGGAGACCAGGAGGTCGCGGGTTCAACCCCAGCTGAGGTCGGCAACATTCTTTTGTGGAGATTGATCATGAAATATTTTCTACGGTCATTCTCTCCCTTCCGCTGATTCAAGAAGGGCAGTTGTCAGTTTCTGACGAAAGAATGTGCACAATACTGGTTAACCGCTTAGAGGACTAACCCTGCCCAGTAAACGTGTGCTTAGGTAAACTGACCGCGCTCGACATGACCCCATTGGGTTGACTGGGCCGTAAAACCTCAACACAAACAAACAAAAGCCTGCCCAGTAAACGTGTGGTTAGGTAAACTGACCACGCTCGACATGACCCCATTGGGTTGACTGGGCCGTAAAACCTCAACACAAACAAATCAGTACTGATCTTAAGTTTTGTGTTTTACTAGAGCGGTACAGATTACTGTATTAAAGCAGATTTACCCTAGATATTCTGATAGAAAACTCCCAGGCCCAGAGGTTATAAAATTTTTTTTAATGCTCAACTCACCTGAGTCTGTACTGTTGACATATACAACCATTATGTTAGTGATCGCTGCAGATCGGATATGTGTATATGTGCAGCCTGATCTCAGTCTCAACTGACCACAGATGTCAGTCATAAGGTTGTTTTCTGTTTTTGGAGAGATGCATTTTTCAGCATCACTTTGCTTGTGTCTAATTGTAGGTTTTGAATGGAGCAGTTCTGCAGCAGGTGTTTGTAGTAGAATTTGTTGTTAACAGCCAACAGTGCCCAGCATGTCACAGAGTTGAAGCCAAGGATTTCTGGAGAGCAGTGGTTCAAATCAGACAAAAGGTAATAGAAAGTGCACAATACTAGTCAACTTCTTTAGAGGACTAAGCTTGCCCAGTAAAAGTGTGGTTAGGTAAACTGACTGCGCTCGACATGACCCATTAGGTTGACTGGTCCATAAAATCTCAACACAAACAAACAAACAAAAGGTATTGCTGTAATAACTCAAAGCATAGGGACAGGCAGGCCTGGGCAAACAGAATGCGGCATCTGATCTGGGTCTACACTGTTTGCCTTTCATCCAGCATTATTTAGACACACCCACACACATCCCTTGGTGAATAAATTAAGAGACCATGCACACTTCTAATTTCCAGCCAATCAGATATTTAGACACATCCATAGTTAGAAAAATGGTCTTGTTCAAATTTTAGGACATTGAGTTAAGGTGTCCCAATATTTAGGGCAAATATGGTATTGGTGAATTAACCCTTTTCATGCTGAATAAATCGAGGCCACACCAAATTCTAATTTCCAGCCAATCAGATTACTTGATAGAGGTTGTTGATACAAGTTCACATACTTAATGACAAACAGTGCAGAACAAGATCAATTCTGAAGAAGCCATCTGATCCGGATCTACACTGTTTGTAAAGGCAGGGCATATCTGGGTTCAGCAGGACTAGGGTAAAGGGGACTTGGCAGACATGGTAGATTTACTGCAGTTTCTGCGACAAAATCACGTCCCCTCTTTAACTTAAAGTCTGTTATTTAAAGTATATCTTCATGAGACTTCATAGAAATATTAACCAAAATAAGTCGACATGCAGAGCACGAAAGCCATAACTCTTGAATTTGTATTTTTGAGTTACCTGTATTTTCCTTAACAGGAGATGACTTTCATATAAGCGAAAGCTTACTTCAGATCCTGTCATTTGAGATTGTAATTGATTGTACATGTTCATTGTTCTTGACAAATAAATACTGTTTAAACCAAAACTGGTTAACCGCTTAGAGGACTAAGCCTACCCAGTAAAATTTGGTTAGGTAAACTGACCAGTCTAGACATGACTCCTTTGGGTTGACTGGGTCATAACACTTCAACACAAACAAACAAGAAATGGAGAAAATTATCCCCAAAAACTACTCATTAATATCTTCTCCAGTTTAAATAGCCCATTTTAGTCTGGAAACTGCTAAAAGAGACATTGGCAAATAGTGCAGACCCAGATCAGATGCTGTAGAATACAGCATCTGATCAGGGTCTACACGATTTGCATTAAACATAGGAATTTCTACAAAACATGGTACATGTAATAATAGAAACTTACCAGATACCCTGGTATTGGAAGTAGACCAGTCCAAAGAGTTGTGGTAGAAGAGTCCACTCAACATAAAAGGTTTAGTTAAGTGATTTATTGTGAACTGTGACGTTTTGATTTTCAGACTGACCATAAGAAGACATTTTACTATCTGGAACAGCTTATTCTCAAACATAGAGCCCATGTTAACACAGTGAACATTAAACCGTCACATGGTTAGTATAGTGAATATTTAATAAAAAGTTTCAGTTTGACTGGTTTACATGTAATTAGGTAGAAAACTTAAGGTAGATGAATACACTTGAAATATTCTGACCATAAGAAGACATTCTATACTCAAACATTGTCATACTAGCCATTTCATTACAAAACCAAGTTAATATACCGTTTTGACGTAAATGATTCTCGTGGGTTGACGTGTCGTTAAACCTGAACTCATTATCATTATACTCAAAAATAAGGCCCATGTTGACTCAGTGAACATTAAACCATCACTTGTTTAGTATTGTGAAACCTTAAATAAACCTGTTCAGTTTGACTGGTTTACATGTAATTAAGTAGATAGCTTTAGACACGAGTTCAGTTTGACTTGTTTACATTTACATGTAATTTGGTAGAAAACTTAAGGAATACTGGCACACTTGAAAAATTCTGGCCATAAGAAGACATTTTAATATCTGCTTATTCTCAAATACAGAGTCCATGTTAACACAGTGAACATTAAACCATCACATGATTAGTATAATGAAACTTTTAACCTTTAATTTGCAGCAGATGGCATTCTGTTATTTTCTTTTCCATTGTAAATAAGTCTTGCCATTTCATATCAAGACTTATTTTCTTTGAAATTTAAATAAAATATTTAAAATCATGTTGTCTGCTGCAGCTGTGATTGGACTATATGGGTAAGTAAGTCTTTTTAGTTTGACTGGTTTACAAGTAATTAGGCAGAAAATTTAAGGTAGATGGATATGTAAGATACTTAAGTTATTGTTTCTGAATAGTTAAGCATTGGCACTCTTGGGTAAATTCAGCAGACAAAAGAAGTGACCGGGTGGCAAAATGGTTAGCCTTGGCAACTTCAGATCATGATACAACATATGTTTTCATGGAAAAATCAGTATTATGTATGGATGTTTTTTTATTTCTCCACAAAAACATAACCAGCACAGTGGCTCAGTGGTAGAGCGTCCGCTTTGTGACCTGGAGGTTGTAGGTTCGATCCCCGTCCGAGTCATACCGAAGATTTTAAAAATGGTACTAGCTGCTCTTTTGCTTGGCGCTCAGCATTAAGAAAGTAGAGTTAGATCTGGTCACCTCAGTGTCAGTATAATATGACTGGGTAGAATATCATGTCAAAGTGTCTGAGGCATGATATTTCATTGAGGCAACACTCTAGAAGTGAGCACTGAGCTCCCTGCCACATCCAGACACCATCGTAATATGACTGAAAGATTGTTGAAAGCGACATTAAGCCAAAATCAAACAAACAAACAAATCCACAAAAACATATGTTGTGGGTACTCATTAGAAACACATTGACAAGGCACTTCTAATGAGTCCCTACATCATATGTTTTTGTGGAGAAATAGCAAAATATCGATACTTTTTAGCTGAAAAGTATTTTAAGAGAAGTATGTTTAAATTCTACAGATGGTCTTGACTTCTACTATGCTAAGAAGGATGATGCGAGGAAGATGGTAGATTTTTTATTGTCGGTTGTTCCTTGCAAGTAAGTAGCGATTCAGAGCTTTACTAAGAGCGTTTTTTTTTTAATTCTCCATGAAAATATTTGTTATGCATACTTTTTGAAGCACCTGAATGAGGCACTTCAAGTGAGTATGCACAACATAATTACGGTAAAGGTCCTTAAATTTTGAACACCAAAGTGTCTGACAAAATGACATATGCAAACAGTGCAGACCCAGATCAGACTGCTCCTGAAGGAGCAGTCTGATCAGGATCTACACTGTTTGCTATACCACTAAGTATTTTAAAAAAAACGCTACATAAAAAGTAAAATTTATGCCAAAACAGTAAGGAATAAAGTGTTCGAAATTTTAGGACATTTACCGCTTGTTCTTTAATGTAGAAAAAAGGAAAAGTATACATACTTTTTAGACAAAGAAAAAAAAATGTCTTCTGCTGCAATTGTGTATGTATTTCTGCTGGACTGGTTGGCATGTATTTATTTCTGCTGGACTGGTTGGCATGTATTTATTTCTGCTGGACTGGTTGGCATATATTTATTTCTGCTGGACTGATTGGCATTATTTCTGCTGGACTGGTTGGCAGGCAAGTCAGTAGTAAAGACTCCCAGGGGCTAGTCTCCACTGGAAATCCTGCAGTGACCATTGGAAAGCCAACATGTTTTCACTTATGATGGCTGTCTGTATAAAACTGGTATATTTCCACATTATTGACATTTAAAGGATCCCAATAACTGGCTCTTATAGGTTGATATAGGTCTTGAATGTAGGTCAGTATAGCTCCAGAAAACTGTATTCTTATTTCTCGACAAAAATATGTGGTAGGTACTCATCAGAAGTGCCTCGAGGAAGCATTCCTAATGTGTACAACAATGTATATAACTATGTTTTTCTTAAAATATTATGTACCGTACATTTTTTTGGCTAAGTAAAATTTTATGTTGAGAGAACACAGTACAAAGAGTTATGTTTAATCGGTAGGAGTTAAATTTATACATGTCCAAGATGGTCATTGTGTAACTGTTCTATTATGATATTAACAAACACAACTTAAAGGGAAATGCCTGCTAATTGTAGTGTATATCCTCAGCTTCAGATAAGGGGCTTTTTTCAAACAAAAATTGTTGATATTTTTCTTATTTCTCCAGGAAAACATATGTTGTTGGTATGGGGGTGGTCGGGTGTGGCCAAAGAGTCATGTATATTACGTCACTGGGGCGTCCAACTGATATTGGCTTACAGTTGGGCAAGGCCTGCTATCCTTGAAGCAGGTTAAGGTAGAGGGGGAATGTTTCTATTTCTTCTGTTTCTTACCTTTCATTCCTGTTCTTCTTTCTTCCTTGCCCCTCCCTTTCATCTCCTCTACTATCTCTCATATCGCTTTTCTCCCTTTCTCTGGGAGATAACACAAAATGACCCACAAGGGTTGATGTGTCATATAAACCAACACAATCAATATGTTGTGGGTACAATAGAAGCACCTCAAATGAGTACCCACAACATATGTTTTCGAGGAGAAAAAAGAAAATATTTTCTGGATACCCACTCAGATCTGGACCTATGAATTAGTGTACAATATTCAGCTTAACAAAACAAGCACCTAATAGTTATTATGAGTTCTATATTTTTATATGGAGTAGTGTCTTGGTTTTCTGAGTTTTTTTTGTGTTTTCCAGACATCAGGTTGCTCAAGAACTGATATCACATGACATCCATAACAACACATATAACTATAAACACAACTTCTCTGTACAGATTGTGCCGGTTTGTAAGGTAAGCATCATCTTATTATATCCCAGCATACATGGATATGGAGCGGTATATAGTTTTTGCTTTCCTGTTCTTCCCTTCATATGTGTGTAAGTTTGTTTGTCCTTCTGTAGTGTTAGTGGACAACTGGGTTGAAGTTTTAACATCAGATTTTTAAAGACATCTAGGCTTGTTGATGAATTTTGTTTATGTTTTGCCCATGTTTTGCTGTGTAGTTCCCACATTTTATTGGGCTATACAGCTAAAAGTGTTACCTAAAATGGAATGTCATGGTAATAGGGGAACGACTGATACTTTTACTAGTGGGACTATATTTGACCAGCTTGTCACCTTGTAGAAGTGTCTGGGTGGTCAAGTGGTTAGCACTCCTGACTGGATCATGAGTGCCTGGATTTTAAATGCCGCTGGAGATGAAATTCAACTAATATTTATGTATGGTGATACATTGCCAAGAACCTTGCATTATCACCCATCATCTTGATATACTTTAAATAATGTTGTAATGTAAAACACCAACTCATTGTCATTATCTGGTCACTTCGTCTAGCTCTTGACTGTCATGGCTCTAGCACCTTGCCCTAGGTTATATAACTTTATTCATGCTCAGCTCAGCTGAGCATGAAATTTGTCCCGCTAATAAATCTCAAATTACTTACAAATGCAAACTCTTTCTTGCTAAACCTAGCAGAGCATGAAAATTTCTCTGCTAATAAGAATGCCATCCATTGTGGGCATTTCCATATCTATAAGCAGAGAAAATTTCATGATCCGCTGAGTTGAGCATGAAAAAAGTTTTATAACCTTGGGGGTGGGGGGCTTTTTCTGGGGCTATGTTTGATGAACTCAGAAAGTATAGATTATTTCTTAGGACTTATCATTAAATTGATCACATTGAAGGCATAAAGTTGATCACATAATAAAAATTTTTTGATTTTTTGGACAGTTAAAACAGACCAGTAGGAGATGTTGTATTGCTCAGCAGTAATTGAACAGCTTGTTAAATTCCATTACAGGACAATGTTGTCTGCCTTCCAAAGAAGTTAGCGGCCTCTCTAGGAAATATAAATCCCATCTGTGTTTGCTTCAAGGTCACACAGACAGTTCATGTGATAGACCCGAACACCTGTCAAGGTAGGCCATGACATATCTTTAATTAAGGCACTTTTTTTAACCAAAAAAAGACCAGCCTCAGTGGCTCAGTTGGATGCCTGTCTGACTGGTGATCAGAAGGTCGCGGGTTTGATCCTGCTGGGTCCAGCAATCATTTCATGGAGATTGATCATGAAATATATTCCTCCCTTCTGCAGATTCAAGAAGGGCAGTTGTCAGTTTCTAGCAAAAGATTATGCACAAGTACTGGTTAACTGCTTAGAGGACTAAGCTGCCCAGGAAAAAGTGTGCTTAGGTAAACTGACCACCTCCACATAGCCCTTATTGGTAGACTGGGCCACAAACCTCAACATAAACCAAACATAATCAGCCAAAAAGTATTGACATTTTTCTTATTTCTCCATGAAAACATATGATGTTGGCACTCACAAGAAGCACCTTGATTCACATGAAATGTCAGGGCGCAGATGTTCAAAGCATCGTTAGCATAACAAGCTCGTTAGTGGTCAAAATGTTAACTGTCTAATAAGTACAATATCTAATTCACAGGTATTTTTGCTGAAAAACTGTGAGTAGCTTTTGCAAATGCAAAAGCTACTCACAGTTTTTCAGCAAAAATCTTAGCATATATGCCATATTTAGTGATCAAAGTTTTAACGATACGTTAAGTAACAACATCGTTAATTTTGAACAACTGGGCCCAGGATTATTTTCTTGAAAAAAATAGAATATAGTCTGCCACATGTTGAATGATGATTTGAAGGTTAAGTAATTTTGTTTTGTCAAAACCAGTCTGTTTATTCATTTTGATTTGAATTTGTTGTTGATGGCTGCTTGGTGCAGTGAAGGATGGCAAAATGTTACAAGTGTTTTGCTTCCACACTATGATGGCAAAGTAAACAATCCTCATTTGAGAGGGTTTGATTTAAACTTGGAATAAATCAAGACTCAACTGATCCACCTTTTTGGATCAGACTGTCGGATCAGACTGGAAGACTGTAAGAGATTTAACAGCTTTTCAGACCATACTGATAGAAACTAAATGGTTTGAAAGCAGTTACATTGCTAAGGACAGCCATTAATAAGTACCTATTATCTCAAACTCCAAGAGGCCAGAATATTTGGTTTGAAATAACTGTAGTTTGAGATAAAAGGAGATGAAACACTAAACCAATAGTGTCCTTTATTTAGTTTGACAGTAGCAGAAGTTTGAGCTACCAGTATTTTGATATAATGAGGATCAGCTGTATAACTGTGTCCTAAGTATTCAAACAGACAGGCCTAAGCAAACAATGTAGACCCATAACCCCCAGCAGAATGCGACGTTTGATCAGTGTCTGCACTGTTTGCCGTTCATCCAGCAGTGTTAAGACTCGTCAGTAGGTAGTAAAATGGACTTGTTTAAATTTTAAAACAAGCATGGTAGGGAAGTACGGTTTATGAATATTTAGGGTAAATATGGTAAATTGCTTATCTTACTGCTTAGCACTCTGGGTAAAATTTTCAGCAGACGACATTTTGAAATATTTTTCTTATTTTTCCCAGAAAACAGGATTTGATATTTCATGCAAATTGTCTCCAAATCTTGTTTTCTGGGAAAAATAAGAAAAACATCATCAATTTGTCATCTGCTGATTTAGCCAAGAGAGTGGTAAAAGTTGATATTTACCTTGGACAAGTTCAGCAGATGACAAGTTGATAATATTTTTTTATTTTTGTCCAGAAACACAGGCTTTGATATTTAATGCAAACTGTCTTAGGAGACTATCAAAGCCTATTTTCTCGGGGGAAAAAAAAAAGAAAGATATGATATGTCAAAATGCAGTTGTCTGCTGAAATTTTTTTCCCAGGGCACTAAGCATTTATATGTGATTTCAGTTGCAGAAATAAATGGTGCCACCTACTGGAGAACGCCATTTGTCAGTCTCTGTTCTCCGAAACAACTGACAGAGTACATGGTGATGCAGGTGGACTACATCAATGAGAAAGATAAACCCAGGGTATTGGGACAGATTTCTCACAAGGTATTGAATTTAATATCATGGCTCTAGCTGAGTTGGGATAGCAGATAAATGTTTTTCCTGTATCTCCATGAAAACATATGTTGTGAAACTCATTAGAAATTTAGAAGAGCCTCAAGCAGTTCCAGTGATTATGCACTTACAAGGTATGTTTTTTAGATGAAATAACTTCAGTGAATTACCCCTAGTTATGTATTAGTGGAAGAAAAGCAAATAAAAAGTGCTCTCAGGGAAAATTCAGCAGACGATAAATTGCTGGCATTTGTTTGCTCTTTCCCTGAAAATTGAGGTGTGGTATTTCATGCAAATTATCTCAAATCTAATCTAAAGATACAGTTTACATTAAATGTTTAACACATTTTAACTTCGTAATACATTAACCTATAGATAATGTGCTATTCTATTCTGTTATTCACCCCCTCCACAGAAAAAACGACCTTTCAGTCGTTATAAAGTCTTAATTCAGAAGGTCCCTTTAACAGTTACCTGTATGACGTAGTTCCTCCCGCTCAAATGATCACGTGCCAGTTTCTTTTCTGTGGACTTTGAATGTTCAAGGATTATTATTCTGTGTTAGAAAAAATGGATTAAAATTATTCTACACGATTAAAATTTTTATATCCTTGACTTTCTCTGGTTCTATATTCACTCCTTCTACTATCTATGTACTTATTTTCGAAATATCGATCTTAGATTTCTTGTTTTCTCAATGTTAAATTTCTTCCTTTGTTTCCGCGTCAGTCGATGCATTTCGCCCGCGGCAACTGTGGCCATTTAAAAGCTAAATGGGATACACATTTATCTTGTCTAACTTGTAATTCTTGCACACGTATCTCTCCGTGTTATATTTGTAGTTCCTGGACAGAAAAAGTTTGGAACCTAGCAGAAAGAAGACGCCTTCATGCTACTAGAAAATCAGTTATGACGCAGAAGAGAAAACAGAAGAAATCAAAGAAATCCAAGAAGTCCCAGTCAGACATGTCTGACAACGGGACAGTTGATGGGAGCACCGCCCCTCATAGCTTTACTGCTCGGGGCAGGACCCATCAAGGTGGCAGCCTGGCGGACTTAGAGTCTGACCGGGCACTAAGCCCACCAGTCACCAGTCAACCAGTCACCAGTCATCCAGTCACTGGGCAACTTATCTCCGTTCATCCAGTCACCGGTCATCCAGTCGCCAGTCAACCAGTCACCAGTCAACCAGTCACCAGTCAACCAGTCACCAGTCAACCAGGCACCAGTCAACTAGGCTCCAGTCAACCAGGCATTGGTTTACAGTCATTCGCGTATGACCTACAAACACAAATTCCGCCTGGTTATATTCCTATAAATGTGCCTGTACAAAGCTACGCTCCGTCCATAAGTAGCCATATTTCACAGGGTAGTGTCCACAGACTATCCAATGTCTTTATTCCTGGTTACGAACGTTCTAATAGACTAGAACTTCCTAATCCAGCTTCTTCCTCTAGACAGATTATTCCACTCGAACCTGATTTTTCGCAGGTCTCAGATCCGAGTGTAATGATTGAGCCTCCAAATTCAAATGATTTATCTATCTCCAGACCTTCAAGGAAGGATCAGTCAAAAAGAGAGCATAAATCTAAAAAGAGAAGAAGACATCGATCGTCCTCTTCTTCTATCTCTACTTCCAGATCAGACTCTTTGAGTTCTTCTCGGCGAAAGAAAAATTCAAAGAGATCTAAGCACTCTCATAAAAAGAGAAGAAGACGATCGATGACGCCTTCTTCTTCATCAAATTCCTCCCAATCTCAACTTGACATTGGTAGATATACAAGGGCTCATAAATCTCCCCAGGTTGTTCAAACGCCAACTCCAATACAACCTGAGGAGACTAATTTTAGTCAAATCACTAATCAACCTATTAATTACGATCAGATTCAGCCGAATCTCACTCAACAGAATAAGGAGTCAGATTCGGAAACTGAATCCGAAGTCTGGTCATTTGATCGTGCGATTAACGAGGTCTTCCGGCTTCTTCCTCCTGAGTTATGCCCCAAAACTCAGCAGGATCAAGCTCCATTAAAACCTCTCTCTGGGATCGAACAATTAATGGAGTCTCGTTCCACTCCATTACTTGTCCTCCCACAATCCAAATTAGTACAAAATACAACAAAATATATTCAAAATAGACTAGAATCGGACAAATTTTCAAGAGATTGGATTTGCCCGCAAAGCTTGGTTTCGGCTCTTGCTCCGACTAAATTCTACAAGAGCCAAAACCAATATTTGCCAACTGATAATATCCCTCAATTAGAAGCGGATGCGTCGCTCCTAGACATTTCTAATAAAGGAAGAGCTTCTATTCCGCTCAAGAATCTAGAAGTATGGGAAAGGAAGGCTAGAAAACTAGTCGCTATTAATTCTCATGCTGATCTATTTTCTTCAGCTGCCTTCCTTTCATTACAACAGGAATCGATGTCGGTTGCGGCCCTTACCAGACTTCTGGAGGCCGTGGCCAAATCGATTAAACATGCTACTGCCATGTCTACACTTTTAACTACTGAATTATTCCAAGCTAGGAGGGAAGCAGCCCTAGCTTCGTCTAAACTACCACTCGACAATTCCACATACGAGTTAAGGAACGCTCCTATTAACTCAAAGTCCTTATTTGACGGCAGGATAAAAGAAATAGCTAAATCAAACTTCGAAGCTCAACAGCAAAGGTTTCTAGCTTCTACATCCATTCAGTCACAATCTCATTCTTATAAGCCTCCTTCGCAGAGCAGAGCTTTCAAGATACCTAAATATCCTGCTAAACAAACAACATCCAGACCTAAACCTACGCAGTCGTATAGGTCCAAAAATATTTCACAAAGCTCATCTTCTCACATTAAGAAAGATAATATCAAGAGGACTGGTAACATCCGTCAGTTCCCCTCCTCTAAACCTGCCTCTTCCTCCGCAAGATTATGAAGGCCCGCCCTTTCCACTGCCTGTTCTTCTGCTCGCGGACATTCCAGTGGGAGGACGATTGGCCCATTTTGTGGAAAAATGGGAGGAAATAACAGACAACAAATGGGTCCTCTCTATCGTACGAAACGGATTCAGGATACCATTCATCAAAATTCCTCCTTTGTCATCTGTTCCGATCAGAATGAGTCAATCCTCCTATCCGTTTCTCAGAGAAGAGATCGAAAATCTTCTCAACAAACGGGCAGTGGAAAGGGTACAGAATCCGGAAACTCCCGGCTTTTATTCCCGGATATTCCTTGTGCCAAAAAAGAACGGAAAGTTTCGTTTAATATTAGACATGTCTTTATTAAACCGTTACATAGAGAAACAAGCATTCAAAATGGAGACAGTCAAATCGGTAAGACAAGCGATGAGACTTAACGATTGGGCTGTCTCCATAGATTTAACAGATGCATATCTACATGTGCCGATACATCGTCAATCCAGGAAGTATCTTCGTTTCGTACACGAAGATCAAGTATATCACTTTTCGGCCCTACCGTTCGGAATGTCCCTAAGTCCGTTAATTTTCTCGAAACTGATGGACGTTATTGCAGCTTTTCTACGCCAACGTGCCATATCAGTTTTTCCATACCTAGACGATTGGCTGATAAAAAATCTGATTCCCAACCGTCTGATTACTCAGACAAAGATTTGCATTCAAACTATTCAAAGCCTAGGTTTTCTGCCAAATCTCAAGAAGTCAGACCTCTTTCCTGCTCAGAAATTCACCTTCATAGGTATGGAATTTCTGACGCAACAAAATTTAGTCAGGGTTCCAGCGGATCGTGTACAGAACCTAATTCTAACAATCAAGAAAATAATGTCAGCAAAACATGTATCGGCACGAACTTTCCTTTCTCTTTTGGGCAAACTCAGTGCTGCAGCAGACCTTGTTCTCCTGGGCAGACTGCACTTACGTCCTCTTCAGATGTGCCTGCTGTCAGTCTGGAAACCTCATATTTTTCCTCTCGATCACCCGATCTCGATAAACGGCATGATTCGATCTCACTTACAATGGTGGATAAACCCCATTCGATTCGAGACAGGGACTTCAATCCATCCTCCAGACCCCAAATTCTTCCTTTATACGGATGCCAGTCATTACGGATGGGGAGCTCATTTAGAGCCGACAACACTGTCCTTTCATGGTCGCTGGACAGAAAACCAATCCCAGCTCCATATCAATATGTTAGAAATGATGGCCATACGATTAGCACTGAAACAAGCCAAAACATTTATTCACCATTCTTGCATCATGATATCCACAGACAACACAACGGTGGTCTCATATATCAACAAACAGGGTGGCACTCATTCCCCCAATCTTTGCGTAGAAGTTTGGAAAATACTCAATTGGTGCCTGGAACAAGACATAGTTATCAGAGTACGTCACATCCCAGGCAAATTCAACATTCTTGCAGACCGCCTCTCAAGACTAGACAAACCTATCAAGACAGAATGGTCTCTGGATCAAACAGTTGCGAATTCAGTATTCCAGATGCTCAACTTCCCAAATGTGGATCTGTTTGCGACAAGATTCAACCACAGACTCCCATTATATGTCTCTCCAGTACAAGACTACAAAGCACTAGCGATAGATGCCCTGTCCATGGACTGGAATCATCTTCATGCATATGCTTTTCCTCCTTTTATTCTGATACCTGCTGTTCTAGAGAAAATCCGACAACATCAGTGCAGAATAATTCTCATAGCTCCGTTCTGGCCACAGCAACAGTGGTTCTCAGAACTTCTTCTTCTATTAGTGTCAGCTCCGATTCGTCTGCCACTAATTCCAAGACTACTGACTCAATCCAAAGGAAGATTTGTACATCAAAACCTCCCAATTCTCGACCTTCACACTTGGGAGTTATCAAACAATCAATCAGAGATAAGAAATTTTCACAAAACGTTGCATATTTTGTCTCCAGATCAAGAAGAGCATCTACACAAAAAGTCTACGATGCAAAATGGACCATCTTCTCTAATTGGTGTCATACAAAAAAGGTTAATCCGATCTCGGCCCCTATTACAGTTATAGCCGATTTCTTAATCCTTCTTTTTTCTGAAAAGAAATGTCAGATTAGTACTATTAAAGGTTATAGATCTATGATCTCTAACACTTTAAAATTCAAAACTGGTAATAGAATCGGATCTAATCTAGTTTTATCTGAACTTATCAGATCCTTTGAACTTCAACGACCAGTACAAAGATCTCTTACACCTAAATGGGACTTATCATGGGTTTTAGTATGTCTACAAAAACCACCTTTTGAACCTCTTGATAAGGCTTCTAAATTTCACGTTACTATTAAGACAGCCTTTCTCTTAGCTCTTGCCACTGCTAAAAGGTGTAGTGAAATACATGCTCTAGCTATGGATTCACAACATTTAAGATTTAATCAATCTGATGGTTCAGTTTCCTTGATTCTTAAATCTGGTTTTTTAGCAAAAAACCAGCTTCCTTCTGTTAAACCAGATCCTATTGTTGTTCCTAGTCTTGCTCGAATATGTAAATGGGAACATACTGACAGACTTCTTTGCCCCGTTAGGGCTCTGAAATTCTATCTCAAAATGACTAGCTCTTATCGCCAAAATAGAACTAGACTTTTTCTTCCTATTAAAGGCAATAAGGATATTTCTAAAGATACTATATCGAGATGGATATCTTACACTGTTAAACTTGCCTATAGGAAACTCACTAAACGAGATATCTCTTTCCTTAAAATCAAAGCTCATGAAGTTGGAGCTCTTTCCTCTTCTTGGGCTTTCTTCGACAAAGTTCCTCTCAATGATATACTTCAAGCAGCGGTTTGGAATAGTTCATCAGCTTTTGCCAAATTCTATCTCAGAGACATGTCTCAACAAGCACAGAATCTCCAAAGTTTGGGCCCCATTGTAGTGGCCCAAAAAGTGGTGGGGGGCCAACAGCAATCAGCTATGGATGTGTAGACAACGTCAACAGCCCCCCTAGACCTGATGCTATACTAGAGAGGTACTAATTATATCTTTATTATATATATATGTTAACCCTGGATTACTTTATCCTTGGTTAAAGGATCTTATTATTGCCTTAAGCACTAATTATGTCCTCATTATATATATATATAAAAAAAAAAAATAAATCCTTTTATTAAGCCTTAATTCAGAAGTTGGGACTAACTTATTAGGAGAAATCCTCCCTCCTATTCTACAAATTCTAGCACATTATCTATAGGTTAATGTATTACGAAGTTAAAATGAAGTTTTTTAAAAGTAAAACATATTTTAACGAGTAATACTTAACCTATAGATAAGTATTTATCGTCCCACCTCCCTTCCCTCGCTCCTTTCTCCTAATTGTGTATTGTTTTACACATAAAAGAAACTGACACGTGATCATTTGAGCGGGAGGAACTACGTCATACAGGTAACTGTTAAAGGGACCTTCTTAATTAAGACTTTATAACGACTGAAAGGTCGTTTTTTCTGTGGAGGGGGTGAATAACAGAATAGAATAGCACATTATCTATAGGTTAAGTATTACTCGTTAAAATATGTTTTACTTTTAAAAAACTTCATTTTTATGAGAAAAGTATTTCAAACTATCATCAGTTGAATCTTTTACCTGGCATATTATTAACCCTTGACATGCTAAATAAATTTAGATGCCATGCCCACTTCTAATTGTCAGCCAATCAAAGTACTTGATCCAGGTTGTTGATACAAATTCACATACTGAATGACAGAGCAGATCCAGATCAGATGGCTTCTTCAGAAGCCATCTGATTGGATCTACTCTGTTTGCAAAGGCAGGGTATATCCTGGTTCAGCAGGGCCAGGGTTAAGGAGTTTTTTTTTTGTTTTGTCTGGGTTCAGCAGGACCAGGGTTAAGAATTAATTTTCAACTTATCTGGAGTGTTTTGATGCATTCTCTAACCTTTACCACTTTCTGGGCTAATTCAGCAGACGACAAATTGATGATATTTTACTTATTTTTCCCAGAAAACAGGATTTGACATTCCATGCAAATTGTCAATTTGCATGTAATATTAAAACCTGCTTTCTGTGAAAAATAACAAAAATATTTCAATATGTTGTCTGCTGAAAATTTTACCCAGAGTGCTAAGTGTAAAGAGTATGGAAACTGTATTTACCCTAGATATTTGGATACCTTTGGATGTTCTAGCAAACTGACATTTATGTGGCTAGAGAATAGCCACATAAGAGAAATTTTAGCCGCATAAAAAATTTTTTATGTGGCTAACTGAATAAATCCCATTCAAATACATAGCATTGAAACTGTCCAAAATCTGCAACCACATAAATACCTATTCGTTGGCACTTACTATACTTGCCTTGAAATTGGAGAAAAGTCCATTTGACTACCTGTTGATGTTCTAAAAACTGTTGTATGACTGGCAAACTGTGTAAATTCTAATCAGATGTTGCCTTCTATGAGATCTCATTTTGGTGTACACTTCTTGCTGCCGGCCTCGGTGGCTCAGTTGGATGCGCCGTCCGACTGGAGACCAGGAGGTCGCGGGTTCAACCCCCGCCGAGGTCGGCAACATTCTTTCGTGGAGATTGATCATGAAATATTTTCTACGATCATTCTCTCCCTTCCGCTGATTCAAGAAGGGCAGTTGTCAGTTTCTGGCGAAAGAATGTGCACAATACTGGTTAACCGCTTAGAGGACTAAGCCTGCCCAGTAAATATGGTTAGGTAAACTGACCGTGCTCGACATGACCCCATTGGGTTGACTGGACCGTAAAACCTCAACACAAACAAACACTTCTTGCTAAGACCTGTCTGTTTGTCTGCTTAGGGGAAATACTGTAGCTTTGCTGTAGTCTCAATTTTGCAATATGATTGTATTTGCAATGTAATAATAATAATAACAATAATAATCAGGGTTGTGGAATTATCAAATTTTATTACTTGTCCACGGACAAGTAAATGGTCAAAATCCACTTGACCAATCAAGATTTAATTGCCCGAAAATTGACATTTTTTTCTTATTTTTCGATGAAAACATATGTTGTGGGTACTCATTAGAAGCGCCTCGGGGCTTGTCAAGTCCCTGGTTGAAATTTCTACCCTGACGTTTAGATTTCCCTATCCTGCATGGACTGGCTCATGATGGATTCTTTTTCTCCCATCTTTAGGTGGATTGTTCCTATGACCAGCAAGGTCATATGAGATAGAAGTTTCTCGCATGGGCAACAAGCCTATCTCATATAGGCAAAGGTCAGTTTCTGGCGAAAGAATGTACACAAAACTGGTTAACAGCTTAGAGGACTAAGCCTGCACAGTAAAAGTGTGGATAGGTAAACTGACCGTGCTTGACATGATCCCATTGGATTGACTGGGCTGTAAAACCTGAACACAAACAAAACAAATAATAATAATAATAATAATAATAATAATAATACACAATTAAGTTCAGATTTAATCTCTCAAAACAGTATTTACCCAGCAAAAATAAATGTGTGAACAATTTATGAGGCTGTTCCAATCTTTCTTACAGCATGTGTTGGCTGATGTATGGGTTGCAAGAATGAGTGACCTAGGGACTAATGATCAACAATTCTTCTGCCGCACACATATAGGACATCTTCTGATTGCTGGAGACACAGTGTTGGGGTAAGCAGATTGGCATGGAAATTTTAAGGGGCTGGATATACGTGGTATATTTTCTACCATTTTGTGCAAGGGAGACAATTTATGTGACTTCCTGTCTGCTTTATTGCATGCCAAGCCCCTTCTGAATCCTCTATTTGATAGGCGGAGGTAGGGCAGAATGATTTTGCGACGTCTTCCCTGAAAATAGTGTCCTTTTCCATTAAGCATTTTCCTGTAGGCTGGCCTTGGTGGCTCAGTTGGATGCACGTCCGACTGGTTATCTAGAGGTTGCAGGTTCACACATACACACACATACACACACACACACACACACAAAACAACAAAAAAACACAAAAACACCCCAGAAAAATCAGAATTGGTGAAAACTGGTTGTGATCTTGGAAAATAATTTTACTGACTGCATACAGACAGACAAATTTTTACATTAACCCTTGTCCTGCTGAACCCGGATATGTCCTGCCTTTGCAAACAGTGTAGATCCAGATCAGCCAACTGATCTGGATCTGCACTGTTTGCCATTAAGTATGTGAATTCATATCAACAATCTGGATCAAGTAATCTGATTGTCTGACAATTGGAAGTGGGTATGGCTTCTTAATTTATTCAGGATAACAAGGGTTAAAGCTCATTCCGTCACCTAATGGACAACCTACAACTAAGGAATGAGCCTTGTTTCTGGAGATCCTGATATGCATTCAAATAGGTGTACCCCCAGGAAAGTGTAAATTTATGCGGACAGCAAGATAAGGATGAAAAGAAACAATAATCAATTAGAACAGTTTCTGATAGACAAGTCTAAAAATCCAAATCAGTGGAGAGTCTACATTTCTCCTGATCAGTATAACTTGACTCCCAATTAAATATTTGTTTATACTGATGACAGCAAGTTGTGCACATTCTTTTGCCAGAAACTGACAACTGCCCTGATTCAAGAAGGGCAGTTGTCAGTTTCTGGCGAAAAAATGTGCACACTACTGGTTAACCGCTTACAGGACTAAGCCTGCCCAGTAAATGTGTGGTTAGGTAAACTGACCGCACTCGACATGACCCCATTGGGTTAACTGGGCCGTAAAACCTCAACACAAACAAACAAAGCAAGTTGCAGAGACAAGCGTAAAACATTTCTGTCTCTTTAACTGAATCAGGCAGTCATTAACCCATTTATGCTGAGTAGATTCTTCTACCTTATGTCTTTGTACCAGTCCATTTCCAGTAAAAGGGGTGTCTGGTTAGTTTTTATTATTACCGTAGTTTACAGAAATTCTTGTACCTAATGCAAGCAGTGTAGACCCTGATCAGGTGCCGCATTATGCTGTGTCAGATCTGAGTCTAGGCTGTTTGCCAATGTCTCTTATGGGACACCAAGCATAAATGGGTTAATGACAAGTATTAATCAATCAATTTTATTGAAATAGAAGTACTTTATGTTCCAGGGCCCAGTTGTTCAAAGCTAACGACGTCGTTAGTTAACGATTCGTTAAAATTTACATCGAGTGATACGCAAATATTCTGATACTTTTTGCTGAAAAAATGTGAGTAGCTTTTGCAGTGCAAAAGCTACTCACCCTTTTTCAGCAAAAAATATCAGAATATTGTATTTTAAATCTGCTAAAACAGTTAACGAAATGACCCTTTACGAGTTCGTTAAGCTAACGACGCTTTGAACAACTGGGCCCTGGTATGTAATAATCATTAAACTGAAACATGATCTTAAGCTCTGTATCATGTTTAGCAGATGTACCTAGACCTATGTAATCCACTGGACACAGAATATTATATCATTTAGCTGTAGTAATATTATGTATTCAGTTATGCATAGTGCCAGATAAGTCTTTTTTTAACCTTCTTTTTTTACGTCTATATGAGGCTAGCCTCGGTGGCTTAGTAGGATGCATGTTTTACTGATGATGAGGAGGTCTTGGTTTTCATCACTACAGATGGTTCCATTACACATCATGTCTTTCATGGAGATTGACCATGAAATATTTTCAGCGGTCATGCTATCCCTTCTCCTGATTCAAGAAGGGCAGTTGTCAGTTTCTGGCAAAAGAATGTGCACGATACTGGTTAACCCCTTAGAGGACTAAGCCTGCCCAGTAAACATGTGGTTAGGTAAACTGACCACGCTCGAAATGACCCCATTGGGTTGACTGGGTCGTAAAACCTCAACACAGACAAACTGCTGATTTAAGAAGGTGTCAGTTTCTGATGAAAGAATGTGCACAAATACTGGTTAAACGCTGAGAGAAGTTAGTCTACCCAGGAAAAGTGTAGTTAGGTAAATTTACCAGCTTGACATGAGCCTAATGGGTTGACTGGACCATAAAATCTCAATTCAATAAAAAAAAAATCTGTGTGTCTGTTTTGGTGTTGCTTTTCTGCTTGTAGGGGGTATCTTATAAGAACTGTTTATTGACAATTCTTGTTTCATCTGACAACTGCTGTTCTCTTACTTTGCACAACATATGTTGTGGGTGCTCATTAGAAGCACCTCGGCGAGGTGCTTCTAATGAGCACCCACAACATATGTTTTTCTTGGAACATAAGAGAAATATTTAGTGATACCATATTTATCTGGCTGTTTGGCTATGTTTTTACAGCTTTGACCTTGCAAATGCTAACTTGAACAACAAAGAAATAGATGAAATTAAAGCAGAAAAATTACCAGATGTGGTAAGTTCATTATTCTCATTCTTTTCTGTCTTGTGGTCAGTTTTCAGCTACTGTTTACTGGGCTCCAAATTAACCCATTTAAAAGGGACATTGGCATACAGTGTAGACCCAGATCAGATGCCACAGAACACAGCATCTGATCAGGATCTACACTGTTTACATTAAGCTCAGAAATTTCTACAAAACATGATAATAATAAAAACAAACCAGACACCCCTGATATAGGAAATGGATCTGTCCAAAAGAGTAAAGGTAGAAGAGTCCACTAGGCATAAATGGGTCAAAAGTGTTTAGCTCATTTGAGCATGAAGTGCTCAAAGTAAGCTATCATGGTCAGTCAGTGCGTCATGCTGCGTCAACAGTTTGCTTTAAAAGCCTACTCCTCCTAAATCCCTCAGCCAATTGACTCGAAACTTGGCAGAAAGCATCAGGGTGACTTGTAGAAAAAAAAAAAAAGCTAAAATGGTTTCGATTAGAAATCGAAGATGGCCTACATGGCCGCCATCTTGAATATCTATATTGCACTTCTCCTGAACCGAAAGGCAAACTGACTTTAAAGTGGTTAGGAAGTATAGGGGCAATTTGTAGATAAAAAATAGCTAAAATTACTCCGATAGGAAATCCTAGATGGCCACCATGGTGGCCGTCTTGAAAATCTATTTTGCATTTCTTCTCTGAACCGAAAGGCAGATTGACTCAAAACTTGATAGGAAGTATCGCGGTAACTTGTTAATCAAAAGTAGCTAAAATGGTTTTGATTGTAAATCCAAGATGGCCACCATGGCAGCCATCTTGAAAATCTGTTTTGTGCTTCTTTTCCTGAACCGAAAGGCCAAAATTTGGTAGGAAGTATATGGGGCAATTTGTAGATAAAAAAAAAAAGTTGAAATTTTTCTGGTAGCAAATCCAAGATGGCTGCTTCATCCGCTACCTTGAATCTATATTGGAGTTCTTCTCTTGAACAAAGAGGCCTATTAACTTGAAACTTAGTAGGAAGTATCAGGGTGACTTGCAGATCAAAAATAGCTGAAATTATTTAAGGGTTAATTTTCAAGAGTAATAATAAAGGCATGGGAAGGACCATAATTACGGGAAGGATATCGGCCTCGGTGGCTCAGTTGGATGTGCCGGCCGACTGGAGACCAGGATGTCATGATCAAGAAAGACAACTCTTGTCCTCTTGATTCTTGAGTTGTCAGTCCTTGCCAAAATTTCGTGTGACAGCAGACTTTGGCCACTTTGTGGCAATCTCTTGGTTTTGTTTTAAACACTTGTCTACAGTGCTGATATACTGTCGAACCTCAATGGCTCGAACAGCCTTGGGACCATGAAAATTAGTTCGAGATATGGGTAGTTCGAGCCACTGAGGGTTAATCATAGCGCCAGGTCAGAAAGCAAATGGTGATAATTTAGGGAAATCTTTTCGATTTTCTACACAATAATTGTATGTTGTGTGTACTCATTAGAATTGTCTCAATGAGGCAATTCTAATAAGTACACACAACATACAATTTCATGATAAAATAAGAAAATTTCCCTTAGTATTTGTTTTCTTGAGCTATCGGAATAATTTCATAGAGACTCAAAAAGGAGTTCGAATTAACCATGGTAAACGAGCCATCGTTGTTCGAGCTATTGAGGTTCTACTGTACTATATATGTAGGTGATTGTGAAGAAGGTCTATGGTGACAAGGTAAGAAGACACAGACGTAGGAAGTGGAAATTACAACATCTCAACGATGACTTACATAAATTGGACACAGACAGTGCTATGGGGTAAGAATTTACTTTCACACTTAGCATTCTGGGTAAAACTTTCAGCATCATCTCGGTATGACTTAAATAATGATGAAAGATACGTAAAATACCGAATCATCATCAAAATTTACATGTGGGCCCCTGTAGCCTAGTGGATAGGAGAGTTGACTCTTAATCCATTATTAGGTTTCTCATCACTGTGGTTTGAACCTGGCTCAAGTCACATGTGGGAAAGCCAAGTTCTTCTAACGGATGATCAGGTGTTTTTTTCCTAGGTTCTCAGGTTTTTGTCCACCTTTGATGAACGATCAGCTGGATATAAGTGAAATAATAATAATAATAATTAAAAAAAAAAGAAAAATCAAAATTTACTGTAGACAACATTTTGGGATATTTTTTGGAGACAATTTGCATGAAATATCAAAGCCTATTTTCTGTTAAAAATAAGAAAAATATCAATTTTGTATTTTCTTGCCTGCTGAAATTTGCAGTTAAGTGGCAAAGGTTAAATTTTTGACTGATTATAAGGAGAGTATCATTAGCCCAAGGGGTCATTAGCAGTCAAACCTAGCCATGTTGTGTCAGAATGAACATTAGATCAGGGTTTACGCTGTTTGCCACTCATCCAGCAGTTTTTTTAGACACATCCACATAGTAAAATGAAGTTCTGCATTCTGTTTTCCAGAGAATACACAGATTTTCTTGAGGATTTGGAAGAAGATCCAACATACAGAGAGAATGTTAATATCTATAAAGGTACATTTCAATATTCAGTGTTTTAAGGACTGTTCAAGCTGTAAGAGTATAGGTAGTATTGGGGGAGTGGGGTGGAGGGATTGGCTCTTCTGCCACAATTGTGCTTGTCTGATAAGTTGTTCTTGGTATTTTGTCACCGAAAGTTCAGTGATAAAAGCATAGCTCTGATGACACGTATTTCAATTAAAAAATCTTGATATTTTTCTTAACTTAATTTCTCCACACATCTTGTGGTTAGCCTGAGGCAATTATACCACCCACCAGTTTTGTGAGTGTGTGTGTGTAGGGGCAGGGGTGGGGGGGGGGGGGGGAGCAGGGTGGATACTGCAAACTGTGTTTACTGGAGGGTACACCATTTTCACATTGTCCATCCCTATGTCTGTTCATCTGCCCATCTGTTAAGTTTTTATTTATCCTTGCAGTGGGGTGAGGAGAGTGTGTGTTGGGGGGGGGGGGGGGGGGGGGGGTATGTGGAGACTAGATATGTGGAGAAATAATACATGAAGTATTTATGATACACTTCATTTCATATCTAAGCTATGAAAAAGTTAAATCTGTATTTTCTGGACTAAAATAGAAAGTCATCATGAAAACATGCCTCTATATAATTTTGACCCCCTTAAACCCCACTTTTATATAGTAAAACTGGGGTTTACATGGGTATACATTATTTTCCTTTTTTTGCTCAAAACATAGATTGTGGGTACTCGTTAGAACTGCCTTGCAGAGGCGGTTCTAACGAGTACCCACAATCTATGTTTTGAGCAGAAATAGAAAAAATATCAGAATTTTTCATCTGAAAATTTTCATTTTTTGGTGGTAAAATTTTCAGTATATTTCAATAGGCATGTTTTCGTAATGGAATATTTTTCTGAAATTTTAGGGTTTTCAAATAATATTCTGATCTTTAAAGAGCTTATCACAACTACAACAGACAACATTTTGATTTTTTTTTTGTTTGTACTTTTTAGAGAAAACAAGACTTGGCATTTCGTGTGAATCATCTGGAAGGCGGAGTATTCTCATAAAATGTCTAGTCTTATTTTCTCTGAAAAGTAATAATAATAAAATTAGATTGTCATCTGCTACAGTTTAGCTTGGTGCTTTAAGGGTTAATATTTATTAGGCTGATGATTCACATGAAATGTCATGTTTTAATAATAATAAAAAATATTAGAATGCTGCCTGCTCCAATTTAGCTTAGCGCATTAAGGAATTAGGGAGAATGCACAGCAGATAATAAACACATCAGAAAAAAATGAACCCACTTAAATGAGTCATTTGGTGAAAAGTTTATGAAAATTGGTTGAGAAATAAGAGATATATTGTACTTTGAAGATCTAGAAAATTCTGTCATGGAAGCTGCCATTTTTGTCTTGTCAGTAAGTGAAGTCATAATCACTGAATTATGGGAAAAATTATTCCCACCTGGAAGAATTTTTTATTACCTTATACATTTAAATGTATATATTTCCACATAGACTATCAATTTGCTCATATAAAGAGCATATTCTCATTAGTTGGTGGCTTTTATTTCTATCCTACAAAAAATAAATATCTAATTAAATATTCAAAATGGTAGAGCCATTGTCACAGTTACAAAAAGGATAAACTATAATGTCTTCCTTGTTTCTGAACCAATTTTGATCAAATTTGTGCCAACATGTTTGTTTTCTAAAGCTGAATATTTCAACCCTTAAAACGCCAAGAAAACCTGCATCTGAAAATGTCGTCTGTTTATGTCGTCTGCTGAATATTCTTGCAAAGTTTTCAAACCTATTTTTTGCATACCGGCAAACAGTGTGGACCCAGATCAGACTGCTCCTAAAGGAAGGAGCAGTCTGATCTGGGTCCACACTGTTTGCAAAAATGATTTTTAAACTCACAAGCAGATAACAGCAGACGACAATAGTTGTGACTGGCCCTTTAAGGGTTAAGGCATACATTGCATTTTGTGGGTCTTTCCCTTTAATAATAGTAAGAAATCTTGCTGTATTTCCAGATAAAACTCGAATTGCTGTGGACACAGATGACACAGATGATGAAGGGGCACCTCAGATCAGTCTCCAGGAGATGCTTGATGACCTTCACCTTTCAGATGATATGTCTGCTGCTGGTGGGGAGGAAGAGGAAATGATGCAATAGTTGTGTGAATGTTGGAGGGAGGTGTCTGGAATAGCTTGATGACTTTCACCTTTCAGATGTGTCTGCATCTGATGGGAGGAAGAGGAAATGATGAAATTGTCATAGCTCCAGATGAGGTGCTTAGTTTTTATTTTATATTTTTTTAACCCAAAATTGTTGATATTTACTTACTTGTCCTTAAAAACATATGTTGTGGGTACTCATTAGAAGTGCCTCAGCAAGGCACTTCTAATGAGTACCCACAACATATGTCTTCTTGGAGAAATAAGAAAACAATTTTTTTTTTCTAATACTCTGTCTTATCTGGAGCTATGACAAAGTGTGGAAATGTTGAAGGGAGGTGTCTGGAATAGCTTGAATGACAAAGAAAGCTGAAAGACTAGGAAGAAAGAAAATCATGAAAAATAAAGATGAAACAATCTACAGGGACTTGATACTCTTGGATGATTTTCTGCCTTTTTTACAAGGAAGACAACTTTTATGACTTCCTTTTTGTTTCCCTACACACCAAGTGAAGAGAAAACTGGTCTCTTAGCTAGTCATTTAGCTATTTGTTCTGTCTGAGGATGGTTCTGTTGATTCACTCTTCCTCTCAATATTGGCAACAGAATTTAAAAATTTAAAGGCAAACAGAGTAGATATTGCTTGAGACATGTCATAACAAATTGGCTCATCATTGTTTGCAAAGCCCTTTTTTCACAGTATGCAGTGTTAAAAATGTTAAAAATAGCATTTGGATATATGTTTAACAATAAAATGATTTATTATATACAAAGTAATGAAATATAGAGAATTATTAATGAAATAAAGTGCATATTTCGAAAAAGTTATATTTTCACTAGTGAAAATATAAAACTTCTATTTTCACTCCTCTGAGCAGTGAAAAATATAACATCCGGAACTACTTTTTTTTCTTATTTACATTAATGGTCAAAGGGAAGCAACTCAAATTTTGCAAGATTTTCGTCTCTTCTATCGAAAGTGATATATATAATAAAAAGAAAATTAAAATGTTTGTCGTGAATATGACTTTTATTTCATGAGTGAAGTGAAAAAATGTATATTTCATGAGTGTGAATTAGGACATCACTGTTTGTTTGCATTGTACATTATTTTGGAAAAAAGAAATGAATAAAACACTGCTGAATTTCAGATATATGTATCATTAATCTGTTTCTGTCATTACCTGTGAGTCTTTTGATATATGTTTCATGAAATTTGTTAAGGGCCTGCCATACTTCCAGCAGAGAGGGGAAGGAGGGAGCATGTTAGCAGCAGATGACAATGTTCAGGATTTTTTGCTGAAAAAATGTGAGTAGCTTTTGCAAATGCAAAAGCTACTCACATTTTCTTCGCAAAAATATTAGCATATATGCCATATTTAATTATCAAAGTTTTAAAGATACGTTAACTAACAACATCATTAGTTGTGAACAACTTGGCCCAGTATTTTTGTTGAATAAAGCACCTTATTGAGAGCTATGTTCTTCATTCAATAGAGAGACCATCCCGCTTATAAGACCACTTTTAGGCAGTACCAAAGACGGTCTGAATAGTGGAAATGTTACTGTATTCTGCTTCTACACTGTCATCCAAGCTGTCCACCATCTTCCTCTCTTTCTCTCTTTCCTTGCTTCAACTCTTCTATCCATTTTCTCCCTTTTCCTTTGAGACAACACAAAATGACCCATAAAGGGTTGATGTGTTATTAAAATATTAAAATAAGAACCTAAACAAATCATAAATGATGTGTCGGTCCTATCCAGCTACACAGTAGTATCCCCAGAGGAATTGTTAAGGAGGAGTGTCTGGTGATAATTCTGGGATAATTCTTATTTCTCCATAAAAACATATGTTGTGGGTACTCATTACAAGCGCCTTGGCAAGGCGCTTCTAATGAGTACCCACAACATGTTTTTATGGAGAAATAAAGACAATCATCCCAGGACTATAATCAAGTACTCTTCTTTAACAACAATCTGAGGCCCATCTCCATTTTATGCAAGTTTTAACCTCAAGGGGAATAAAGTCTTACTTGAAATATGGGTTAATTTTGCTGTAAAATGGCTATTAAATTACTTCAAGAAAATAAAGCAGTTTCTTTGAAAATTCTGCTGACATATGCAGCAAATAGTTGTGAGCCTACAGGAACAAGTTATGATGGTTATATGATGGTTATACAGAAAGGTGACTGAAAAATTAGAGTATTTTACGTCAGCGGGCCATCCAACTGATATTGGTTTACAGTTGGGCAAGGCCTGCTATCCTTGTTGCAGGTAAGGGTAGAGGGGGAATGTTTTTATTTTTTCTGTTTCTTCACTTTCATTCCTGTTCCTCTTTCTCCCTGTCCCTCTCTTTCATCTCCTCTACTATCTCTTCTATCTCTTCTCTCTTTCTCTGGGAGATGACACAAAATGACCCAAAAGGGTTGACGTGTTGTTAAAACACAACACAATTAAAAGAGAACAAATAAAACATAACAAAGATTTATTTCACTGCAAACAGCTGCATGATTCCTAAGTATATTTAAAATACGAAAACATTTGAGCCATGTCGTGAGAAAAGAGCCTTTATGGCATATACAGATGGCTAAGGCTAAGGTAGGACAAGGACAGATCCTGAGTGGATCCGAGGGACTCACCCAAACCTTCCTTTTACTTGAAATTTCATTTCAGTGTTAGCATACATTACTTCAAGATATTATATAGCCTATTTTGCCACTCTTGTGGCAAAATCGGCTATATAATATAGGTGAGTATGCATAATTGAAATCTGGGCCCCGAGGTTATAAAACTTTTTTCATGCTGAACTCTGTCCTGCTAATACATGCATATCTCAAATTACTGACAATTGCAAATTCTTTCTTGCTAAACATAGCTGAGCATAAAAATTTCTCTGCTAATAAATATGAAAATGCCAACTATTGTTGGCATTTTCATATTTATAGCAGAGAAAATTTCATGCTCAGCTGAGTTGAGTATGAAAAAAGTTTTATAACATCGGGGCCAGTTTTACATAAAAAATTTAATTTGGGACAAGTTTGATAAAATTTGGGTGCAGTATTTACCTAAGATCTTAACTCGCCATATTCTTTAGTTTATACTTTACTGACCGCGCTCGACATGACCCCATTGGGTTGACTGGGCCGTAAAACCTCAACACAAACAAAAAACAAAATCTTATATCAAGTCAATTTTACTGCCTATGAATTTGTCTATAATTGCTAGATAAGTGGCAAATGGTGTAGACTCGGATCAGATGCCATGTGCTGAGGCATTTGATCTGAGGCTAAACAATTTGCTTAGGAATACTTAGGGTAAGTATTCATCAAATCAACCCCACCCCACCGCACCCACCCCCGTTAGAAGATTTGAATAAAACGACGTCCGAATTTTTTTTTCTCAGAAGTCATGTGAATTGTCAAGCCTTATTTTTTCTCTGAAAAAAAAAACAAAACAAAAAACAAATCAAGAGGGTTATGATGGCCCTGTTACGCTCACCAGAGTACCATCCCAGTCAGCATTCTACGTAAATCTATATCGGGCCGTCATCGGCCCGTCAGGGTAGCTGACGGGCCGATGATGGCCCGATGTAGATTTACGTAGACTGCTAGCTGGGATAGCACTTAGAGAATCTGACATAGAACTTGTCAAGACAAACATTCTGACCAAGATCCATGATAATTACATAAACAACTAAGACAATGTAGTGCGCCTACCCAGCTAGCATTCTTTCTAAATATACAGCGGGCCGTTATCGGCCCGTGAGGGTAGCTGACGGGCCGATAACGACCCGCTGTAGATTTAGAAAGAATGCTATCTGGGTAAAGGAATGTAAAGTACTGGTCGGGGTCAAATATGGATGACTGCACTCAAGGGGTCATGCTAAGATGTGTGCATGTGCCAAATATCTTTGCTGTAGGATCAATAGTTACTGAGAAACTGACCTAAACACAAAATAGACCATGAAATATAGGTCAAGATCAAATATGGATGTCTGCATTCAAACAGTCATGCTAAGATGTATGTCAAGTATCACTGCTGTTGGACCAACACTTACTGAGAAACTGACCTATACAGAAAAAAGAAGTAAAATCAACAGACTATGTAATATAGGTCATGGACATATATGGATGACCACATTCAAGAGGTCATGCTAAGATGTATCAGAAAGCCTAGTATCACTGCTGTAGGACCAATAGTTACTGGAAATGACTTAAAAGCAAAAAAAAAAAAAAAAAAAAAAACAACAGAGCCACTGGACCATGAAATATAGGTCATAAGTGACCCAGCTTCGAACCTGACCTAGAATTCATCAAGACAGACATTTTGAGCAATATTTATGATGATTACTTCAAAAATATGACATCTAAGAGTGTTAACAACGTTTCTCTTTGATTTGGCTTGGTGACCTAGGTTTTGACCCTATGTGGCCCAGTTTCAAACTTTACCTATTTATTTTGAGCAAGATTCATGATGATTACTTCAAAAATGTGACCTCTACAGTGTTAAAAAGGTTTCTTTGTTATTTAGCCTGGTGACCTGGTTTTTGACCCCAAGTGACTCAGTTTCAAACTTGACCTAGAAATCGTCAAGACAAACATTTTGAGTATAGATTCATGATGATTACTTCAAAAATGTGACCTGGCCCAGTAGTTAAAAGCTAACAACCAGCCCCAGAGTGATAAGATTTTCCTTAGATTTGGCCTGGTAACCTAATTTCGACCTAGAAATCATTCAAACAATTTGAGCAAGATTCATGATGATAACCTCAAAAATGTGACCTCTAGAATGTTAACAAGGTTTTCTTTGATTTTGCCTATTGACCTAGTTTTTGACCCCAATTGACCCAGTCTCAAACTTGACCTAGATTTCATAGAGACAAACATTCTTAATAAGTTCCATTAAAATTCGGTCAAAACTGACCTCTAGCGTGTTAACAAACTAATTGTTGATGACAGATGATGCAAAGAGGGCGATCAGAGTAGCTCACCCTGAGCATTTGCTTACGTGAGGTAAAAAAACGAAACAGAATATTGTCTATTGCAGTTGTGCGTTAACCGTTGTAATCTGTACAAATCCGTTTTCATAATTTGAGCAACAACATAGAAAATGAACCTTATATATTGGCAGGGGTGGATTCAGAGGGGTTTGTGGTTTCAGTCAATCCCCACCCCCTTGGACTCAAAATTTGTTTTTCATGGAAAATTTTGGATAAATTTTATGAATTTGGGACACCTTTCCTTATACTTCTCTTCAACAAGTCTGTTTTACTACCTGTGAATGTGTTTAAAACTGCTGAGTGAGCGGCAAACATTGTAGTCCCTGATCAGACGGGGCAAACTGTAGACCCTGATCAGACGCCGCGTTTGCATGGTCTGATCTGGTCTGCTCAGGGCTGTCTGTCCGAATACGTAGAGTATGGTTATATGATTAAATCAAGCCTCCTTAGAAGTCCTCTTGGATCCGACCCTGATGGGCCGCATCAAGCGAAACGGTATCTTTGAGCATGTGCAAAATGAACAGATATTCATCCCACGCATGCGCAAAGTCTCATCCGGGCATTTGCTATCCATTGATACATTCTATACGGTCCAATGATTCTATTAGCGGACAGGGAAGGCTTACATTCTATAGTGTCCAATGATTCTACTAGCGGACAGGGAAGGCTGATCCGGGCCTTCGCTGTTCGCTTAAGCCCAAAGTTACGTATTTGCTTGGCGCAGCCCATATGATGATATATCTAGGGAGGCTTGGATTACTTCAGAGTTCTATGTTCAGTAATGTATTCTACAGAACCCAATGATTCAGAAAGTGAACCATGAAGGCCACGATCAGACTGCATGAAAGTGCATGCTGATCTGGGTCTGCAAAGTCCACGTGATAAATGCATACATAGTATAATTACAGTAACATGATCTAATGCTCTGTATCATGTCGAGTAGATCGGGTCACACAAGGTGCTTGCATGAAGTCGATGCAGTATTTGATCCTGAGAAACATCATGTTACTGTAGTTATAATGTATTTATTTTTATTACATACCTTAAATATAAGCCCTAACAGGCCGTTCACAAAGTAGCAGATGACATTTTTTTCTGAAAAAGATTATGAACATTTCATGCAAATGTCAGCTGAAATGCATGAAATGTCATGCTTTATTTTCTCGGAAAAAAACAAAAAAACAAAACAAGAAGGCAGCCTGAAGGACAACTATATCCCCCGCCGCAGAATGACAGTCAGAGTGGTGGGACCTTTGGTTGTATGAGCGACCGCCTGGCCGAGCGGTTAGCACTTCCGACTTTGGATCACGGGTCAGAATCCCCCTAGAGGCGGAATTCTTAATGATATACCTACAAATACGAAATCTGCAAACAAATCTGAGGTTCGAACATAAGACCAATGATTGGGACGGCCATCAACTGTGACCTTAAACGGCCATGGATATGTGTTCTTCACCTTTCTTTTATTTGGGTCAATATGTTACCAGAGTTAAATGAATATCCTTCCAAGCGTGACATGAAGTCCAAGGTTCAGATTGTGACCTTGACCTTGAGCCAGCGTAACTTAGACATGAGGGCTATACATCTCACCGAAGAAAACATACCCAAGTTAAAAGATATTGAGCAAACATGAAATTAAAGGTTCAAACTGTTGACCGTCAACTGTGACCTTGACCTTGAGTCGGCTTGGTTGAACCATAAGTGTTTCATACAGTCCCATTTGACTAAAGTTTAATGAAAATCCTAGGTGTAAAGGACATATGGAGCGGACAGGAAATCAAAGGTTCAAACTCGTGACCTTCAATTGTGACCTTGACTTTGAGCCAGCATACTGAGTCATGGAATCTGCACATCGTCTCACTGGCAGAACATTTGACAAAAAATTTTTTATGAAAATCCTTTTAGGGGTAAACGAGATATGGGAACGACACAAAATTAAAGGTTCAAACTCGTGACCTTCAATTGTGACCTTGACTTTGAGCCAGCATACCGAGTCATGGAATCTGCACATCGTCTCACTGAGCAGAACATTTGACAAAAAAATTATGAAAATCCTTATAGGGGTAAACGAGATATGGGAATGACACAAAATTAAAGGTTCAAACTCGTGACCTTCAATTGTGACCTTGACTTTAAGCCAGCATACCGAGTCATGGAATCTGCACATCGTCTCACTGAGCAGAACATTTGACAAAAAATTATGAAAATCCTTATAGGGGTAAACGAGATATGGGAACGACACAAAATTAAAGGCTCAAACTCGTGACCTTCAATTGTGACCTTGACCTTGAGTTGACATGGCTGAATTATGAGTTTTGCACATCATCTTACTAAGGCGAACATTTGACCAAAGTTTGATGAAAATCCTTTCAGGGGTGAATGAGACATGGAGCGGACACAAAATTAAACGCTCAAATTCGTGACCTTCACATGTGACCTAGACCTTGAGACGGTATGGTTAAATTATGCGTTCTGCACATAATCTCACTGAGGCTACCGTTTGACTAAAGTTTAATGAAAATTCGTCCAGGGATAAAGCAGATATGAAGCGGAAACGAAATTCAATGCTGAAACTCGTGACCTTCAATTGTGTCCTTGACCTTGAGTCAGCATGGTTGAGTTATGGGTTCTGCACGTCATCTCACTGTGGCGAGCATTTGACCAAAGTTTATTGAAAATCTTTGAAAGGGTACAAGAGATACGGAGCGGACAGGAAAGTGTCAAGTATGGACAGATGGAAGACGGACGGACGTCCTCACAGATGGACACTTACTGGGTACTCAATGTTAAATTTCCATAGACAAAAAATGTAAAAGTATCCAACAGTAGAAAAAATACCCAACAAGACCCCTTATATTTTTTTTATCATTTTTATGAACGGAATAAAGCAAACTATGTAAAGTATCCAGTATATGCCCTAACCAATATATGCACACTCATAGGCTCGGACAGACGGACGGACAGACGAAGGCCATAACTTTAATCCCCGCTCCGCTTCGCAAGAAAACTAATTTCATCTGCTACAATTTTGAAATGGCTTTTTAGGCATTAAGTATTTTTTTTTTTTCATCAAAACGTGACGACCATTGCAGTTCGAGGCATGGAATAATTACCGGTACACGTGTGCGTTGCCTTCACATCATGACATCAGTATAAACAAGTCCAGTTTAGGAGGGTGTGAATGTATTTAGAAAAGTCTTGGGCCCAGTTGTTCAAAACATCGTTAGCTTAACGAGCTCGCTAATGACAAACTCTTTAACTGTTGTAGGTAAGGTATTTTCAAATGCATTGATATTTTTGCTGCAAAAATGTGAGTAGCTACTCACATTTTTCAGCAAAAAATATCAATGTATTTGCCTTGTTTCAAGATAGAACTTTTAACATCACGTTAGCTAACAGCCTTGTTAAGTTTTGAACAACTAGGCCAAGACTCTTAAATGATGGCTTTCTGGCTCAGACTGTAAAATTTAACTATTTGAACTGTTTGGAAGTGTTATCCATAATAGGTACATAATAAAGGCCTCTTTCTCGTGCCATGGCTCATTTATAACAGAAATGGAATCATATCTAAACCAATTGCATTTCTTCTATTAAAATGCGCAAAACAAGCCAAATGATTAGCGCCATTAAAACGTCCAAAATATATGTTAATGGAGGTAGATCAAAGCACACTGCCAAAAATGTAGTTCCAGTGACCAAGAAAATAAGTTCCAGCATACGATTATCCCACAGGGTATTTTCCCTGTAAGTAGGGGTATTCCTGGGACTACTGTCTTTGTCATATATTTCATCTGTATCCTGACTTCCAGCAGTTAGAGCATTATTGTTTTGCGGAACAGCTATTGCCATTTTCTGTTCAGAATAAGCGGAGAGTTTATTTCTATCCGATGGTGGATAGGGGGAAGTACTTCTAACGGCAACACTGAACGTGGAATCTCCTTTGGCGTAGGATCGATTTACCGAAATTTTTGAAACCGTACCGGAATCCAGCACATTATTGTTCGTCCGTATGTCTAATGTTTTTGGAGGAATGGGTTTAACATTTGTATTGTTATTAATGGAATCATCTTTAATGTCTGTAAATTTCTCTTTTTCACTGACAGTGTTAGGTACCAGATCATTTGTCCTTTGTCCAGTATCCAGATCATTTGTTTCTGTCGATACTCTTTGTGTCACAACCTCTGGTAAAGTTTTTAAACTTTCTTGAAATCTACTGGCTATTTCAATTGCATTTAGAGACACATTGACAGTTTCTTTGTCTGAATGTGTTCTTTTCTCATTGTCAGTAAATCCCTCCTTCAAACAGTTTCTGTTCTGGTCACAAACATTGTCTAACTGTTCCTGATTAGCACAACTAGAACTCACAAACGTCAAGCTTGTTTGATTTTCGGCATCGTCATCAAAAACATCTTCGGAACCCATTTCAAGGTCCTCATCATCTGAAATAGACAAAAATTACCTTAACCTTTCACATGCTGAAAAAATTACGATGCCACACCCACTTCAAACTGTCAGCCAATTAAATTACTTGATCCATGTTTTTTACTGAGGCGGTTCTAACAAGTACCCACAATCTATGTTTTGAGCAGAAACAGGAAAACTACCAAAGTTTACATTTGAAAGTTTTCATTTTTTGGTGGTAAAATTCTCAATATATTTGAATAGGCGTGTTTTCGTAATGAAAAATACTCATCTTGATATATTGCCTTATGAGTTCTATTTCCTGCCAATTAAAAAAAAGTGCAAGTATGTAATATATAAGATGATACATACTGAGTTTAAAATACGGGAAATATTTCCTGGGAAAAAATTTCAGCAAACATTTTAAAATATTTTCCTAGAAAAATCGGCTTTGAAAAGTCATGCAAACTGTCTCCTAAAGAGACTATTTTTCATGAAATGTCAAAACCTAAAAAAAAAAAAAAAATTCAATTTGTGTGAGACAGGTTAACCTCGGCTTATGTAACTCCTGCAATTTTAGCATACAAAAATACTTTCTAACATCTTTCTTTGAACCTGAAATACCGCACATACCCTAAGTTATTTTTTTTTTATTTTTTTTTTTTTTTGCACAGACAGGCATTTGACTATATATAGAGGTGAAATGGATGTGTTTCGGAAGGGATTTCCTGAATTATGAATGAATGAAGCCTTTCTTTATATATAGTATTTAAAACCTCAGAAATATTACAGGAAAAATGTTTATTAGATCATCAACTGAAAAGGCTCTTAACGAAACAGTGTAGAACCAGTGTAGAACCAGATCAGACGAAGAAAGCAGCGTCTGATCGGGGTTGATATTATTGACCCTTCTTCCAGCAGTTCATTGTCATCAACAGGTAGTTAACCCTTAAAATGCCAAGAAAACCTGCATCTGAAAATGTCTGTTTATATCGTCTGTTGAATATTCCTGCAAAATTTTCAAACATATTTTTGCATACAGGCAAACAGTGTGGACCCTGATCAGACTGCTGACTTTTAAAATCACAAGCAGATGACAAAGCAGACGACAATTGTTGTGGCTGTCAGTTTAAGGGTTTAATGGACCTGTTCAAGTTTCAGGAAAGTATTATAGGGAATTAACCTTTATCACATGACCGTCACGTTATTCAGTGAAATAACCCATGTCATAAAAATCATATAACCACACGTGTTATAACACCTGCAAGGCCTCCCATTGGTTAGCCTAATTACCCTCATTAATATTCGTATTACACCGCTTATTGATAGCAACCAAGATGGTGTCCGCATTCGTCGATACAACTTTCACATTTGGAACAGATCCTGCCTTCAATTTTGAGATGATTTTGAGAAGAACGATAAATGTCAGACCGACGGAGAGGGGAAGACACAAAACAATCACACTGTGAATAACACGGCTAACAGAAATATTCATGGTGGTTAAAATTCGATGTTTTCTGGCAACATATTTGTAGGCACTCTCAACATCGATATCGTGAAGCCGTCAATGAAAAAAAAAAAAAAAAAAAAAAAAAAAAAGAAATCATCACCTTCTCAAAAAAAGCATTGGAGGATGACATGACTCAGACAGTCAATAAATGTGTCAAATCAAAATCCAAACTACAGTTAATAGTCTTGAAATCTGTCGTTTACTTGAGTGCGTCAAACACCGCATAAAACTGTATTGATCAAGGTCAATGACCTTTAAATACATGTATGACAGCTGATTGTGGGGGATTTCCCTACTGATTCTCTGTGACGTATTGACTCGCTGAATGACGTTGTTCAAAGGATTGTTTAGTTTTGAATAGATTTATTCAAATGAAATTTTTATTAGCTCAAATAAAAATTATCATTATTTCCTTCAGTTTAACGAAGTAATAAATGGCATATTTGTCTTGTTTCTAGTTATTTTCGGGGTAATCAAATAATATGCGAACTATATTTGTTGCGTAGTACTACTTAATCCTTGGTAGTGAGTTGTTCCGCTTAGCTATGGAAAGCCGTTTTATCACATGACCGTCACGTTATTCAGTGAAATAAGCCATGTCATAAAAATCATATAACCACACGTGTTATAACACCTGCAAGGCTTCCCATTGGTTAGCCTAATTACCCTCATTAATATTCGTATTACACCGCTTATTGATAGCAACCAAGATGGTGTCCGCGTTCGCCGATACAACTTTCACTTTTGGAACAGATCCTGCCTTCAATTTTGAGATGATTTTGAGATGAACGATAAATGCCAGACCGATGGAGGACGAAGACAAAAAACAATCACAATGTGAATAACACGGCTACCAGAAATATTCATGGTGGTAAAACTTCGATGTTTTCCCGCAACATATTTGGAGGCACTCTCAACACTGATATCGTCAAACCGTCAATGAAAAAAAAAAAAAATTCACCTCCTCCAAAAAACATTGGAGGATGACATGACAGAGAGTCAATAAATGTGTCAAATTAGAATCCAAACTACAGTTAAAATGTTTTATAGTTTTGAAATCTATCGTTTACTTGAGTGTGACAGCCACCCATCGACCAAGGTCAATGACCTTTAAATACGACAGCTGACTGTGGGGGATTTCCCTACAGATTCTCAGTGACGTATTGACTCGCTGAATGACGTTGTTCAATGGAATCTTTAGTTTTGAATTGGTTATTCAGATGAAATATTTATTAGCTCAAATAAAAATCTTCATTGTTTCCTTCAGTTTAACGAAGTAATAAATAGCATATGTATCTTGTTTCTAGTTATTTCGGTACTTATCAAATAATATGCAAACTATTTTTGTTGCGTAGTACTATTGAATCCTTGGTAGTGAATTGTTCCGCTTAGCTATGGAAAGCCGTTATCTTTAAAATATATTTTGTGCATTTTTGTCATCGAAAGGGCCATGTGATAAACAGAATCTTACATTCGTGGTCATTTAATATGAAATTTATGAAACTCGTTGGCTAATTTCGGTATTTTGCTCGCTAAAGCTCGCAAAATACAGAAATTACCCAAACTCGTTTCATAAATTTCATATTAAATGACCACTCATGTAAGATCCTCTATATCTTTAAAAATATATTTTTTTGCATATTTTGTCATCGGAAGGACCATGTGATAAACAGAATCTTACATTCGTGGTCATTTAATATGAAATTTATGAAACTCGTTGGGTAATTTCGGTATTTTGCTCGCTAAAGCTCGCAAAATACCAAAATTACCCAAACTCGTTTCATAAATTTCATATTAAATGACCACTCATGTAAGATCCTCTATATACCAATCTGTGGACAAATTTAGCAGACGACACATTTATGATATTTTTTTTCTTATTTTCACCGAAAATAGGCTTTGGCATTTCATCTCTAAGGAGACAATTTGCATGAAATAACAAAGTCTATTTTCCGGGAAAAATAAGAAAAAATATTTCAAAATGTCGTCTGCTGAAAGTTTTAGCCAGTATGCTAAGCGTTACAGTGTCTGAACACTTAATTTTTTTTATTTGGGTTTTACGGCCCTTTCAAGAATATTTCACTTATATCGAGCCGATCGTTCATCAAAGGTGGGCGAAAACCGGAGAACCCGCGGAAAAACCACCTGACCATCCGTAAGCAGAACTGGGCTTTCCCACATGTGACCCGAGCTAGGCTCGAACCACAGCGGTGAGAAACCTAATGGGTTAACCCTTGTCCTGCTGAACCCGAATATATTCTGCCTTTGCAAACAGTGTAGATCCAGATCAGTTGGCTTCTGAAGAAGCCAACTGATCTGGATCTGCACTGTTTGTTGTTACGTATGTAAATTTGTATCAGCAAGCTGGATCAAGTAATCTGATTGGCAGAAAATTCAAAGTGGGCGTGCCAATTTATTCAGCATAGCAAGGGTTAAGAGTCAGCTCTCTAATGCACTAGGCTACAGGGGCCCGCGAATACTTAGAGTAAATGCGTACTTTTCTTACCCAATTATTTCAGCTAAGAAATTCCAGACAGATAATATAATGTAGAAACTGTTTTACATCAATTGAAAAAAAGTATTTTTGAAATGAACAGAAAAGAATGTGAACTTTCCATTACATATATACAGTAATTACCGTATTTACACTATATATTAACCCTTAAGATGCTAAGAAAAACTACATCTGAAAATTTAGACATCTGTTTATGTCGTCTGCTGCATCTTCTTGCAAACTTTTCAAACATACCTTTTTGCATATAGGCAAACAGTATGGACCTAGATCAGACTGCTCCTAGATCTAGGTCCACACTGGTTGCAACAATGACTTTTAAAGTGACCGGCAGAAGACAAAGCAGACGGCAATTGTGGTGTTTGTCATCTTACGGGTTAAGATACCCTAAAAGTGCTACAGAATTATCTGAAATGAACATACAGTTCTTATTTACACTTAATATGCCATTCAAAATCGTAGCAGACGATCGACATTCTAAATTATTTATTTTTATTTTTCTTCGAAATAAGCATGTTTTTTTTTTTTAATGTAAATCGTCTACCTAGCAGACAAATCACACGAAATGGCAAACCTTTTTATCTCGCACAATATATAATAAATATTTTAGAATGTCATCTGCTGCAGTTGTAACTGGCACTTTCAAGACTAAAGTATACCAAGGAAATACAAAAATGGTTTGAATTTTTCCTTTGCACCACTTTGTCACGCACAAAAAAAAAAAAAAAAAAAAAATGGCCTTGTACCATATTTACCCTAAATATTTGGACACCTTGATATCTTAACCATAGTTCTCCTAAAATTTGAACAAATATGCCTAAAAACTTTATGATTGAATGGTAAGCAGTGTAGTTCCTGACCCTGAGGTAAAAAAAAAACGTTTTCCGTGCTCAACTCAACTGAGCTTCAAATTTCACATGGTCATAAAAATACCAACAATTAAAACTTTTTTCATGCTCAACTCAGCTGAGCTTGCTCAGCTGAGTTGAGCATGAAATAAGTTTTAAAAATTTGTCGGTACTTTAAGATTCATTAGAAGGACAAATTTCATGCTCAGCTGAATTGAGCATGAAAGATGTTTCATATTTGGGGCCTGGTCCGCCTTCACATCGTCTCAGTCTGGTCAGGACGTTTCTTGTTCACCAGTATCTATATTCTGCAGTATCTAACGATTCTGTAAGCCATACCGTATTTACACAAAATATATGCACACCGTAATCATTACCTTACATTTCTTTAAAATCAAAAACTACATTTTAGTAGTTGTGAATGTCTAAATTGCTGGATAAATGATAGACAGTGTACTCGCTGAATAGACGTCGCATTCTGAATTCTGTGGCGTTTGCATTGGATCGACACTGTTTGCTCAGTGCGTGTCTGTCAGAATATGGAGAACCATAGAAGTTTTGAGCCTCTCTCCCCACCCCCCATCTTCTCCCACCTCCCCGCCCCCACGCAATGAAATAATAATTCTCAATAAGCGGGAGTAATGTTACTACAGTGCAGAGAGAGAGAGAGAGAGAGAGAGAGAGAGAGAGAGAGAGAGAGAGAGAGAGAGAGAGAGAGAGAGAGAGAGAAAGCGATCAACACAGATTGGCAAACATTGTAGATTTAGTGGATACGGCTCGTCTCGTCTGGATCTACACTGTTTGTAAAGGTATCTGTTTTGGTCTGTGAAGATGAAAGGGTTTAGATGTCACTTCTGAGACAAACCGGCTTGCTGCGGGTAAATAGTCCAATAAGACGGCTCTAGTAATTGTAGAAAGAAAAATGAAAAAAAAAAAAAAAAAAAAAAAAAAAAATGTTGAAATCAGAGCGTATACGCTCGTACTCTAATGTGAAAGGCCAATTTTCTAGAAATTAAAAATACGAATTAGAAACAAAAATATAGAAGAAAACAACAAGTAGCAGGTTTAACCTTTACCACTGTCTGGGCAGACGACAAATTGCTAATATTTTCTTATTTTTCCTATGGCCAATTGTCATGAAATGTCAAATCCCGTTTTCTGGAGAAAAAATGTAAAAAAAAACATTTCAAAATATCGTCTGATGAAACTTTTACGCTGAGTGCTAAGCGTTAACTTTCTATTATTAGATCGCTCGAGAAATGGAAAGCATAACCGTCAAATTCATAGTACCCACTAAAAATGACGGTACAACTTGTCTGATTGATATAAATTCTCCCATTCGCACGCATATAGCAGCAGACGAGAAATTCATCAGATACAATATCATAGACAGAAAGATCTTATGATGAAGAAAATATAAATAAGCAATGTAATCTTTAACCTTCATCTCTATCTTGGCTAATTCAACAGACAACAAATTGATATTTATTCTTACCTTTTTCCAGAAAACATGTTTTGATATTTCATGCATATTTTCTCCATTAGAAAACAGGTTTAGACATCTCATGCAGTGAAGATAATTTGCATGAAATGTCAAAGCATGTTTTCTGGGGAAAAATAACAAAATAAAAAAAAAACAACAAAAATTTAAAATGTCTTCTGCTGAATTTTTTTACCCAGGGCCCAGTTGTTCAAAACTAACGATGTCGTTAGTTAACGATTCGTTAAAATTTACATCGAGTGATACGCAAATATGCTGAATTTTTTTTCCTGAAAAAATGTGAGTAGCTTTTGCAGTACTCACATTTTTTCAGCAAAAAATATCAGAATATTGTTAATTGAATCCGCTAAAACAGTTAACGAAATGACCCTTAACGAGCTCGTTAAGCTAATGACGCTTTGAACAACTGGGCCCAGATTGTAAAATGTTAATAATGAAATTGTAAATACCCGACGGCGACATCAAACGAAGCATCTGTGTTCTTTTTTAATCATATTTTTCGTCTAATTTTTCTGTGAATTTGTAATGTTGGGTCCATAAGATATCTGGCACAGGCGTCCATTTCATTCCACGCCGTTGTTTTTTACTGGTATCCTGACGACGTCAGAGCAACATTTTACGTCGTTGACGTCATGAAATTTGACGCCAAATGTAAAGCGCAAAAATGCTGCGATATATAAAATCATTTCAGCTTGGTTACTTTTTTCATGCTTTCTTGATAACCCAAAACGATTTTATCGCAATAACCATAGGTTTTGGGATGGACAGGGCTTAGCAAACAGTGTACACCCAAATCAGACACCACCGGACGCGGCGTCCGATCAGGATCTACATTGTTTTGGCACCCATCCAGCAGTTTTTAGACGCATCAGCATTTATTAAACTCGATTAGTTCAAGTTTTAAGACAAGTATGGTAAAGATTTAATGTGTTTCTGTATTTAGGGTAAAAACGGTTATAAGTATATGTTGAAATGATACTGAACCCTCGTTACAACGACAGTTTTTGTTCCCAAAGACGTTGCCATTAAATGAATTTTCTGTTGTGAAGAATCCTGAATGGATAGGATAATATTTAAGAAAGACCTTGTTTTATTCTTATTTCCTCATAGAACATATGTTTTGATATTTTTTAGAATCGCCTCACTGAGGTGATTCTAACAAATATCCAAAACACATGGTGCTTGAAGTTTTAATGCAATATTCTTGCATAATTTTTAATTAATTGTCAGCTCTTGAGCGAAGGTTTCGTGACATTCAAATTGTCATTATAACGAACTTTGTCGTTGTATCGAGTGTCGGTATAAAGAGAGTTGACTGTAATTTGCGGATGAGCCGCCTAACACATAAAAGAAGATGACCCACTCGGGTCCGGACCTTAATTTGAACAAGTCCATTTTATTTCCTCTTCTCACGCGGCGTCAGAACTTGTGCTGTTTCATCCTCGGAGACCCATCCTCGGGTCAAGCGCTCCGGAGACCCACTAACGCTTAGCATGCTAGGTAAATATTTCAGCAGACGACAGTTTGAAATATATTCTTTTATTTTCCCAGAAAACAGGATCTGACGTTTCATTCAAATTGTCTCCTGAAGACAATTTGCATGTCATGTCAGATCCTAATTTCCGGAAAAAAAAGGGAAAAAAAATATCCTGAATTTGTCATCTGCTGAATTTGTCTTTTAAATGGTGAAGGTTCGCTGAACAAGTCCATTCATCAGAAATCATACCTATATAATTTTGACCCCCTTAAACCCCACTTTTATATAGTAAAACTGGGGCTTACATAGTATACATTATTTTTCTTATCTCTGCTCAAAAACATACAATGTGGGTATCCGTTAGAACCGCCTCGCTGAGGTGGTTCTAACGAGTACCCACAATCTATGTTTTGAGCAGAAATATGAAAAAAATATCAGAATTTTTATCTGAAAATTTTCATTTTTTGATAGTAAAATTTTCAGTATATTTGAATAGGCTTGTTTTCGAATGTTACCACCTGTTCTGCGTCAGAACTCAGCCTACACTGTTTTATCCTCGGAAATCCAGGGGACAGGCGCTCCGATGACTTGCTTTGACTTTTACGTGAGCCTGGGGTCCAGGGATAAAACTATTTGCTCAGGCCTGCCTCTTCGAGCTGGCCTCAGGCCTGCCTCTTCGAGCTGGCCTTGGTAGCTCAGATGGATGCGCGCGTCCGGCAGGCGATCAAGAGGTCGCAGGTTCGGCAACATTCTTTCGTGCATATATATTGATCATGAAATATTTTCTATGGTCATTCTCTCCCTTCCGCTGATTCAAGAAGGGCAGTTGTCTGTTTCTTGTAAAAGAATGCGCTCAAGTACTGATTATCCACTTAGAGGACTAAGCATGCCCAGGAAAAGAGTGGTTATGTAAACTGACCGGCTCGGCATGACTTTAACAGTGTTAAATGGGCCGTTAAACCCCAAACCAACCAACTGTCTCTTCGAAAACTTAGCGTATAAATACGGTAAATTTTACAAGTTCTCAGTTATAAACTAGGAAGTCCTTCAAAAGTGGTAATATCTTTTCTGTCTGGAGGTTGCAAAACATTCTTAGTCGCCATTAAACCTGATATATAGCTTTCGAAAAAACAAACCACAACCATAGAACTGACGTCATACAGAAACGGTTACTAGTAAATAAAAGCATTTTCCTGTATTGTCTGCAATTAATAAAGCACTGCTCAAGTTGTCTGCCAAACAAACGTCAAAATATATGTGTCTCGACGAGTTAAAAGAAAGTAGCCCTAACAAATTCTGCACACTCTTATCCGAGACTTTATTTTTCTCCAGTAGATTCTTAAGTAATCAGGGATTTTCCAGCCAAACATCAGACTATGGTAATGCTACTCGGTCATAAAATAGCACAGCGGCGTCTGATCTGGGTTTATATTGTTTGCCAAAATCTTTCTGTACGAATGCTTAGGGTCACATGAATACGTTAACATATTTACAACCTTGTGCCGTTATCGGATATATTCAATATGTATGAGGAGAGGTTATATTTATTGATGTGCCATCAACTCTGAATAAAATATGTTTAAACTAATGCTTAGGGTAAATGGATCAATTCGAAACCCATAAATTTTGACCCCGCCCCCTCCCCCATTAAATAATCCTGGATCCGCCCCTGCAAGTCCCAATTCCATCAACCTTTAATAGGTAAGGTTTTGTGAGGTATCCGTATATGAAAACCAGGATTTCTCTCATCAATAAACATTTAGCTTATTATTCTCTTTCTTTAAAAATTTGACCTTTTCTTTAAACATTTTCTATTATTCTTAAATTTTATCACCAATAAAAAGAGCAAAATATTAGTTTTATGGCTAGTTTTCTCAATTTCACCCTTATGAGTGGTTTTATTTTCTCTTTTACTTTTCTATGAATAGTCTCCTGTCAGTACTAACACGTTTTTTAGATGGCTATTTTTATCTAATCATGATAAATTGACGATTTTTCTTTACTTGTTATAAAAATGACAATTTTTCTCTATTCAGTTTAAAAATTACCATGTTTTCTCATACCTTATAGAAACGGTCACTTTTCTCTTGTCATTATAAAAATGATCACTTCTCAAATGATTATAAAATCATTTGTCTCTAATAATTATAAAAAGGCGATTTTCTCTAATCATTCTAAAAATGGCCTCTTTTTTCTAATCATTATGAAAATAGCAATATTTTCTCTAATCATTATAAAATAGCCATTTTTCTCTAACATTATAAAAATGGCCATTTTTTCTCTAATCATTATGAAATAGACTTTTCTCTAAAAATTATAAATATAACCAGTTTTCTCTAATAATTATAAAAATGACATTTATTTTTTCTCTTGGCATTATAAAAATGGCCATTTTTCTCTAAGCAGTAAAATCCATCCAAACTCTAACTACAAATTATAAATGAGCCTGCGGAAAACCAAATGCAATATGTGCGGATAGCATCACGAAAACACGCCTATATAATTTTGACCCCCTTAAACCCTACTTTTATAGGGTAAAACTGGGGTTTACAGGGGTATACATTATTTTTCTTATTTCTGCTCAAAAATATAGATTGTGGGTACTCGTTAGAACCGCCTCGTCGAGGCGGATCTAACGAGTACCCACAATCTATATTTTGAGCAGAAATATGAAAAAATATCAGATTTTTTTTTATCTCCAAATTTTATATATATTTGAATAGGCCTGTTTTCGTAATGGTGTGGCCTCGAACCGGTATGCAGATCGCAGTCCGAACAGAAGCTTCACTGTCCGCATTTTTGGAAGCTGTCTCAAAAAAAAAAGACAATGTTGCTACATCAGAAAAGAAATGTGTCCAAAGGACACGGAAGCCCTCGCCTGAAAAAAACTTAAACGCAAATTGATAATGCCGGAGGTGGACGGAGACGGACAGATGGCCAGGGGTAACGCTATATGCCATTTTCACCATTCTTCGAATGGCGGTGGCACCCGAACGCGGACGGAGACGGACTGACAGACAGGGATAACACTATATGCCCTTTCCACCATTCTTGGAATGGTGGGGGCATAAAAACGACAGCCATTGTTAAAGGGGAACGGATACACTTTCAGGGGCAGTAACTAAGTCAAATTATCCCTTCTTCAAAGGTGTCTAGTCTTAAAGGAAAGAATTTGCTCTCATTGGGAGCAAATTCTTTCCTTTAAAGGGCCAATATAAAGAAATTTAAAATATGTCTGGTTTTCAGGATGTTGATAGAATGCTTTAAGAGAATTATTTTGTTGAAAACCCCATCAAAAAATTCCAATCCAATAAAAAATTATGGAGATTAATTTACGATACCTACCTTTTTTCCTGTTAGAGTAACCTCCCTTGAATTGTGTATTGATTAAGGCCCACAATGCAATATTCTGTGATGTCATAGTGGAACTTAAATTTTAAATTGAAATTTTAAACAGGAATATTCTGCATCTCCTTATATGGTACATAGTTTTTCTCCTTAACCATTATTGATATTGGTCTCTGTCCACAAGTAAGCCCATGAATAGAGAATTTAACTCAAAAATTTAATCAATTATTTAAATTTAAAGCTAAATTTTTAAAATGTTTAAAACTTGACTGATATTAAATTTTTTGTAAGTTTGTTTTTAATAATAGTGAATTTTGGGTGTATATCATATAAATGAATACCAAAAAAGTCCATTTTGGCAAATTATTAAGCGTTGTAACTGGATTTTAAATTATTTAAATGAAATTTTTAAATTTGAAATGTAACACTTTAAACGGAAAATAAGAGTTAAATTCCTATGTATACTTGTTTAAAGGAGTTGAATAAATCAAACAATGTGAAAACCGAATTGATGCAGATTAAAAAGAAAAAAAATATTGGCAATTTAAAAAAGTTTAAAATTTTACTGTTCCCTTATGATGTCATAAAAGGGCTCATGAATATTAATGAGGCAGCCTGAATTCAATCCTCTTGGATGTTAAATATCAAATTTCAAATCGCAATATATCAGAAACCGTTTAAGATAATTTGATGCGGTTTTCGGCAGTCACCTCCTTACTGAAGTGGCCTTAAATATTTAATAGAATTAAAACCTTCGTATTTGCCCTTTAAGAGTAGACTCGTTTCAGATGAGGTGGTTTGCAGAAAAGCAAACAGGAAGTCATCACAGTTGTCTCCTTTGTAAAACACAACGGAAAATATGCCACGTGCATTCAGTCCCCTTAAATACACGTGTCTCAATATGAAAAAAAAATGTTTTTATGCGCATTTGTGAACAAAGGCGCAGACCCAGGTCAGACTGCGCTCGATCAGGGAATTCGCGGCAAAATTCAAGTATTTTCGCGGGTAATAGAACAATGGCTTTCCTTGCCAGACTGCAGCGCAGTTTGAATTAACCCTTCACTGTTCGCACAGAACTTCTTTTTACTGGACGTATCAGATATCACACATACGAAGGCATAAAGGCTCAAATTCACAATCATCCCTTACAGTTAGTCCGCTAACATTCTACTTAAAATCTGTAACGGATATTTTCCGGTCCGACAGGGTTTCTGTGGGGCTGATAACGGTCCGATATAGATTTAAGTAGAATGCTGGCTGGAAATGTTTACCTCAACTTACCAATAATTTAACATATGCAAGATTATTTCTGGAGTTAAACAAAATTAACCCTTAAAGCGCTAATCGCAACTACATCAGAGGATATTTATCAATTTAGGTATTTATTTTTCAGAGAAAATAAACTTGACATTTCATGTGAATCGCCTCACAGACAATTCACTCGCAATGCCAAGTCTTAACTTCTCTGAAAATAATAATGATGAAAATTAGAATGTTCTCTGCTGCAATTTTGATGAGCGCTTTAAGGGGTAGAAAAAAGATGGATCAATACAGTCCCGACACCGATTAACCTAATCACGTGAACGGACCGTTAACGTGGAATGACCTCAATGCAATCGGGAACGGACCGGTATGGGAACGGTTGATTCTCCGGCCAGACTGCGGGCCAATCTGAACATTTTGCTAGATGCATCATGTACCACAAAACTATAGATAGCATCAGGGCCCAGTTTCACAATCATTCCTTAGAGTTAAAGAGTACATTTTAGCATAACCCATTTATGCAGAATGAACTCTTCTACCTTCATTTTTCGGACCAATCCATTTCCAGTACAAGTTATGTCTTGTAGTTTTTGTTATTACCATGTTTTATAGAAATTCCTACGTTTAATAAAACAGTGTAGACTGACAGACGCCGCGTTCTGTGGCGTCTGATTTGGGTCTACACGGTTTGCCAATGTCCCTTTTATGGGACGCTAGGTACAAACGAGTTAAGGTCTGAAATTTCAACAGATGAAAGATAATGCCTTAAGTTAAACAAGATTAATGTAATTGCATATTTGTTCAACTGACAATATCGAAATATATTTATTGGTTTCATCGCTAAGTATCAACGATTTATGAGAAACCGAAACGCGAAATGTTCTTTTCAAATCTCAGTGCTTAAACTTGAAGTCAACTCAAGGACTGATTGTGAGCATGGGCACGGAAAACAAGAACATGTAGGAGCTATGTTAATTGCTTCACAAGCAACCGTTCGAATGACATGTTTAGCAGTTAATGCGTTAGAAATTACAGACACGCTCATATTAAATAAAACCGAAAGACGCCACAAAGCTGTTGGAAACCACACTCCAGAGCAATGAAGAAAAAAACATGACTTGTTCGATAGCATTTTATCACGCAGCCTAAGAGAATAATATCATAATTGCGATTGCTGGAACAAGTCTGTTTGACCATAACTCTAGATAAAAAGGTATCAAGTTAAATATATTCTCATTTCTATACGAAATCATATGTTATGGATACTCATTATAAGCGCCTCACCGAGAGGTTTCTAATGAGTAGGCACAGCATATAATTTTGTGAAGTTATAAGAAAAACACCAAAACTTCTTATTGATAAAACTTCTTATTTAGAGTTACATTCCATATCCTTTGTTTACTTATAATTTACATTACCCACAGGGAGCCGGTTTGGCAGGATGGACCAGGAACAATGCTGTCCCGGTAGTGGAATCTTTTACCTACACAGGCATGTCTCTCCCTGCACAGGGCCCCTCCAGTCAATGTTCCGACTCGAAGCTATTATTATTTTATTAATATTATTCCTGCCAAAGATGCTAAAGGAGTATATATGTTCGGACAAAGATATGTTCCTTCCCCCCACCACCTTCCCCCGCATCGGAGATCGAACCCGGAACCGCCAGCACCAGAGGCCAGTGCACTAACCACTGCGCTACCACGTTCTACTGAATCTGCACAAACACACGAGTTGATATGGGATTTTGTGTCCATGTACTCAACAACAGCCTGTTTTCGCTGTGTGACACAATATCATGGGAAACGGGGCCTTATAGCACATGAGAAGAGCAGGGTCCAGCAGCCAGGAGGTCTGATCAGGGTTTTAGCTTTCCGCTAAAAGAAAAACTGGACACTACAGAATACAGAAGAAATATATTGCCTTCGCCAGACTGTGCGCATGTTGAGCTAGGAGTTCGCTGTTCGCATATGACTTAAGACATATAATGTCCTGGGCCCAGTTGTTCAAAGCTAACGATGTCGTTAGTTAACGATTCGTTAAAATTTACATCGAGTGATACGCAAATATTCTGAAATTTTTTGCTGAAAAAATGTGAGTAGCTTTTGCAGTGCAAAAGCTACTCACATTTTTTCAGCAAAAAATATCAGAATATTGTGTATTGGATCAGCTAAAACAGTTAACGAAATGACCCTTAACGACGTCGTTAAGCTAACGACGCTTTAAACAACTGGGCCCTGAAAATGTAATTGTTGTGTAATATAATATTCATATTGTAAATATGATTTATAATATGAACCACCGCATGACAAAACCAAAAAATGGCATGTGCGCCCAGCGAAGTCTGAGATCAGCCTGGGCATCCACCCAGTGTGATCAGAGTCTTGCTGTGCACTCAATAGGTAGCTAAGGACCAAGCTTTCTTCATGCGGACAGCGAAGACTGATCAGACTGGGCGAATGCACAGGCTGATCTGAGTCTTCGCTTGGCGCACATGCCACTTTGTTGATTTTGTCATGAAAATGATTTTCCCAATGAAAAAGTATGACACTTGATTCCAATGCTTGGTTGTCATAATTTGCTTGGTAAAAATTTGTTCTGTGACGCTGAAATGATATGCCTGTTGAATAGATATAAAAAGGAAATGTGCTTGTACATATCTTTATATTTTTATTATTACTATTATTATTTTGAGACAACGGTAACGTTCGTGTTTGTTACTATTAGTAAATTGTTCGTGACCATTTATCATCTTACTTTATTATTTTCCGGCTGAGACAACAGCAAAAATTCGTGAACATTAATTTTCATCTTCTCTTTTAGTGTCTAGCAAATACTGACATATATCAACGAAGCTTTTATGCTCACAAAACACGTACCAGCATAGCTTTAAAATGTTATAGACATGTACAAAGCTGTTCTGTAAGCCTCGTTATCGTATTAAGGGGAACATATACTCTTTCAAGGGAGAAAACTCTGTTTAAATTGTTTTTGCTCCCTTCTGAAAAGGAGTCAACTTTAAAAGGAAAGAATTTGCTCCCAGTGGGAGCAAATTCTTTCCTTTTAGAGTAGACCTCTTTTCAGACGCGGATTGCTATACAGGAAAGCAAACAGGAAGTCAACAAATTGTCTTCCTTGTCAAGAATGGTAAAATGTCTACCAAATATATCTGTTCACCTTAAATTATAAAACATAGCAAGACGGCAAGTGGCACATATAGTAACAGTACTTCCGACTAAGTCGCGACATACGAAAAATGTTTCTTCTGGAGAAGACAACTGCTGCGGTTGCAAGTTTTTATACATGTTTGCATGGGCATCACCATTTGAATATTTAATTAGATACATATTTGCTGAATACACAACTAAAAATTGTCTGTTGACAGGAATAAGTAGTTTATGAGAAGTAGTTGATAATACATATGTAAATGAACACATTTACAGGTATATAGCAAGACAATACTATTTCAGACGTGATTTGTTTAAATTTTGCATATTAAATTAGGTGGTTATGACGTCAATAAAATGGCGGCTTCCATGACGGTATTTTCTGGATATTCAAAGACCAATAACTTGCTTATTTTTCAATTGATGTTCATAAAATTTTCACTAATCTGTGCAGTTTAATGGACTTTTTATGTTCAGATATATTTATGATTTGCTTTTTCTTCTTCCTTTAGTTACTTTTAATGACTATGGGCTGACTAGTATAATTTCAGGCAGCGATAATTGGGCAGTAAACTTTTTGGAAAGAATTTCCTTGTCTGAAATATGTTCAAGTAATGCACATTTAAAAATGTTTATCATATCGCCGAGGGGTTTCTAATGAGTACCCTCAACATGTTTTCATTGAGAAATACGAAGAGAAACATTTATGTGAATACCCCTCTTGTACGCAGTTATGTATTAATGCAGGTATAGTGGTGCCATTAAAAAAAAGCGATGTTCGAATTAAACCGCTTTTACTTATCCTCTCGGAATATGTAAAGTACCTTGCCGTTCCTGACTGCTAATTCCTAGTTTATGGATAGTCATCCTATTGCTTTTACATTTTATTGTTATTTTATTTCATCTTCTCAGTTTTACTCATCGGAAGTAGGTTTTTATGTGCCACTTGCCACAAATCACACAACATACCATCGATGTTTCTAGGAGCTACTGTTTCACTGAATAACAAAGATGATAACAATGTAAGTAAAAGGGTAATATAAGTAACCGACTGCGAACGGACCCATGGTTTGTTGATGATATACGAGAACAAAAAAAAAAAAAAATATATATATATATATATATATATAAATATATATATATATATATATATATATATATATATATATATATATATATATATATATATATATATATATATATATATATATATATATATATATATATAAGTGAAGATACCCGGGTAATGCGACAACCACAACTTACAACTGACCGGCAAACTGTGATTTATTACTCAAGAATTCACGTACTACACACTAAAATTGACAAAAATGCCGTTGATTCCTTCAGATTTTCCCAACCATCATTGTTCAACGAGAAACGACGCCAACTTCCTTGGCTGTTGCACATGCATTTGCGCCTAGTTGTAATGTATGTGATGCGAAAAAAAAAAAAAAAACCCAAAAAAACAAAAAAAAAAACGTTACAGTCTAACGTCCAGGAAACAGCAAAAAAAAAAAAAAAAAAAAAGAAAAAAAGAAAACGCCGTCTGGTGCAGTTGTGATGGCGCTCTAAGGGCTAAAGCGTAATTTTGATATACCTAATGCTTTCAGCTTTGTAAACCTTGTCAGATTCGTTTCAACTGGATTCAGAGTGCTTGTCAATGAATCTTTGGATTTTTTTTTTTTTTTTTTTATTTTTTACTAACGCCTCCATTTACAATTATCGATTTTTCCAAATCCAAAGATACCAGGACCCATTTCAGAAACTCGGGGTAGAATGTGTTAAGAATTCAAAAATCGATAATCGATTCGCAGTTGGTAGGTAGTGTCTGCGGGAATGGGAGTGGGTGGGAAAGGGCGCGGGGGAGAGGGGTGCGTAGAGGGGAACCAGCTGCGGATTCCTGCATGATGATAATATTTTTCGCCTATAATGCCATGTGTGTTTCGTAATAAGGTAAAACCGTATTGCACTAAATAATCGGACAGACAAGTCTCTGAGCAAACAGTGTCGACCCAGATCAGACGCCGCATTTTGCGGCGTCTGATGTGGGTCTACACTGTTTGTCACTCACCCAGCAATTATAGAAACAACAACAGACAGCCAAATGGGAGTTGTTCAAATCTTAGCAGTAGTATGGTAAGATTTGGTGTCACAATAATTAGTTTTAATACGGTACGGATTGTTTATCAACAAGCAATTAAGGCTGTGATAATACGCAGGCTGGACGATCCCCGTGGAGCGCTTGCTGATCGGTTTGGTATCGATGCTTGAACGAAGAATTATGAATTTGTGAAACATACGGTATTTAACCTAAGTATTTAGATACCTTAAATCCTTACCATACTTGTCCTAATATTTGACCCTGTCAGTATAATTATATGATGATGTGATAATTATATGATGATATGAAAATTGCTGGACGAATGGCAAACAGTGTATACCCTGATCAGACGCCGCCTTCTGTGGCGTCTGATCTGGGTCTATACTGTTTGCCCAAGACTGTCTCTTCGAATACTAAGGGTAAATATGATTCCATAAACAATATAACAATATCAGCACTGATACCCTTTTATTTCCTTTGTGCTTTCTTAGAAAGTATTCCCTTTCTTCTGTTCTCTTCAAATAAAAATTATTGTATCTTTCTTGTGAGAAACTTTAACAAGAACCTATGCATGTCTATCTCAGAAAACGGGCCCTTTTAAACCATACGATGAAAAGCTGAATCCAAAAATTTGAGAAAGGCATAAATTTTGTATTTCTTTTCAAAACAAAAATACTGAGTTTCAGGGGCGGATCAAGAATGATTTCTAAGGGGGTGGGTGGGGGTCGATTTGATCAAATTACCGTACTTACTCTAGGTACATGTATAGATCAGACACCGCGGAACTCTATTTGCCATTCATCCAGCAATTTTCCACATATTCACAGGTAGTTGAAGAAAAAGCGGGCCCCCGTAGCCTAGTGGATAAGAGAGTTGACTCTTAATCCATTAGGTTTCTCACCGCTGTGGTTCGAGCCTCGCTCGGGTCATATGTGGGAAAGCCAAGTTCTGCTTACGGATGGTCAGGTGGTTTTTCTCCGGGTTCTCCGGTTTTCGCCCACCTTCGATGAACGATCGGCTCGATATAAGTGAAATATTCTTGAAAGGGCTGTAAAACCCAAATCAAAAAAAAAAAAAAAAAAAAAAAAAAAAAGTTGAAGAAAAGTATAAGATAAAGAGTCAGGGTGTGTATATTTAGGGTAAATACTATTCGCTCAGAATCACATGACGTTATAGAATGTACCAATGGAGTGAGATTTTGCGCATGCGCGGTATGAATCTTAATCTGTACATTTTGCGCATGCTCGAAGACACCTTTGCGCTTGACGTGGCCCATATACATGTATACATGTAACATATTGGACTTATATCACGTAAACATCATGTTATGACCATTCAAAGATGACCACTGGGATATGGTTGATTCTATATTCAGTACAGGTCAGAACTTGGACCCAATATACACGGTATTATTAGGTCCGAGGTCAGAATGACCCGGACTTCTTTATCTAGGTACAGCCTAAAGTGGTCATTTAACAGGGAGGGGTTGCTTTATATAAGATCTTTTATAAGCCAGGGTCAATTATTATGCGTACGCCCAGTAGGTACTGACTTTAGAAACAACATGATTTCAAAGTTGATTCAACGTCGTTGAATCAACTTTTGGAACCATGTTGTTTCAGTGTAGTGTGCTTCGGCTGGGCGCTGATATTGCAGGAAGGTAGGGGTGATGGAGGTGGCGGGTAGAGTCCTTATAATTTTGTTAAAACATGATAAATGTTGGTTTTCTAACAATTTAAGTTCAGTCATGGCAACATGCAGGGTTTCAGATTGAAAATCTATGAAATAATGGTTAATAATTTGTTCCGTATCTCGGGTTATCTTAAACGTTGATAACTGAGCTACTTTTGATACGAAAGATAGCAGAAAAGATAGAAATGCCACTTATTGTCGGCGTTTTATTCCAAACTGAACTTTCATAAGTCCAAGCTTGATTTTTTTTAACTTAGCTGGGCACCAGAGGCACATGGAAACCACGCCGAACTTTCCCCGCTGACCTTTTTTTGTTAATTATATTCTTTATAAAGTTAACATCACGAAAACATACCTATACAATTTTGACCCCCCTTAAACCCAACTTTTATATAGTAAAACTGGGGTTTACAGGGGTAGACATTATTTTTCTTATTTCTGCTCAAAAACATAGATTGTGGGTACTCGTTAGAACCGCCTCACCGAGGCGGTTCTAACGAGTTACCCACAATCTATGTTTTGAGCAGAAATATGAAAAATATCAGAACTTTTTATCTGAAAATTTTCATTTTTTTTTGTGGTAAAATTTTAAATATATTTGCATAGGCATGTTTTCGTAGTGATTAGAAAAGGTATAAATGAGATAACGTCAGAAAACGTTCCTTCTAACATGTGCGCCCAGCGAAGATTCAGATCAACCTGTGTATTTGCACAATCTTATCAGTAGCCTAGCCACTAGGCGTAAAAATGAATATTATGGATATAGAAAAATCATCTGTTTGCATTAAAATGAACAGTATAATACTTTTATAGCTAGTCTACTCTCCTTTCTCAAAAGGAGAGCAGACTAGCTATAAAACTATTATACTGTTCATTTTAATGGTAATGCTTAGCCAAGATATGTATTGGAGACTCTACCAAATAGACTTGCCATTGTTAACAAGTTGATAACCTTTTGATAATAAACAAAAATCATCTGACTTTTATTATGAGACTAGCAGCTAGTCTATCTTATCAGAATCTTTCCAGGGCGCATTTTGGATAGCCAAGGATGCAAAGTGTATTCATGCGGACAGTGAAGACTCCGATCGGACTGCGCGGATGCGCAGGCTGATTTGAATCTTTATTGAGTGCACATGACATTGCAAATGGTTCGTTTTCTGCACGTTGCTGCTCAAATGTTATATTTTATCGTGAAAATATATAAAAAAAAATATGAAAATACCATAAACCTTGTAAAGCTCTAACATCATAATCACTATTTAATTGACGATGTAATTATCTCCCTTGACCTAACTTGGCTACGTAGCCTAGTTTGAAAACTACCTACTTAAACATTATTGTCTCCAATAATACACTGATAGTAAGTTATCAGTAGTATTGTATCACAGTCGAAGGATCAACTTTTCATTTGAGAAATTTTAGCCAGCGCACGACAAAACCTACAATAATTCCTGTGCAACAAGCAAAGACTCAGATCTGCCTATACATCCATCCAGTATGGCAGGGGTGCTCATTTATCCCTCTCTGGATAGCCTGGAGAAGGCACATGCGATCGGCGAAGATTTTTTTTTTTATTTAGGTTTTACGGCTCTTCAAAGAATATTTCACTCAGCCGATCGTTCATCAAAGGCGAGCGAAAACCGGAGAGCCCGGGAGAAACCACCTGACCATCCGTTAGCAGAACTTGGCTTTCCCACATGTGACCCGAGCGAGGCTCGAACCGCCGCGATGAGAAACCTAATGGATTAAGAGTCAACTCTCCTATCCACTAGGCTACGTGGGGCCGCGATCGGCGAAGACTCTGATCAGACTGCGCATATGCGCAGGCTGATCTTAGTCTTCGCTGGTAGCACAAGTCTTATTGTTATGCTCCGACTCAAATAGTATTTTCAGACAATAAAAAATAATGCTGTATCAAAAGTAGCTTAGGTGCCAACCTTTGACCTTGTGAGATGACGTATTCAATTATGTTTATGTATATAGCGTATTTACCCTATGGTTTTGGACAGACAGGCCTAAGCAAACAGTGTAGACCCAGATCAGACACGTCAACATGTTGTAAGATGGAGTTGTTCAGATTTTAAGACAAATATGGTAAGGATTAAAATATTTAGGAACAATACGGTAATGCATGTTGTCAAGTCAAATCATGATACATTCCGGGGGTGGGGTGAGGAGGGAACGTTCTACTAACATTCAAATCGTCAAAAGCTAGAAATATAGTTAAAACCCAGCTAGCATTCTGCATAAATATATAGTGGGCCGTTATCGGCCCGTCAGCTACCCTGACGGGCCGATTACGGCCCGCTATAGATTTATGTAGAATGCTTACTGGGAATGTCGATTACTAATAATTGCAAGTGAAATGTCTGCTGAAATGTTTACCAAGCATACTAAGCGTTAAATACGTACCTTGTTTAGCCATCTCCATGCAGTAAGCCCATTCCCCAAGGAAGGCGGGCCATGATACTGGAGACTTCAACAAAATGTTACAGTATAACGGTGTTAGAGGTGACGGCGGCTGAAATAAAAAAGAACGAGTCGTCCAGTGAGAAAACGGAGGTGCGCTCAACAAAGTGAGCTTTCACTCGAGCGCTTGAATGGCTGAAAATTGTGCTATTTATTTATTTATTTTAAATTTCCACTGATTATCCTGGGCGTAAATATTGCAAACAAAACAAAAAAACAAAAAAAAAAAAACAAAAAAAAAAACAAAAAAAAAAAAAAAAAAAAAAATGCATATTTCGTACGTATCAATTGAAGTAAATGGCTGAAACTTGTGTTGTTGAACAACAGTGTGCACTCGATCGGCATTTAATATATTATTATTATTATTGTTTTTTTTTTTTTTTTTTTTTTTTTTTTTTTTTTTTTTAATTTCCACTGAATATTCTGTGCGTAAATATTACAAAAAAAAAAAAAAAAAAAAAATACATATTTCGTACATTTCATTTTACATCCTACAATCAAAATTCATTTCAAATGAAATGAACAACAAATGCTTGCACCCCGAACAAGCCAATCACGGGAAAACCAAGCCGATACACCTCTGTCTGTTTCACGAGTGCATTCAGAAAGGGCGTAACCACTCGCTCGTCCAGCGCTCGAATAGTTGAACGCATCTCGGAGTTTTTGCGAACAGCAAATGCCAAGATCAAGTTTTGGTTGTTCGCTTTCAGAATTAAGGGGGCAGGATACAAATGGTAGATTTTCTGCCATTTTTATAAGGGAGACAACTCTTGTGACATCCTGTTTGCTTTCCGGTACATCAAGTCCTTTCTTAAAGGGATCAACCCTAAAAGGAAAGAATTTGCTCCTTTTGGGAGAAAATTCTTCTCTTTTAGAGTAGACCCCTTTTCAGAAAGGAAGGCAACACACATTTGTCAGAGTTGCCTCCCTTAAAAGTGTTCTATTTCTCTTTAAATACTAATATCTGAGCGTCTTTGAATGCATAAAAGAAAAGAAAAGTAGCATCGCGTTTGTTTTAAATTGATTTTCAAGAGCGTTATTCTGATTATTATATTTTAAATTGATTTTCAAGAGCGTTATTCTGATTATTATATATTCTCCGAGGTTTAATCATAATTTATTGCCAAAATAATTATGAAACAGAGCTAATAAGTAATAGTAATAAAGAAATAATTATCTGCAGAATTGATAGATGATAGATCTTTTAGAACATTACGAAAACACGCCTATTCAAATATATAGAAAATTTCACCTCCAAAACTGTAAATTTTCAGATAAAAAAAAAAACCCTGATAATTTTCATATTTCTGCTCAAAACATAGATTGTGGGTACTCGTTAGAACCGCCTCGCCGAGGCGGTTCTAACGAGTACCTACAATATATGTTTTTGAGCAAAAATAAGAAAAGGAATGTATACCCCCGTAAACCCCAGTTTTACTATATAAAAGTTGGGTTTACGGAGGACAAAATTATATAGGTACGTTTTCGTTATGGTCTGGTTAGAGTCTTCCAAGGACACTCTGTGAGTAGTCAAGGATCCAAACGCGGCATTCTCAGGCGGACAGCGAAGACTCTGATCAGCCTGCGCATGTGTGCAGGTAGATCTAGGTCTTCTTTGGGCGCACATACAATTTTGTAAGAAATGCTGAATATATGTTCTCAAGGAGATACTGAATTTCTGAATAATCTGCACGCACGTCGTGAAATCAGTTTACTCCCGTCTGTTTGTCCCTCTATCTATCTGTCTCTGTCCGTCTGTTTCTGTCTGTTCGTGTCTTTCTGTCTGTCTGTCCGTCTCTCTCTCTCTCTCTCTCTCTCTTCCCACACCTCACTCTCTCTTTTTCTCTCTCTCTCCCTCTCTCTCTCTCCCCCCCTCTCTCTCTCTCTCTCTCTCATACCTGCAATTCCACCTCTAACGTCTCTCGTTTCTCTTCGGCCACTCGTTCAACTATGGCTGGAAAAGGGGGCGCGCAAGCCACTATCCTCGCTTTCTTCTTTTTTCGGTTTCTTGATCTTGCTGTAGAGAGACAGAAAAAATAACAAACATGACAAACCTATACCATTTATATGTATACCTTACAATCGTATAGAAATGCCTGCGCAAACAATGCAGGCTCAAATCAAACTAATCCTAAAGCCAACAATTTTACCTTAAAACAATTAGAAATACCGTAATAACCTTAATTATTGGGACAGTCAGGCATGTGCAAACAATGAAGACCCTGATCAGACGCCGCAAAACGCGGCGTCTGATCAGGTTCTACATTGTTTGTCATATATACGGCAATAGTTTTGACACATCAACAGCTAGTAGAATGAACTCTTTGAACTTTTAGGAGATGTATGGTAACTAGTAAAGGTGTCCCAATATTTAGGGTAAATACGGTATACTCTCATAGCCCCAGATAAGAGGGGTATACAGATATACATGTATATTCTTCTTATTTCTCACCACTTGTTTTCTTAGAGAAATGAGAAAAATATCAACACTTTTTGTTGAAGAAGTGCCTTAATTTAAACATATTTATTTCACAATTACTCTATGACATGCAAAACATATAGGCATACAATTATACTTTATAGGATTGGAACGGAAGCTTAGTGCCTATACATCACGAAAACATGCCTATATAATTTTGACCCCCGTAAACCCCACTTTTATATAATAAAACTGGGGTTTACAGGGGTATACATTATTTTTCTTGTTTCTGCTCAAAAACATAGATTGTGGTTAATCGTTAGAACCGCCTCGGCGAGGCGGTTCTAACGAGTACCCACAAATCTATGTTTTGAGCAGAAATATGAAAAATATATGAGTTTTTTAGCTGAAAATTTTCAGTTTTTGGTGGTGAAATTTTCTATACATTTGAATAGGCGTGTTTTCGTAATGGTTCCTTTCCGAAGTGCCTTGTCTGGAGCTATGGCATTCTAATATATGATGCTCAAAGTGAGAAAAGAGCCCTTATGGCATGGCATATTGTGGAAAAGATAGTTCAGAGTCACCTTCACGTTCTGATTATGGCCTTCATTATTTGTTTCATTACTTCCTCTGCCTCATATACATTTTAAGTTTAACCCTTAAAACGCCAAGAAAACATGCATCTGAAAATGTCGTCTGTTTATGTCGTCTGTTGAATATTCTTGCAAACTTTTCAAACCTATTTTTGCACACAGGCAAACAGTGTAGACCCAGATCAGACTGCTCCTAGAGGAGCAGTCTGATCTTGGTCCACACTGTTTGCAAAAATGACTTTTAAAATAACAAGCAGATGACAAAGCAGACGACAAGTGTTGTGATTGGCAGTTTAAGGGTTAAAACTCTGTAAGATTTATTCACCTGAAAATACGATGTTTTATTTTTTATAGAAAATAAGATTTGGTATTTCATTCAAATATTTTTCACAAAAAATTAAGAATTTATATTGTATTAAAATTGACTGTAAATTACATGCCAAGTCTTATTTCCTGGGATAAAACTAAGGAAACTATTTTTCAATGCCGTCTCCGTTAATCTATAGTCAGCAGATCAATGCTTCCACTTTCAACTTCGAAGTTTCTCTAATGTGCATTCCCCGAAGAACCTAACGCGGCTTAATTACTTAAAACGATAAAACGCTCAAAAGTGTTCTGTTAATTGCATCTTCAAGTAATTTCTAACTATTCGAATTGGCTAATAGTCGTAGTTTGTGGCGCTGCCAAAAGATCTGTCACTTACAGGAACTTATTTTTAACAAGCTATATTCCTGCCAAAATATCTAAACTAAGCTACAGCTTTTATCCTGCACAAAATAATTATTGTTTAGTAAAGTACTATATACTTTTTACGCCAAAGGAGAACAGATACCAGCCCGGAAGAGCGGGGTAGGGGTGGGACGTTAAATTCGTTCCCTTCTGAAAAGGGGTCTACTCTTTAAGGATAGAATTTGCTCCCAGATGGAGAGTAAAACACTATAAGTTTACGCCATAAGGGAATAGATACCTCACTCCGAGGTGTGTGGGTTGAGTTGGTGGGGGGTGGGGTGGGGGGGGGGGTGGTGTTTAACTCTGTTAAAATTGTTTCGTTCCCTTTTGAAAAGGGGTGTAAGGAAAGAATTTGCAAATGACCCTTTTTCAGTAGGGAATCGGTGTACAGAAAAACAAACATAAAGCCATTAAAGTTGTCTCCCTTGTGAAAATGGTTGCTGAATCTCCAGATGTATTCATTCTCCTAAAACTGAGGGATACGCCTGGAAAATTTTCCAATCATTTTTTAAAGAGAAACAGCTTTTGCAGAAAGGAAATTGCCTCTCAAGTAGCTGTCATGAAATGAAATTTTGAGTAAGGGGTTCGACTGACCCACCCGGACACCTCTAGATCCGCCTCAGAGCCAAAATTCGCTACAGGTTCATGCTGCCAGGAAACATCTCAAGTTTATTTTGTTCGTACCGTATATACCAGATTCATGTTGTTAGGGAACATCTCAAGCTTTTTTTTTTGTTTGTATCATTCAAGAGCGCCGAGAAATTCCTGTTGTCAGCGAACATCTTAAGCTTTTTTTTTTTTTTTTCGTTTGTACCGTATCACTCTAAATATTCGGACATCTTAACCCTTTACAATACGTGTGCTAAAATTAGAACAAGTCAATTTGTCTACCTGATGATGTCTGTAAATATTGCTGGATGAGTGGCAAACAGCGTGGACCCTCATCAGACGCCGCGTTCTGCGGCGTCTGATGAGGGTCCACGCTGTTTGCTCAGGCTTGTCTTTCCGAATACTTAGGAGAAATACGGTGTGTGAGATGAGATAATCAAAGTGGTAATGAATATCTAAAATATGCAAATGTTAATTTATATGCAAAATTACGCTCTTGATAGGAATAAAATGTGGTTTTTCTACCAATCCCTGCGGTAAATCGATTTTGTCTGTTATCATTAACCAATATATATTTTCTATTCAGCCCTCTGTGGTTTGGGGACGAGAGAATTAGAGTCGCCCTATGCGAAAACGCCTCTTCGGGCATATGCGGGCAGCTAAGGCCCATACCCAGTAAGCGTTCTGCTTAAATCTATAGCGGGCCGTTATCGGCCCGATAACGGCCCGCTGTAGATTTATAAAGAATGATAGCTGGGTATCAGCTCTGATCAGGGCCGTCCCTGTCCGATAAAAGAATCATTGGATACTACAGAATGTATGATTTTTAGAGCAAAGGCCTGGTACTTTGCGCATGCGCAGGATGATTTGAATCTGCGGGTTTTGCGTATATTTGAAGGCACTTTTTCGTTTCACCCGACCCATCTTGCAAGTGAGTGACGCAGGAAGAAAATGTGTCTTCGGAGAATATGGGAACAGCGAGGCCTAGATCAGCCTGCAGATTCGCACAGTCTCATCAGGGCATTTGGTTTTCATTGATATGGTCTATAATAAAGGGATCAAACATGGTTTTTCATGCATTAACATTCGCCAGGTCCCGTGGGAGGTGTTGAAAACCGAGGCCGAAGGCCGCGGTTTTCAACACCTTCCAAGGGACCTGGCAAATGTTAATGCATTGAAAAACCATGTTCGATCGCTATTATTGCAAAGAACTCAAAACATTTGCTACATTTCGCGTTATTTCTTGCACTATTTTGTTTCGCCTTTTCACCGATGTCTCGCGAACGAAATTTCCACTGACTATGCTCCTTTTAGGGCCGGGAAGTACACATCACGTAACGGCAGCAAAACTGTGGCCCCGGTACGGTCATATTGAAAGTTGCGTTGCCGTGCATTAACAGCGCGTGAATTGCCTTGTTAATACACGGCTTTTCGCCGGTTAATGTGCGGCTGTTAATAACGTGCGACACTGCTTTTTATGCAATAATATACAATAATAATTCTGTAAACGGTCCTTGAAGTCTGATCAGACGGTACAAATGCAGTCTGACGCATATGTCCTAAAGACTCCGTTTCACAAGCACGGCTCTTAAGATGATTATTCACGCCCTCATTTTTTTCCTTTGACAATTATTTGCTCGAGGTTGTTCAGTTTTTGTTTGTATAATATTTGTAATTTATTCAAGCTACAGAAGTTAAGCCCAACTGTGTTAATGAGCCCATGAGTCTTAAAATGTCTTGATTAGATTAGATTAATCATATTTTATTGCATTTTAAACAAAGGGATTGGACACAAGTTACAACAACATTAGATGGTGCTCTCCCTGCAGCATGAAATGGTACAATAGTGCAAAACAAACATTTTACATAACAAGTTAGAAAAGGAACATAAAATTAGTAAAGGGGTTGTGGTCTTTGACAGTGCAAGCTGTTCGGTATGCTGATGTTAGCTTTAAGCAAGAATTAAAAAAAAAAAAAAAAAAAAAAAAACAACAACAAAAAACAAAAAACAAAAAAACAAAAAACACACGAAATGTTTGGAAATCTAGTACACACGACTGGATAATTTGTCAAATCTGTTAGTGTCTTTTATGAATTTTAAGACTGCTAGTATAATTTGTTTATTAGTTTCAAAGTCGTATAACGTACAGCCTTTTGTTAAGAGATCGAAGTTTACAGAATGACTGTTTTGAATTTGGTGGTATTGTTTGCAATAATCTTCGTCTGGGTGTTGTAAAGGGTGCATTCAAAGAGATAGTGTTCGGCGTTTTCGACTAATACACACAAGTACAATTTGAATAAGGAACTATGTTGACGTGGAAAAGACTGCGTTTAAACTACTACTCCTATGCCTTATCCTTGTTAAAATAATACTGTATTTCCTTTCGATAACTGATAAGTGTTCATCTATTCTGGGTGGCTGATGCCGGATAGTTGATTTGAATTGTAATAATGTGGGGATATTACGAGTTTCGGTGTTAAGGTTATTCCATAGTTTCAGGGTGGAAGGAAAATAAAACGTTTCATACGAACATAACCTACAGAAAGGTTAATCATAATTGGTATTGTTTCTAAGATTATAATTACTTACATCATTTACCAAGCTGGGAAGCATGTCATTCAAATAACTAGGCGTTTCAGTTTTGATTATTTTGTACATAAATATTAACTTTTTTTGTTTTCCTTCTTTCAGCTAGCGTTTCCCAACCGGTTTCTAAATATAGTGATCTAAGTGAAGAGAATACCGGAAGACCGGTAACTATACGAGCCGCATTCAGCTGCACTTGCTCTAACCTGTTAGTGTCTGATAGATTACAACCATCCCATACTTGAGAAGCGTATTCTAATAAAGGGCGGATATATGTACACTACAGCTTATTAAGGGTATGTTTAGGTAGTTGATACTTTAGTTTACGAAGATACGATATTTGCTTCGACGCTGAATTAATTATAGAGTCTATATGCTTAGACCATTTATTGTTTGAGGAAAATGGTAACTCCGAGGTGTTAATTGTTTTCGACAATCTTCAGAATATTTTCAATCGTACCTTAATTCTATGTCATAATCATTATGAATATTTGAAATTACCATGATTACTTCAGTTTTCAGTGGATTGAAATTAATTAACCATTTCTTCGCCCATTCCTTTAGTTTTACTAGATCTGTATTTAGAATATGTTCAATAAATGCCAAATTATTTGAAGAAAAGCTTTGAGAGCTGTCTTGACATAGAAGATATGCTGCATCTACGATGTTGCTTCTGGGTTTCCTATAATTTTTATCATCTAGAATTTAATTCAAGAAACTAGTTTGACATAGCGTCGCCTTTGTTTTGTAAATTGTTGCCATAGCATTGTTTTTGTGCTTGTAAACTGTTAATGTCATGGCATTTATTTTATTTTTATATATTGTTGCCATAACTTTGCTTTTGTTCTCGAAAATTTTTAATGTCATAGCATTGCTATTGTTTATGTAAACTGTTATTGTCATTACATTGTTTTGTGATGTTGTAATCTGTTAATGTTATTATTGTCAAAGCATTGTTTTGTATATGTAAAATTTTAATGTCATAGCATTGTTTTTGTTTTTTGAAAACTGTTAATGTATTAGCATTGTTTCTTATTTTTTATTTTATTTTTTTATTTTTTATTTTTTTTTGTACATTGTTGTCAATAACAGACAAAGCATTGGTTTTTTTCTTTGATTTTGTAAATTTTTAATGTCATAGCACTTCTTTTGTTGTGTTAAATTATTAATGTCATAACAAGTTTTGTTTTTGATTTTGTAAAATGTTAATGTCATTGCGTTGCTTTTACAAATTTTTAATGTCATAACATTGTCTTTGTTTTTGTAAATTGTTAATGTCATAGCTTTGCTTTTGTTTTTGCAAATTGTGAAGGCCATAGCAGTGATTTCGTTTATGTAAACTATTAACGTCATAGCATTGCTTTTATTTTTGCAAATTGTTAATATCATACCATTGCTTTCGTTTTTTTTAAACTGTTAATGTCATAGCATTGCCATTGTTTTTGTAAACTGCTAATGTCACAGCATTGTTTTTGTTTTTTATTACATTTTCAGCAGTGATTACTGAGATTTATCAGTGAATTATAAATAATCTATAATTCACAGAGTGAATTATTTCATTTCAATCGTTTTGACGTCATCATTGCTAGGCGATGTTGCTGACGTAGTTGGTATCAACAATAACAATAGTTGATGTTTCGCGGAATTTTGATAAAATCATGGCAGTCAGACTGCAATTTTCACATCCAGTTGGCGTTTTTGAGGTTAGACCTGCAACACAAATATAAAGTATGATTTTCTGGATAATCCAGCTCAACTTTCGTGACATTTTTGTGTCTGTATTTCACGCACAAGATGATTTTTGCATTAAAGTGAAAACAAGATGGCGACTGATTTTCAAACTAAACCACGCCTCTTGAAGTTCATGCACTGGCTGGAACTATTTTGGTAGGAAATCATAACGGCTGAATGTAAAAACATCAAAGGTAAAACATGGATGAAAATGTGATTAACAGTTCATTTAGTTGTTTTCATCGATTATGGAGAAATGATTCACCCGTGTTCTAAGGTTTGTTTGTAAAATAACTCGTTCGCTTCGCGCACTCGTTTTTACGCGCAAGCCTTAGAACACTAGTGAATTAATTTTCCGTAATCGATCCAAACAACCAAATAAACCCTATGTATACTTAACCCCATGGCATTGCTTTGATTTTTGCAAATTGTTAATGAAAATGTTTATGAAAATTATGAATGTCACAACAAATAGTGCTGACTAAGATCAGACAACACGTTCTGTGGCGTCTGAGTTGGATCTCGGTCCTTTTCTGGAACGTTAGGTGATCAGGAGCACTGTTGGAAAAAAAAAATAAATAGATGAACCAAAACAAATGACTACTCATGGCGGTTAACGATTAAAACTTTTCTACTTTTTGACTATTCTACCATTAATATTTGACATGTTGAATTTAAATTTCAGTTATGAGCATTTTTTTTTTGCTTTCTTCTTTTCTCCTTGTTTTCGCTGAAACAGACGACATTTCATACCGTGGGGAGAGCGGAATGATTAACAAATCCTAATTTCATAGGGAAAAAACAGAGACAAATGTGAGTCATACGCTGTCTATTGTTTTCGCCTAGAAAAAGCGGACAATTACGGCATTTTAGTGAAGAAAATGTAAAACCATTCTCTTGGGGACATTTCCAGGCTAAATGATTCAGGCATTAGAAATACTTATAAATAAGCCGAAAACGTACCTTCGCAATATGCGTCCAACGAAGACTCAAATCAGCCTGCGCATCCGCGTAGTCTGATCAGAGTCTTCGTTGTCCACATACAGAAACTTTGCATACTTGGGTATCCAAACTGCGCACAGTGAAGATTCTGACCAGTCTGTGCGAATGCGCAGGCTGATCTGAATCCTCGCTGGGCGCTCATGACCGAAGGTGCGTTGCGGCTAAAATAAGGGAGCTTGTCGCATATGCTCAGCTTATACATCCGTTCAGTTTAATCAGTTAGCACACTGGGTAAAATTTTCAGCAGACGACATACTGAAATATATTTCTTATTTTTCCTAGAAAAACAGGATTTGATATTTCATGCACATTGTGTCTAACGGACACAATTTGCATGAAATGTTGAATCCTGTTTTCTGGGAAAAATACAAACAATGTCATCAATTTGTCGTCTGCTGAATTAGCCCAGGGAGAGGTAATGGTGAAGGTCAATACATACGCCTGACCAGAACACATTTGTCCACCTTGTCACGAGGTCTCCTAAGGATCGGAGACAATTAGCATAAAATGTCAAATTACATCTGCTGGGATATTTCAAAATATCGTCTGCTGATTGTTTTACCCAGCATGCTAAGCGCTGATACAGCTTTGGCCTATCATTTCTTAAACAAAACACATTTTCATGCAGTTGTTTGCTTTTTGGTCTGCTGCACAAAAGAGATAAGGAATATGTTTGTACAACATCACGAGAGATCCTCGCCAGAGATCTTTTGTTTTGCCTAAGCGGAACATTTTTGTCTGAAAAAAAAAAAAGCAGACATATGCATTGAGTATGAAACCTCTTTTAATTGAGCCAGCGCATGACAAAACCTACAAAATGGCATATGCGCCCAGCGAAGACTCAGATCAGCCTGGGCATCCGCCCAGTCTGATCAGAGTCTTCGCTGTGCGCTCAGTGAGTAGCTAAGGACCCAAGCTTTCTTCATGCGGACAGCGAAGACTCTGATCAGATCAGGCGGTTGCCCAGAATGACCAGAGTCTTTGCTGGGCGCACATGCCAATTTGTAGGTTTTGTCGTGCGCCAGCTCAATTTGTTTTGGACAATTACTTTTATAATAAAATAATAAAATATTTGTCTAATTTTGGCAAAAGTCACATTTGTATGAGAGGTAGTGAAATTTTTCAAATACCGAAAGTAAAATAATTATTGATGGTTTCATTGTGCATCCGTTTTCCCAGCGAAATGGCTTTGAAATTTGTAATGTCAAGACCGATTTTTCGGGAAAGATAAGAAAAACATATCACCAATTTGTCGTCTGCTGAATTTGCCCATTGAGTGGTGGACTTTTCTAAATTATGGTCGTGTTATCAGTTTTTGTACGAATTATGAGCCAGTACCCAGCAGGCAAACAACATCAAAATGACATCGTATTAACGTCGATGCGACGTGATCACGTCGCATCGACGTTGATATGACGTCATTTTAACGTTGTGTGCCCACTGGGTATGCCCTCTGCACACACACACACACACACAAAAAAAAAAAAAAAATGAGTATAATTTTTGACAAATCCTTATTTAAAATTGGCATTCTGGGCCCAGTTGTTCAAAGTGTCGTTAGCTTAACGAGCTCGTTAAGGGTCATTTCGTTAACTGTTTTAGCAGATTCAATATACAATATTCTGATATTTTTTGCTGAAAATATGTGAGTGCACTGCAAAAGCTACTCACATTTTTTCAGCAAAAAATTTCAGCATATTTGCGTATCACGCAATGTAAATTTTAACGAATCGTTAACTAACGATGTCGTTAGCTTTGAACAACTGGGCCCTGAATATTATCGATAATAATTCAAATATGGCCATTTCTTTGATGCTCAGCATACGCAATGATTTGTTGCACTCATTCCAGGGCAGCGTTAAAAATACAGTTCCGGAAATGATGAACGGAAGTTGATTTGAATCACGCAGTGCACTTATACCGTTTAAACTCCAAATACTAGGGCACTATAACTCACCATTATTGTCCTAAAATTTGAACAAATCTGAAACAATTTTACTTGTTGCTTTAAAAAAAAACAACCAAAAAAAAAACAAAAAAAAAAACAAAAAAAAAAACAACAAAAACTGCCGGATGAATGGCAAACGGTGTAGACCTGATCAGACGCCGTGTTTGCGGTGTCTGATCTGGATCTACACTGTTTGCTCAGGCGTGTCTGTCCCAATACTTAGGGTTAATACATAAGTGCACGTTTTCTTCGTTCCGGCTCGTATGTTCGTATTTGAAGAACCCCAAATAACGCACAGTGGTATAAATTGCCTCGAGTAAATTACATTTGTAGTGCACAATTAATCGAAATCTTATACCAGAACACATACACTACAACCTCTTTATAACACTATTGTTGGGGTCCATAGCATAAACCGTGTTAGTTAAACAACCGTGTTATATCCAAACAAAAATGTATAGATTATATTGAAAAATGACCATTAATGGTCATTTTTCAATATAATCTATACATTTTTGGGATCCATCTTTGAACCGTGCTATATATAAAACCGTGTTATAACGAACCGTGTTATAAAGAGGTCGTGGTGTAATTAGTGTTCGTATTTGAAGAACCCCAATGATGCGCAGTGGTTTAAATTACATTTGTAGTTCAAAATTCATCGAACTTTTATACCAGAACACATAATTAGTATCAAATATATGTACTGTCCGTCTGTAGACTGGCACCATACAGACTTAATCAAACGACTTCCCTAATACGCTCTGGTAGCCAGTAAGATACACTGGCTCCAGTTTCCAATGACTATTTTTTTCCCTTATAATCCTGTTCGATAATCCAATAAAATAAAACCAAAATAATAGCATGACTATAAAGGCTGGTCACCCGAGTCTCTAGTGATCAGTCTTTATAGTCACGATGTTATTTTGATTGTATTCTAGTGGATTATCAAACAGGATTATGAGAAAAAAATATTTAGTCACTGGAAACTGGAGCCAGTCTACCAGTAAGACGAAGACAGGATGTTCAGGCAGACTGCGCATTCGCGATGTCTAGCCTGGGATTTCGCTGTTCAAAGATACAATATCTGAACCTTGATCACTGTACAAAGTGCGAGCAGAGCAGATCCTGACCACACTGTATTGTGCAAACCAGTCTGGATCTTCGATGTTCCTACCGCCATATTAACGCTTAGCATGCTGGGTAAAAAATCAGCAGACGACATTTTGAAATGTTTTTTTCTTATTTATCCGAGAAAACATAGTTTGACTTTTCATCCATTTAGTCTCTTTTTAAAGGGAATGAATACACTTTTAGGGAGCGGGTGGCAACAACCCGGTCAAATCATTTGCCCCCCTTCTGAAAAGCGGTCTACTTTAAAAAGATACATTACGAAAACATGCCTATTCAAACATACTGAAAATTTTATCACCAAAAAATGAAAAATAAAAGATTCTGATATTTTTCATATTTCTGCTCAAAACATAGATTGTTGGTACTCGTTAGAACCGCCTCGCCGAGGCGGTTCTAACGAGTACCCCAATCTATGTTTTTGAGCTAAAAGAAAAATAATATATACCCCTGTAAACCCCAGTTTTACTATATAAAAGTAGGGTTTAAGGGGGTCAAAATTATATAGGTATGTTTACGTGATGAAAAAAAGGGGCTTGGTGTGCAGGAAAAGCAAACAGGAAGTAACAAGTTGTCTCCCTTGTAAAATGGCAAGAATTCTACCAGGTTTATGTCAAATCTCATTAAGATAATTTTCATAAAAAAAATCATACCCTATTTTCTGAAGGAAAAATATCATCAATTTATCGTCTGCTGAATTCGTCCAGAAAGTGCTTTTCAGAAGGAGCTTTGGTGTGCAGGATAGCAAACCGGAAGTCACAAAATTTGTCTCCCTTGTAAAATCTCCCTTAAAAAAATGGCAATGGAAATCTATCAGGTGTAGTAAGTCTCCTCAAAAAACTTTGCACGAAAAATCAAACCCTATTTTTCTGAGAAAAACAAAAAGAAAAATATTGATGTGTCGTCTGCTGAATTTGCCCAGCGAGTGCTGAAAGGTTATGGTTCCTTTTGCTGTCTCCAGTTGGTATAAGAAATGGATCGGAAATGGAATTATGCATTCCAAATTGATCTCCTGGGGCAACTGTTATGTTTCAAGTCTGTGCCAATTTACCGTTTTTACTGAACACATTGCAGGACTGGAGCGGAGGTGTGTGTTTTCAGGGAGGGGTGGGTTGGGGACGGGGGGAGGGGGGAAGGGGGCGGGGTGGAGATGGGGAGAGGGTTCCGTCGAATCCTCCTTTGACTAAAAAATTCATTTTCATGGGAAATTTTGGATAAATCTGACTCCTGTGACTCAAAATTTCATTTTAAATGGGAAATTTTGAATAAATCTGATAAAATTTGGAATAGCGTATTTACTCTAAATATTCACACCCCTTAGTCTTTACCTTATACTTATCTTCAACTAGTCCGTTTTACTTCCTATGAATGAGTGGCAAATAGTGTAGACCCTGATCAGACGCCGCGTTCTGCGGCGTCTGATCTGAATCTACACTATTTGTCCAGGCCTGTCCGTCTGTCCGAAAACTTAGGTTAAATACGATTATCTATCTATCTATCTATCTATCTATCTATCTATCTATCTATCTATCTATCTATCTATCTATCTATCTATCTATCTATCTATCTATCTATCTATCTATCTATCTATCTATCTATCTATCTAACTATTAGTTTATTTGTACATTTTTTTTCTATTTTATTTATTAGTTTATTTATTTATTTATTTTTACTGATTTATCTATTTACTTACTTTATTTATTACATGTTTATTTTTTCTTTAATCATTTATTCATTTATTTATTTATTTATGTTTCCAACAAACCCTCCATTCCGAATGTATCATGAAAATAAATAAAATTTGAAAGTGGACCGACCGCACGACCAAAGATCGACTAACCGACCGACATGAAAACTCTTACATTTACACTTTTGTTTGATCTGGAGTGTTACGGCTCAGTCAACATTGTTAAGGTAATGTGGGGTATGTTATTTCTACTCGCACTTTTCCACCTACACAGAAAAAAAAAAAATTCCCATACGTTTTATGGTAAAATCACTGGCAACTGGCTGCTAGTGCATTTACCATTTTACGGACACCTATATAAAGTTTGCAGGAGTTATCTCGCAGAATGGGGTAAGGATGGGTAGGCTTTCGGGTAGGCTTCAGATACGGTGCGGTAGTTCACATCCCTACTCTTCCCTACCTTACGTATCTTCTCCTTGCTATGCCCTGCCTCGCGAGGTGATTTCTGTAAATTATTTACGGGCGACGTAAATATTAGCGGTAAACGCGCTGGCATCCAGTTGCCAGGGCCCAGTTTTTCAAAGCGTCGTTAGCTTAACGAGCTCGTCAAGAGTCATTTCGTTAACTGTTTTAGCAGATTCAATATACAATATTCTGATATTTTTTGCTGAAAAAATGTGAGTAGCTTTTGCACTGCAAAAGCTACTCAATTTTTTTTCAGCAAAAACTTTCAGCATATTTGCATATCACTCGATGTAAATTTTAACGAATCGTTAACTAACGATGTCGTTAGCTTTGAACAACTGGGCCCGGTATTTTACCGTAAACTCTACGTTTTTTTTTTTTTTTTTTTTTTTTTTGTTTTGTTTTTTTTTGTTTTGCGGTGTATCGGATTTAGTTTGCGGGAGTACATAAATCTCATAAAAAAGCTCAGACTGAACAGTTGTTAAAGGTATCAAAATATATTCATCTTCCAGAGCCTATCATGAATAACTATTGTTTTCGCTTCAAACGTTGTTTCTCCTATTTCTTATTTTCATATGAAATCTGTCATGCATTGACTTCATCGGAAATTTGATTCTTAATTTGTACTCCCCACATCGCGCGTGCACGTTATGATTTACGTCGTACGTCCGGAAGTAATTAAGAAACGCCCACTCATATTAACCGTAAATACTATACCGAACTAAATTTTGAATCAATGGATGTACGCTAAATGTTCGGACAGAAAGGCATGAGCAAACAGTGTCGACCCAGGTTAGAAGTCACAGAACGCAAAAATACACCGTTTACCACTCATTTAATAATGTTTTAAATGCAGCAATAAGTAATAAAAGTGAGCTTTTAAAAGAAAAAGAACAAGCGTGGTAATCTAAGGAGATAAGGAGCCCGAATACTTACGTTAAATGCGGTCACGCTCGAAACTATAAACTAATCACACAGAAGATGATTATTTGATGTTTTACGTCCCTTTCAACAATACTGAAGTCATTTCAAGACCACGGAAAGTAAAATATGCAAGGCTCCGTACAATGAAGCGCCGTAAACGTGTAGACTAGCTCCGGTCTCAGTCACTACTTTTGTTTCTTCTTATAGTCCTGTTTGATAATCTACTGAAATAAAACAAAAATAATATCATGACTATAAAGGCTGGTCACTAGTGACCAGCCTTTATAGTCATGATAATATTTTAGTTTTATTTTAGTGGACTATCAAACAGGATTATAAGAAAAAAAAATAGTCACTGGAGACTTGCGCCAGTTTAAATGATGGACATGAATTCCGCCTTAAGCGGGATTCGAACCCAGGACTCGTGATGTGAAATCTAACCACTCGACCACCCGGATTCTTCGAACAATCAAGAATAAAGCGACGGAGTACAATGAAACCGCTGACAATGCTCAAATACTAGACTGGCCCCAGTCGTTTTTGTTTATATCTATTTCTCTCTTTCTGCATTATTTACATATGTTCAGAGACACCATTTCGCTTGATGCGACCTGTATATATTGTATTTGTACGCAAAAACATGTGTACTAATTAGAATCGCCCCATCTGTCTTTTGGCACAAAAACAACAAAAAAGACAATCTAACAACCATTTAGCTAATATCTGAAATCTTGAAGTATTTAATTATTTCTGGGTGTGTTCATTGACGCTTAGCGTGCTGTGTAAAGATCTCAGCAGACGACATTTTGAGATATTTATTCTTCTTTTTTCTCCAGGAAATAGCTTTTGACATTTCGTGCAAAACAATTTGCATGAAATTTCACGCAGATTGTCTCCTACCGAGGAGACAATCTGCACGAAATGGCAAATCCTATTTTCTTGGAAATATAAGACAGATATCTGCTGAATTTACCTAAGAGCTGAAAAGGGTTAGTGAGACCAGACTTTTGTGTGTTCTTTTCTTCCAAGAGCAAAACTTTTAGATTTGTATCGTACAATCAGCATTTTAATATCGCATTTTTATTTCACTATAAATTGTATTTTTACGCTAAAATATGTAGTGTGTACTAATTAGAATCGCCACATCTGTCTTTTGGCGCAAAAACAACAGAAGAAAATCTGACAACCATTAATTGTCTACGCTCGTGGGCGTAGACAATCTTAACGTCTGTCCTTACTCCTGAAGCAGTTTTATGAAAGGTCATGGACTGATCCTATGCTATTTTCCATGGATTGCTCAACGTTATAATATAACCAAGTATTAGCTTTCACAAAAAGCTTGGTCTACGTTTAGCACACTGTGTCTGAAAGCGTATATAAAGCTTCTTGTGAAAGCTAATACTTGGTTATGCTTTTTGTGAAAGCTATTACTTATTTTATCTAATATCTGGAATCGTGAAGCAATATAATTATTTCTAGGTGTGTTCATTAAACGCTAAATACAAACAAAAATTAAGAAAATCCTACGCACTGGTTCTGTCTGACAGGCAGTTAACTTGTTACATGAGCCGCTACGTCAGAAAACGTACCATCGGACATGTGTACCCCGCGAAGATTCAGATCAGCCTGCGCATTCGCGCAGTCTGATCAGAATCTTCACTGGGCGCATTTTGGATAGCCAAGGATGCAAAGTTTCTTCATGCAGAAAACGAAGACTCTGATCAGACTGCGCGGATGCGCAGGCTGATTCGAGTCTTCGTTAGACGCACACATCAGAAGGTACGTTTTCTCACGTTAAAGCTTATTTGTTTTCTAGCGATCCAGGTGATGCTTTTAAAGCTGTGCATGCTGGGTAAATAAAATCAGCAGACGACATTTTAAAATACTTTTCTTATTTTCCCCAAAAATAGGTTTAGACATTTCATGCAAATTGTCTCTTGGAGACAATTTGCATGAAATGTCAAAGCCTATTTTATGGGAAAAATAAGAAACAAAAATCATCATCAATTTGTCGTCTGCTGAATTAGCCCAGAGAGTAGTAAAGGTTAAGAAAAATAATGGCAAAAAGTTACTTTAGAACTTATGCGAACAGCGATGATTCGCAGATGCGCAGTCTGGTCTAAATCTTCGATTTTCGTTTTTGCATTACCCACGCCCTTAATATAGTGAAAGCGAACAGTCAAGCCCCTGAGTGCACTGAGTGGATGTGCAGTCTGGTCTGAAACTTCAATCTTCAGAGAATTAAGCTACAAATAGTACTGGCCTCAAGCCCAGATACAGGTATGTTGGAATTGTGTCAGATTGTTGAAAGCTGCCTATCTGGAAAATTGTTCTGTCATTGTCATTTTTTTACCTGTAAAGATGGGCCGCGCCATTCGAAAAAGACGTCTTCTGTAGCAGTGGCGGGTCCAGGATTCTTTAATAGGGGATTCAAATTTCTGAGGGGGTTCAACTTAACCGATTTCCGTATTTACCTTAAGTGTTGGACAGGCAGGTTGAATTGAAACAAACAGTGTAGACCCAGATCAGACGCCGCAGAACGCGGCGTCTGATCAGGTTCTACACTGTTGGCCATTCATGCAACAATATTTAGACATATTCACAGGTAGTAACATGGCCTTTTGAATTTTATTAAGAGTAGAAGGCAAAGAGTTAGGTGTACAAATATTCTGAGTAAATACTTAATCCAAAATGTATCATCCAAATTTCCCATGAAAATGAAAATTTTAATCTCGTATGGGAGAAAATTCTTTCATTTAAGAGTAGCCATATTCTAGAAGGAACTGATACATCAAGACTACATATTGCCGTCAGTGTGGCCTTCTCCCTTTGAAAAATAAGGTAATCTGACAGCACTGATGGGTCGATTGTCTCTGAGTGTAGGCTAAGAAAATTCATTTGACTCTACACTTCTTGTAATTTAAGCAAACGGTGCTGACCCAGATCAGACGCAGCGTTCTACGGCGTCTGATCTGGGTCTGCATTGTTTTCCAATGTCCCAGTCCAAGTTTTACAGATAGCACTCTGACGTCACAGTGACAAGAATAGCACGGTTACCGGATTTCGTACAAGCGCGCGGAATGATTTCATTGGTCAATGATAATCACGTGGACAACTACATTAAGGAAATTTTGGTGTATGTATATTATGGCTCGATTGTAAACAATCGACCCAAAAACATTAAGCCTAGATTGCGCCCGCTTTGAGGTGTATCCATTTATCTTAATGCGACAGGATTCGCTACTCTCCTTTCGATATTTTTCGGAAAGTTGTTTTTTGCCTGGTGCTTTACAGAGTAGAAGTAAATTTGCAACCTTTTTGCCATGATTATGCAAAACCATTTGTCATAACTGCATTTGCACAAAAAAGTCTATTCTAGTCATTAGTTTAAAACAAAATCGAATATTTTCATTTTTTACAATTGTAAACATGATTGTAAATTATGCAGAAAACGGTGGGGTAGGTAAATCGAAGGCAGGTTTTAACCAAGTTCTGTTTTCTGAACTTTTCTGAAATTTTCACAACATTGTCGTGAAACATCAATTATTTTAAAAGTCAGCAACGGAAAGTATAAATATATTCTTAGTTAAACATTTAAAAAAAATCACTTTACTATAGAAAATGCATAGGTCGTGCTTGTTTTTGGCTCGGACCCATCAGTATTGATGGGTCCAAGTTTTTGGCAATAAATTAAATTCTAGAAGATATATTTAAGAGCAAAACACAGAAACAGAAAAGACAAATGGTTTCTGATAAGATATGGTCAATAAGAACAAAAAAAAAACAAAACAAAAAAAAAACAAAAACAAAAAAACATTTAAAATAAAATGCCAAGCAAAAGACGTCTTTCCGGGTAATGAAGAAAGGAGAGTAGGTTGGATATCTTCCATTTTTAACAAGGGAGACAATCTTTGTGACTTCTTGTTTGATTTCCTGCTTATCAAAGCCCTTCAGAAAACGGGTCTACTCTAAACGGAAAAAATTTGCTCCCAATTGGAGCACAATTAGACACTTTTTCAGAAGGGTGGGCGGGGGGGGGGGGGGGGGGGGCAGAACAATTTTAACACGGGTGCCTCCCTCCCTTGAAAGTCTGTAAGTTTCCCTTAAGTTAATTACGGAGGCATAAGCACGCCAAAAGGGGAGGTAATTACAAGCCTGTACATTGACATTTTCACTTAAAGGCCGTAAGTTTCCACCTATCCGATAGGCCTCTGTAGCCAATGATTCTATTGTTCAGGACATTCGCTGCTCTCACATGTACATTTATTTAATGACAGTAAACGCTTTTTATCCTCCTAGGATAAGTTACGAAAAAAAGAATGCTTTGCATTTTTTATGAAAAAAAAAAAACAAAAAACAAAAAAAAACACTCTTTTTTTTCATACAAAAATATCATTCCTATTATCTCGGACCTAATAATTTGTATATTGGGTCCCAAATTATTATAAACAAATTTATAATATTCTGACCACTTTAATGCAGTTGCTCCTTGGGCCTTTGCTGGTCGCATATACCATAAGTACCATTATCTCGTGCACCGCTCCATTTTAATCATTGTTTTAAATAACTTGTTGTATGTATTTGTATGTATGTAGTTTTGTTGAGGGCCCCAAGGAAGATTGGTAAAACCAATTGGGCTACCCTCGTAAAATAAAGAATTTACTTACTTACTTACTTACATGAGCAGTGTTCGTTATGCGGACGATGCTTAGAATAAATGGGCTCAGGTGTAGGACCTAGTAACATTTAACGGAAAATTCGAAGAAATTTGAAAAGCATTTACAAGCAAAACATAAGGATTAACGATTAGCGAACGGTGCTAAGAATAACTGGGCTCAGGTGTAGGACTAAGTAACATTAAAGCAGAAGTATCATTCGAAGAAATGTGAAAAGCATTTGCAGGCAAAATATAAGGATTAATAAACAAACCGCAACGGCAAAAACCTGTAACTTCGAAGATGTGCGCCCAGCGAAGATTAAGAGCAGTTCAGCGAACGATGCTTAAATTAGCTAGGGTCAGGTGTAGAACGGTATAACATCAAAACAGAATTAAGTCCCAATCGAAAATATGTGAAAAGCATTTAGAAGATAAAAAGAAAGATCACTGAATAAACCGAAACGTGAGAAAACGTATCTTCGGACATGTACGCCCAGTGAAGATTCAGATCAGACTGCGCATTCGCGCAGTCTGATCAGAATCTTCACTGAGCGCATTTTGAATAGCCAAGAATGCAACGTTTCGAGGACTCTGATCAGACTGTGCACATATCAGAAGGTACGTTTCGATGGCTGAGCCAGGGAGGGGGGATGGGGCTTAAACCTAACTTGCACGGAACCTCACCCCAAATCCTGATGTGGCTCCCTATTACAAATATATATTCGGTCCACACAGGGGTTCTCTACCTCATCTGTGAAATATCATAGTGAAACATTTATAATAAATAACACTTTGATGAAACAAAGCAAAGAGCTCAGTGGCGATCTGAAGCCAGAACACAAGAAAACCACAAACAGGACCGCGATGAAAGTAAAGAATTATCAAACGCTATTTTCTGAGCAAAAACTGAGAAACTTATCGGCTACTTATCGTCTGCTGATTCTTTCACAGCATGCTAAAAGTTAAGATGCTTTGAATAACCGAGCACATGCAGCGTTTGTAACAGCCGACAGATCTATTTGTATTGTATTGTAAAATCCTTTAGAAATTCACCGTATTTATATATAATTCAAAACAAAAACACATGTGCATTCTTAGGACAAAACCATAAATACCTTATGTATTGGGATCAGGCAGACCTGGGCAAACAGCGTAGACCCAGATCAGACGCCGCAGAACGCGGCGTCTGATCAGGGTCTATACTGTTTTCCACTCATCCAGCAGTTTTTAAGCATATTAACAGGTAGAAAATGAACTTGTGCATATTTTAGGAAAAGTATGGTAAGGTGTTATGGTGTCGGAATACTAAGAAAAATACGGTATAAACTAGCTATATTCAAATGTACATGTAAGTGATATGAATTAAATTTCTGCCAAAGACAGCAAAGACTTTCAAAAGAAAATCCAGAATGCCCCGAGCACAAAGGTCGATGTATCGTACTGAATTCATAAAAATGAAAGGGAAGAATCTTAAGGAAAAATAACGGAAGGGTCTGATCTCCTTATAATCCTGTAAAAACAGATAGTGGAAAGAATAATCTCCTTAGAATCCTAGGAAAACAAATAACGTAGATAAGTGATCTCATTAGAAGTCTGAGAAAACGGACAAGAAAACCAGTGATCTCCCTAGAATCCTAGGAAAACAGATAAAGGAAATAAGTGCTCCTTAGAATCCTGGGAAAGCAGATATTAGAATGAAGTGATCTCCTTAGATTCGTTGGAAAACAGATAACGGAAAGAAGGGATCTCCTTAACGCATGGGAAACAGATCACGGACAGAAGGGATCTCCTTGGACTAATGGGAAACATATAACGGAAAGAAGTGATCTCCTTATACTCCTGGGAAACATATAACGGAAGGAAGGGATCTCCTTAGACAAATGGGAAACTGATAATGGAAAGAAGGGATCTCCTTAGAACGCGGCGTCTGATCAAGTTCTACACTGTCTGCCACTCAATCAGCAATTTTATTATACACATTCACATTTAGCAACATGGACTTGTGAGTTTATTAGAAGTACAAGTCGAAGAGTTAGATGTGCGAATATCTGGGAAAATATAGTATCCAAAATTAATCATCCAAAATTTCTCAAGCAAATGATATTTTAGTGACAGTGGGATTTGGCTGACCCACGCTCCCACCCCAGGACCCCTCTTGATCCGCTCCTGAAATAAGCAACAACAATTATCAGCTCATGTTTAAAAAGCAAAAGCATGCAGTCTCATCATTGTTTCTACAAGCACAGACTCAGATAACAATGTTTGTTATACTTTCTAATTTCTCCGCAAAAACATCAGGCGACTCTAGCGTGTAATCACATGCCATCACGAAAACATATCTATATAATTTTGACCCCCTTAAATCCCACTTTTTTTTATAGTAAAACTGGGGTTTACAGGGGTATACATTGTTTTTCTTATTTCTGCTCAAAAACATAGATTGTGGGCACTCGTTAGAACCGCCTCGGCGAAGCGGTTCTAACGAGTACCCACAATCTGTTTTGAGCAGAAATGGCCGAGTTGGTTCTAACGAGTACCCACAATCTATGTTTTTGAGCAGAAATATGAAAAATATCAGAATTTTTATCTGAAAACGTTTAGTTTTTGGTGGTGAAATTTTCTATATATTTGAATAGGCATGTTTTCGTAACGAGAGGTTTATTATTGCGATGATGCGATTCTAAAGAGTACTCGCATGATTTCATGAAGAATATAGTCCGACTAAATTGACCTGTTGGCTTGACCTTTTGATTATTATCTTTATAAGTGAAGATTTACTGCGTGAACAGATATTACCAGTATAGGTGGGCGACTACCTGACTCATGTGGAATGCAGGATTTTCTCTTTGCAATGTCTAAAGCATATCCTGGTGAACAGTAAATATAAGGGTCAACATTACGAAAACACGACTATTCAAATATATACTGGAAAATTTCACCTCCAAAAACTGAAAATTTCAGATAAAAAAAACTGATATTTTCCCATTTCTGCTCAAAATATAGATTGTGGGTACTCGTTAGAACCGCCTCAGTGAGGCGGTTCTAACGAGTACCCACAATCTATGTTTTTGAGCAGAAATAAGAAAAATAATGTATACCCTGTAAACCCCAGTTTTACTATATAAAAGTGGGGTTTAAGGGGTCAAAATTATATAGGCATGTTTTCGTGATGAAGCGAACCTAGGTCAATTTGGTCTGCATGTAACAAGATAGCCGAGATGCTTCGATTAAGTATCAAAATTAGATTCTAATAAGCACAGGAGCTTGAAGTTTAATTTTCATTACATAAATGCCACTACGATTTTTTAAAAATTATATAGGACTAATGAAAAAAAAAAGAAAGACAAAAATATAATATCAAACTTCTGTGCTTATAAGTACACAACATATATTAATTCTTGCCATGATGAATAATTTAAGATACCACGCTCACTTCTAATTTTCAGCCGATCAGATTACTAGATCCAGGTTGTTGATACAGGCTCACATACTTAATGTCAAACAGTGTAGATCCAGATCAGCTGGCTTCCCGAAGAAGCCAACTGATCTGGCTCTTCCCTTTTTGCAAAGGCAGGGATATCCGCGTTCAGCAGGACGAGGGTTAAGACAAAAACTATCTAGATATCCCTGTTGTCAGTGAACGGAATATAAGCGAATATGAGCAATCCATTTACCTTATTTACTCTAAATATTCTGACACCTCAACTCATTACTATACTTGTCCTAAAATTTGGACAAATCCATTTGACTAGTGTTGATTTGTCTAAAAAAGTGCAGATTTATGTCAAAGTAGACCCTGCTCATACACCGCGTCCTGTGATGACTGGTCTGGATCTACTCTGTTAGCTAGGACAGGTCTGTCAGAGTATTTAGGCTAAACACGGCGAGTCTACGTTCACCACAGCGCCACTAAAATCTTTAAGGCTATAATCAAACCGATGAATGTTTACTGACCATGACGTAGTTTGGGATTTCCTAGATTCGAATGGTTTCAGTATTTCTCGTGTGACGCGGTGGTCAGTAAATAGCCATCGATTTTATACACGTAAGATTAAAGAGAAGACTGTTTACTGTCCATTAAGTCACACAGGGAACATTTAAATGTCAATGTTTAACATGGGAATACCGTGCACCGTCATGGTCAGTAAACATTTACCTTATCATATGCATTCAGATACAAAATTATGGAACAAAACTGACCTGTCGCTTTAACTTTTTGATTATAACATTTATAAGCATATCCCAGTCAGCATTCTACGTAAATCTATATCGGGCCGTCATCGGCCCGTCAGGGTAGCTGACGGGCCGATGACGGCCCGATGTAGATTTACGTAGAATGCTAGCTGGGATGTTACTGCGTAAACAGGGCTGAATTCAGAATAGCAAGTTACTCGCGAGTGTTTTGCACTAGATCCGTAATCCTGTTGGTTCAGGGATCCGGAGCAAAACATTCGCTATCACTGCTGAACGCAACACAGGTGTTTACCTGTAAAGGTGAGCGAATAGACGTCTCACGTGAAATGCAGGATTTTCTGACTGCCATGCCTAAACTGTACAGAGAGGTCAAAGCGAAAAATCTGGGCCCAGTTGTTCAAAGTTAACGACGTCGTTAGTTAACGATTCGTTAAAATTTACATCGAGTGATACACAAATATGCTGAAATTTTTTGCTGAAAAAATGTGAGTAGCTTTTGCAGTGCAAAAGCTACTCACATTTTTTCAGCAAAAAATTTCAGAATATTGTATATTGTATCCGCTAAAACAGTTAACAAAATGATCCTTAACGAGCTCGTTAAGCTAACGACGCTTTGAACAACTGGGCCCAGTTTGGTTGCTCTAAACTGATCCCAGCGGGCACACAGCATTGATTCAACGTCGATGAAACGTCATGACGATGCAGCGATGTTGATGCGACGTTGTATAAACGTCATGTGCCCGCTGGGATGACTGTTTACTGACCTTTAAGTCACACAAGGAATACTGAAATTTCAAAGTTTAATATAGAAATCCATGCAACGTCATGGTCAGTAGACATTCTTCGGTACTAATATGTGTTCATTCAAACTATAATCAGCTTGGTGTGAGTGGATACGCCTGAAAGGGAGGTCATCCTAACTTTGAACATTACGTGTCTGCCTCATTGTCTACGCCCAATCTTAGAGTTTGCCATTGCCCCGGAAGCACTTTATCAAAGGTCATGGACTGGTCCAATGCTATTTTCTCTAGACTGCTCAACGTTATTTTAACCAAGTATTAGCTTCACAAAAGACTTGTAGACCAAGCTTTTTGTGAAAGCTAATACTTGTATACACTTTAGCTTTAGCACTCTGAAGGCTAAACCATCAGAAGAAAGCTATTGATATTGTTTTTTATTATTTTGCTTAGAAAATAAGACTTGATATTTCATTTAATTTTCTCTTGGGATGCAATGTCACGTCTTATTTTCTTTGAAAAATAAGAAAAATATTTTAAATGCTGTATGGTCTATTTCCAAACAGCGGGTGAAAGGTTCAGTTTTCAACTTCGGAACCTCCATAACATGCTTGCGCAAATTTAGGCTCCGACCTTTTTCAGTGAACAGTCTAAGGAAATTTACGTGATGGAAGTAATCGCAGTGGTAAATACACGGTGTCTAACCGGTTCGGACTCTATCGGGGATCTCATGACACTATTTATGATATCTGCGCAAAAGTGGAAAACATTATATATACGCATTTGTTTTATCTTTATGGGACAACTAGGAGCAGATAGAGTCCATACCTTTCACAGATAGAATCGGGTAAGTTTTCAAAGAAAGTCTGACGTGGCTTGACACCGTGAAATGCACTGCAAGGGAATAATGTATTTCCAGAGTAGCCCGGTATGACAAGGGATTCATATACCAGGAAATCAAATTCTTTTCTTCTACAGTGGTCTCCCCATGAAGAGACAACAACAACGTTCCTTTGAAGAGTATCCATTCACTTTAATTAACCCTTGTCATGCTGAATAAATTAAGATGCCGCGCCCACTTCTAATTTTCAGCCTATCAGATTGTTTGATCGGGTTGTTGATACAAATTCACATACTTAATGACAAACAGTGTAGATCCAGATCAGTTGGCTTCTAAAGAAGCTAACTGATCTGGATCTACACTGTTTGTAAAGACAGGATATACCCGGGTTCAGCAGGACCAGGGTTAAGCCTAAAACTAGTATCCATTCATTATAAGTAAGTCTAAACTACCAAAAGAAAACTGAGTCACGCTCTGAGAAAAAGGTTAACCCAATACGGGAGGGGGGGGGGGGGGGGGGTGTCGTAATGAGACATACCCTAAGGCATATTAAACTCTGCAAGCTCCGCCATACTACACGTGTATGGGACATCTCATCTCATCCAGACAATATTTGGGCCTTGCAGGCTTTAATGGGACTGATTACACTTGGTGCATTTTCCGCTATTGTTTTAAATGACTTCCTGACTGCATCTTGCATCCAAAGCCACTTTAAAAAAAAAGTATCTGCACCACAAGGAAAGAATTGGCTCCCCTAGGGAGCAAATTCTGTCCTTGTAGAGTAGACCCCTTTTAAGAAGGGGACAAAATATTTTGACAGAATTTTCTCCCATAAAGTGTATCCGTTCCCCGTTACTTTTCGGTGCCAAATTTCCAATGAAAACGTTACTCGGAAATCAGTCAATATAAAATTCTGTGTAGAGCAAGATGATATCGTAGGTTACACCCTTTTCTTGTCACGTGACTCATACATGTACATTACCATTATGCAGCAGCCATTTCTAACTACGACAACATGAAGTAAGCACGGGCAAACCACGCCCATATCTAGCCAACACCACGTAAGCAGAGGCAAGCCACGCCCATATCTAGGAGTAGGAAAACTACTATAATACCTTTCACTGACACATACAGGCTATTTGCAGACGAACCTTCCAAATTTGATGCTTTGCATTTATATACCCCTCCGTCGCACTTAGAGATGTCTTTGAGACTAATGGAATGTATTCCGTTCTCATCCACATCTATTTTTGCCCTACTGTCTTCCCCAATGACGTCATCATCTTTGTACCATGTGACTGTTGGTTTCGGGAATCCCACGATCTTGCAGGCAAAACTCACAGTAGTGCCTTCTTCTACTGTTTCTTCAGCAGGAAGTCGTTTCACAAACTCAGGAGCTGAAAGATGTAGTATTTAACGATCATGAATACATTTTCAAGGGAGGCGACTCTGTCCAACTGTTTGCCTCTCTTATGAAAAGTCGTCTAATCTTAAAGGGAAGAATTTGCCCCCAAGGGGAGCAAATTCTTTCCTTTTAGATCAGACCCCTTTTCAGAAGGGGCTCGGTATGCAGGAAAGCAGTCAGGACGTCACAAGAGTTATCTCTCCTTTAAACAAAATGGCGGATATTTTACCAATCATATCCAGTACCTTTTATAGAACGTTATCAACACGACGTCGAAATGGCGTTGAACATAGCAACTTTATATGCATGCTGGGAGGGAACAAAGCTACGAACAGGCTTAATGACAAGATATGTAGACCACGTTCAGACACCACAAATATTCGAAATATTCCAATGTTTAAAGTACACGTGACAACTACAAATTGTAAGTAGTTTTTCTGAGTCCTCAGTACTATTGGTACTTTGATTTCTAATGTTCAGTATTTTAACAATGCTCTGGCAATTTCAGCAGACTACAAAGATGATAGTTTTTTTTTTTCTCATTTTCCCCGAAAATAGGATTTGGCATTTCATACAAATTGTCTCCTTAGGAGACAATTGCATGAAATGTCAAATTCTCTTTACTGGGAAAATAACAAAAATATTTTTGAAATGTCATCAGCTGAAATTTTTCCCAGCATGCAAAGCGTATAACAATGTTTTTTATGGGTTATCGAAATAAGAAGACAAGAAGAAAAACGATTTCTTCACTGATACAAATGCAGGTAGTTTTATTATGTAAACAAACAGCAGAGAGTTTATGTTGATATACAAAACATGCCGCTGTTTCCATAGTAACGAACTTAGGTAAATACTGACAAAGACGTTTTATAAAATTTGTCTGTAGGAACCAATTTGTAGATATCATTAATACGTAGGCCGCGGCACGCGAAAACGTGTCTTCGGGCGCATATGGACAGCGAAGGCCCAGATCAGACTGCGCGCAGTCAGATCAGGGCCTTCATTGTCCGTCGACAGAATTATTGGACACTACAGAATGTATAAATGAAGAGAGAATGCTCGGATGTTACTTTGTGCATGCGCAGAATGATCTGATCAACGCATTTTGCACGCGTTCGAAGGCACTTTTTCGCTTGACGCATACCATGTTATCCTTGTCTCACCTGTCTCGGCTCTGTTCTATTAACTCTTTTCGCCGAAGTAAGGGCACCGGACACGCTATAGGTTGTTTTACAGGGGAGAAAACTTTTGTGCCTGCCTGTTTGCTCTTCATACTAAGGCCCCGCTGAAAAGGGGTAGATGCGCAGCTGATCTGAGTCTTTGTTGCGCGCGCATTGCATAAGATTGGTTTTCTAACGCTGTGGTTCATATCATCTCATACATTTAATTAACTCTTTGCATGCTGGGTAATTTTGTATGCTTTTTTTGTCGTCTGCGGATTTTTTTAACATCAACTTTTTCAAATTTTTTTTTCATGAATACGAGGGTGTCAAACAGTTTGAATCCAGATCACGCCCGACGTTCTGTCGGGCCTGATCTGGGTCCAAACTGTTTGCAAAGGTTATCAACAGACGACAAAAGTCGCCACGAGCGGGGAAAGAATTAAGGTGAATAGATACAACAGGGCTGCGTTCAGAAGTGCAAAACGCTCGTGAACGTTTTGCTTTGGATCCCTGTTTGCGCTCATCATTAGGTAACCGGGATCCAGGGCAAAATGTTCGTGATCACTATACACAAGGTGGCTATGCCACGTGTTTTTTTTTTTTGTGTTTTTTTTTGGAAGGGTGCACACGTGTTTGAACTCTCAATTTAAGGTAAGGAAATTGACTTTTCTCAGGTTATATCCAACCAATTTTCATAAAGCAAAGTGCATCACATATGCAAATACGAACACTTTTCATAAACATACAGCTTAGTTGAATCCTGCGTGCAGTATTTGCAAACATTCGAAGCAAATGTTAGTGTGAACACTTCCAACATTTCCGTCGCGAAAATTACAATTGCTTAGAATGTTTGCAAATACTGCATGCAGAATATGAATATGCTGTATGTTATGAATAGTGTTCATATTCAAATATGTGATGTACTTTGTTTTATGAAAATCGGTTGGATATACCTTGAGAAAAGTGCGATTTCCTTACCTTGAATCGAGCGATTTTAACGTTAAAATAAGTGTACACCTTTCCAAAAAAACATGTGACAAAGCCACCTTGATACACTACAGAAGTACAAAACACTCGGGAACGTTTTGCTCTGGATCCCTCCTCTTGGCACTTGTCATTAGGTAAAGAGATCCAGGTCAACCCGTTCTTGATCACTTTATACTTCTGAGTACAGCCTGCGTTCAGAGGTGCAAGACGCTCGCGAACGTTTTTGCCCAGAGCCCCTGCTGCTATTGGCACTGGTCATTACCCAGCAGGCACACAACATTAAAATGACGTCGTATCAACATCGATGCGACGTGATCACGTCGCATCGACGTTGATACGACGTCATTTTAACGTTGTGCACATCAACGTCGATGCGACGTGATCACGTCGCATCGACGTTGATACGACGTCATTTTAACGTTGTGTGCCTGCTGGGTATAGGTACATTAATTCTAAGGCAAATCGTTCGTTCGTTCGCTCTGAAAGCAGCTCTGGGTTTTGTTCAATAAAGCAAATCATTCGCGAGAGTTTTTCAAAAACTATTTTGCATCTTCAAAGCCTGTTTTCTGAGAACCATAAGATTTCTCGGTTGCTAAATTTGCCATTGTAAAGGACCAAAAGCATACAAAAAAAAAAAGCTCGACAGCTGGACCCTTACTATGTGAGTGCGTGCGTGCGTGCATGCGTGTTTGTGTGTGTGTGTGTGTGTGTGTGTGTGTGTGTGGGTGTGGGTGTGTGTGTGTGTGTGTGTGTGTGTGTGTTCACTGGCACTCCTAATTTCCAAAACTTCCGTATTAGGCGCAAAAACAAACAGTTGCATAATTATGAAGCAGACGAAGATGGTGTGTTATATCAGTATCGCATGAAATATGGCGGATCATTTGTTAACGCTTAGCACTCTGGGTAAAAATTTCAGCAGACGACATTTTGAAATTTTTGTCTTAATTTTCCAGAAAATAGGCTTTTACACTTCATCAAAATTTGTATGAAGTGACAAAGCCTAATATTTGGGGAAAATAAGAAAAAAATATTATTAGTTTGTCGCCTGTTGAATTCGCCTTGGTGAGGGTTAAAAGCATACAAAAAGATCAGGAGTCGACTGCTGAACCAAATACATGTATGTATGCGTGCGTATGTGTATTGCGTGCGTTCACTGACGCTCCTAATTTCCTAAACTTCTGTATTAGGCGCAAAATTAAACCGTGAAATAATTATCATTGATTTGTCGTCTGCTGAAATTTCCCTGCAACAGCATAAAACAAAAAACAAACAAACAAAAAAAAAAAAAAAATCAGAAGACACGACAGCTGGAACCTAAATAAGTGCGTACGTGTGTGTGTGTGTGTGTGTGTGTGTGTGTGTGTGTGTGTGTGTGTGTGTGTGTGTGTGTGTGTGTGTGTGTGTGTGTGTGTGTGTGTGTATTCACTGGCGCTCCTTATTTCTAAAACTTCCGTACAAGGCGCAAAAACAAACAGTTGCATAATTATGAAGCAGACGTAGACTGTATGTTATATCAATATTGCGTGAAATATGACGGGTCATTTGTTATTAACGCTCAGCACTTTGGGTAAAACTTTCAGCAGACGACATTTTGAAATACTTTTCTTATTTTTCCAGAAAACAGGCTTTCACACTTCATGCCATTTGTCTCCTTAGCAAACAATTTGCATGAAGTGTCGAAGCCTATTTTCTGGGAAAAATACAAAAAATATCACCAGTCTGCTTAATTTGCCTTGTTGAAGGTTAAAAGTCATACAATAAAAGATCAGGAGTCGACTGATGAATCCTAAATATGTGTGCGTGCGTATGTATGTTGTGTGTGTTCACTGACGCTCCTAATTTCGAAAACTTCCGTATTATATGTGCAAAATATACAGCGAAATAATTATCATTGATTTGTCGTCTGCAGAATTTGCCTTGGTGACGGTTAAAAGGCAGAAAACAAAAATCAAAACAAAGATCAGAAGACACGACAGCTGGAACCTAAATAAGCGCGTACGTGCGTGTGTGTGTGTATGTGTGTGTTCACTGGCGCTCCTTATTTCTAAAACTTCCATACAAGGCACAAAAACAAACAGTTGCATAATTATGAAGCAGACGTAGACGGTATGTTATATCAATATTGCGTGAAATATGACGGATCATTTGTTAGCGCTTAATACTCTGGGTAAAAATTTCAACAGACGACATTTTAAAATATTTTTCTTATTTTTTCAGAAAATAGGCTTTCACACTTCGTGCAAATTTTCTCCTTTGGAGACAATTTGCATGAAGTGTCAAAGCCTATTTTCTGGGGAAAATAATAAAAAAAATAACATCAGTTTGTCGTCTGCTGAATTTGCCCAGAGAGAGATAAAGGTTAATATCGGTTGCTTCGGCCATTAAAATACATATAAAACAGGCAATCTGTAACAAATTACTTCAGGTTGTGCGTAAAGTCTCTCTCTGTCAGTCAAGCCAGAAACGGCCCTTACAAACAGTCAAATCCCAGATAAGCCTAACAAAGGAAGCATGCAGCGTTGTTACGATGTCGCCGTAACGTCATCGTCCTGACTTTGCAGAGACGTCCAAACGACAATATGTATTTATTATAGGAACGAACTTTTGTATTCATAGATCTTATCGACGTATACCTAGCAGGCACATCACGTTGAAACAACGTCGATTCAACGTTGCTTCAACGCCAAGACGTTGTATCAACGTTAAATCGACGTTGTTTCAACGTTGTGTGCCCGCTGTGTAAACGCTGGCGAATCGCTTGCAAACTGAATAAAGTCCGAAGGCTAAATATTTTAAGTTTGTGAGTAATTCACCGGCGCTCACATATCGATAAAATTCACAGAAAGAAACTTTATCTCACAATTTAATGTTTGCGTTGAAAACGCGAGTAAAATAGCTTATTTAAGAAATGTACGCAAAGAAAATAGTTCCAAGATTCCTGCTCAGTGGATTTATCAAAGTGTGGCGCCGTTTTGAAGTTACTCTCGACCAATCAAATTGCGCTTTTTTAGTGTAAGCCTGTTGAGTTGAAATTATTGGACAGTATCAGAGTAGTCTGTATGGGACCTTTGTTTTGTGAAGAGTTAAATTTGCACTGAAGAAAATGAGCAGGATGAAAGAGGCATGCAGAATCATTCTAAACTTAAAACTTATAAACGTGTAGCAGACGACATTCTCAAACAAATTTCGTAATTTTATAGAGAAAATTAGGCTTGAAAATTTATGTGATAGCAGACGACTCACATGAATTTATCACACTTTATTTTGTCTGAAAAATAAATAAAAAAAAAAATACAAAAAAAAAAAAAAAACCCAAAAAAACAGAATGTCGTCTTCTGCTGTTGTGATTGTGGTTAGAGAGTCAGTTTAACCTAGGCGCACGTCCGACTGATGAGGTCATTCGCTATCACTATAGGCTCGTTTCATCACTAAAACATGCCTATATAATTTTGACCCCCTGAAACCGCACTTTTATATAGTAAAACTGGGGTTTACAGGGGTATACCTTATTTTCCGTATTTTGCTAAAAAAAACATAGATTGTGGGTACTCGTTAGAACCGCCTCGCCGAGGCGGTTCTAACGAGTACCAACAATCTATGTTTTGAGCAGGAATATGAAAAATATCAGATTTTTTTTCTGAAAATTTTCCTTTTTTGGTTGTAAAAATTTTCAATATATTTGAATAGGCATGTTTTCGTAATAGCTATGTCGCCCCAAGTAGTCTCAGTATGTGTAACAAGGACAGACCAGCCTGTGCGTTCGCATAGTCTGATCAGGGGTTTTATTACCAACTGACAGGATCACTGCATACAATTCAGACGAAATATCACGCTTTATTTTTTCTAGAAAAAAAAATGTATGGAGAATGCATTGAAAAACAGGGAAGTCCCTGATCAGACGGCATATGATGCAAAAATGTCAATGTATAAAAGCCATTTTCAAGCTGCTCTCGACCAATCAAATTGCGCTATATTAGTGTAAGCCTGTTGAGTTGAAATTATTCGAAAGCATCAGAGCAGTCACAGACTTGCCCATGTCCCTACATTAGTATTTATCATCCTTGCAATTGGAAATGTCTCATTCAGGTCTCTTTCTAAGTCTTCGCTGTTCGGATATGACATAACGCCCTGTTATTGGTTTGCGCATGATAGATACAGAAACATAAACCTTTACTACTTACTCTCTGGGCTAATTCAGCAGACGACAAATTTATGACATTTTTCTCATTTTTCCCAGAAAACAGGTGTAGACATTTCATGCAAATTGTCTCCATTGGAGACAATTTGCATGAAATGTTAAAACCAGTTTCTGGGAAAATAAGAAAACAAATCTCTTTGTCGTCTGCTGAAAATTTTACCCAGAGTGCTTAGAGTTAAATCCCAATGTTCGTGCAATTCCTCCATTATCGTATATATATTTATCCCAAATATTAAGGCATATTAACTCCTTTACATACTTAACACTTACCACTCTCTGGGCTACTTCAGTAGACGACAAACTGATATTTTGTTTTACTTTTCCCAGAAAACAGGATTTGACATTTAATGCAAATTGTCGAATTGGAAACAATTTGCATGAAATGTCAAAACCTGTTTCTGAGAAAAATAAGAAAAATATATCAGTATGTCGTCTGCTGAAAATTTTACCCATAGCACTGCAAGTGTTAACGCATATTGACCCATTTCAATACTTGATGAATGAATACGCTTGATGCCTACTTTTTCCGCATTTTCTGAAAGGGAACTGACATCTGGTACTTCCTGTTTGGTGTCCTGCATAAATGTACCAAGTCCCTTCAGAAAGCGGTCTATTCTTAAAGGAACTAACTTTTCCTGTTTTATTTCTCCTTTATGGTACACCCCTTTTCACATCACGAAAACATACCTGTATAATTTTGACCCCCTTAAATCCCACTTTTATATAGTAAAACTGGGGTTTACAGGGGTATACATTTTTTTTCTTATTTCTGTTTGAAAACATAGATTGTGGGTACTCGTTAGAACCGCCTCGGCGAGGCGGTTCTAACGAGCACCCACAAGCTATGTTTTGAGCAGATATATGAAAAATATCAGATTTTTTTTTTATCTGAAAAATTTCAGTTTTTGGAGGTGAAATTTTCTAATTATTTGAATAGGCGTGTTTTCGTAATGATCTATAACAGTGTCGATGCACTGACAAGCAGTGTAGGTCCTGGTCAAACTGAACATTGGGAGTAGTTTGAGCTGGGTCTATACCATTTGCTCATGCCCCTTTGTTAGAACACTAAAGGTAAATTGTACTAAATGCTATATTAATGTGCATGTATTTGAAGAAAAAAAAAAAAAAACAGAAAAAAAGTTCACCACATTACAAAAACAGATCATTATGACCTATCTTTTGACCTCTGACCTACACAAGTTATAGAAAAAATTTTCTCCAGTGCAAATCTCATGTACTCTTTATCCTAGTTTCACAAGATTTTATGTATAGGTACATTCAGTGACGTGGATGTGTTGCAAACCGTAAGTAGGTCACTGTGTCTAACCTGTATGTTAACCTTTGACCCATATGACGGAAAATACTTAGTTTTATCTCCTATACTGTTAGCCTATGCTGATCAAAATTCGGTGTGTGGGTATAATTAGTAAACAATGTGTACCATACACCATCACATACCAGTAGGTCACTGTGGCCTATATGTTGGTCTCTGACCCATATTGCAGAAAAAAAAACAACAAAAAAAAATAAAACAAAAAAAACAGAAAAAAAAAACACGTATTTGGTTATATCACCTGTACTGCACGGCCTAGGCTCAATGCGATGTAGAAGTGTCTAGTGAATATAGCGCAACTATGTCAAAGTGACCCATATTGTGACCCCTGACCTGCATGAACGCACAAATGTGTCTCCAGACAGTAATCCTGGAGAAAATAAAATAAAACAAAATTGCTGCTGATTTTTTTTTTTTTTTTTTTTAATTAACCTGATACTCGCTAAATCGGGCAACCAATGCTGATTCGCACGCTTTCTAATGGAGACGTTGGGAGTAGAGTGCCTTTTTCGATTGACTGAAACCAATTAGACACTAGAAAATCCCTTTAGGCCATTTTGTCGATTTTGTTTATGAATATGTATAACTCGTTTATGAATAATATTAAGGCAAGCGGAAAGACAGTTAATGTTTTCCTTAATTATATTTGGCAAAGGAATCGCTATCTTGGTGGTTTTGATGTATTATTGGCATCGTTTTATGTCGGAGTCATATATCTCCTAGCGAAACTTACATTATGCACAAAATGTCTTCTTCGACCTTATACTTTTAATGTGAATGAATACACTTCAAGTACGGATCCAGTGGGGGTTCGAGTGGTTCAGTCGACACCCCACACCCCACCGCCACACCACTTTGACTCAACAGTTCAGTCTGGGTATCGTATTTATTCTAAAATATTCGCACGCCTTACTTTTTACCTTGTGCTTCTAAAATTTCAACAAGACTATTTTACCACCTTAGAACGAGTACAAAAATTGCTGGATGATTGTCAAACAGGATAGACCCTGATCAGACGCCGCTTATGGCGGCGTCTGATCTGGGTCTATATTGTTTCCTCAGCGCTTTCTGTTGTAAAACTTAGGGTATCTGGATCAATTCGACCCCCTCAGAAATTTTGAATACCCTTTAGATAATCCTGGATCCTCCGCCCCTGCACTTTCAAGGAAGAAAATGAAAACAGTTGAAGGGTTAAATGTTCTGGGTAAGACTAGCTAATTGCGGCCAATCAGGCCTCATCCGTGACGTATAAATTTTCAAAATTCCGGAATAGGCTCAACGATCACAAAGGACAAGAAATATCAACTACACTATAGTGAAGTACGGCAAGACATAGAATGACAGAGGTGACGTAACATTACCGTTTCCAGGACCAATCCGTATTGTGGAAACCTTCAGAAATACATGGGTGGGTTTTCGCTCATAAAAATTTCGAATTATTTAAAATTTACCCATTCCACTAACGTTGGTACAGAAACGCATTTACCATGATTAATCGTTATCACTTTCTGAGCTAATTCACCAGACGACAAATCGGTGACATTTTTCTTACTTTTCCCAGAAAACAGGATTTGACTTTTCATGCAAATTGTCTCCAATTGAGACAATTTGCAAGAAATGTCAATTCCTTTTTTCTGGGGAAAATAAGAATAACACATTTCAATACGTCGTCTGCTGACGTGCTAAGCATTAGGCATAAAACCCAATAATTATTTAGTGCTTCAAAATCAGCTACAGACCCATAAATTCTTTCAAGATGAAAATACGAAAGTTTTATGGCAATTATTGACATCTGCGAGTCGGCTTCTGATGTGCCAGACTATGACCACCGAATGGGCTGAAGTCTTTATATGGTCCCTTTATATGGACCGCATCAATGAGCCGGCCTCGGTGGCTCAGTTGGATGCGCCGTCCGACTGGAGACCAGGAGGTCATGGGTTCAACCCCCGCCGAGGTCGGCAACATTCTTTCGTGGAGATTGATCATGAAATATTTTCTACGGTCATTCTCTCCCTTCCGCTGATTCAAGAAGGGCAGTTGTCAGTTTCTGGCGAAAGAATGTGCACAATACTGGTTAACTTCTTAGAGGACTAAGCCTGCCCAGTAAACGTGTGGTTAGGTAAACTGACCGCGCTCGACATGACCCCATTGGGTTGACTGGGCCGTAATGACATAGATGCTATTGAAGAAGATCTGCAAGGAGAATTCGGTGACACAAAAACATGGGGAAAGATAAACAAAATGAGTGTTCACATGACCAAAACAACTTGTATGCTAGTTGGCGCTAGAAAACGCTTGAACGACTCTCGACCTCTAAATATTATTGCTGACGATGTCAATATTCAATCCGTTAGTAAACAGAAACTCCTTGGTGTTTATATCGATGAACACCTTTCTTGGTCTGCCCATATAGACCACTTATGCTCCCTTATCTCATCTAAAATATCTCTATTACGCCAGTTAGCAACGTATGTACCGACACATATTCAAAAAGTTTACTATCAGGGGTATATTCTTCCTTATATTGATTATGGCTCTGTTACCTGGGGGTCAGCCTCTGTAACTAATATTGAACGCATATCCAAGCTGCAAAAACGCGCTGCTCGAATCATCCTGCGAGCAAATTACGATACCCCATCAGTAGATATGTTCAGTCAGCTGGGATGGCTGTCAATTCCGGACAGACTTAAATATAATAAGGCTGTCTTTGACATACCGAGCAATAAATAATTTATCCCCTGAATATATAACACAACTTCTAAAACCAGTATCCGAGGTACACACTCTTAACCTCAGGTCATCAGAAAATGGCTCACTTTATGTGCCGAAAGCACGGACAGCACTTTTTGATGGCTCTTTTTCGTGTTCCGCACCAAGACTATGGAATGCTCTACCTCAAACAGTAAAAACATCGGGGTCACTCTCTACCTTTAAGCAGTCTCTTAAAGCAACATTTTAACCCTTATAAAATGTCTTTAACTATGATTTTAAATGATATACCATGTGTAAAATTATCGCTGAAACCGTTGTTGTAACTGAATTGAGAGCTTTTATGACCTAGCATAATTGTTTTAGATATTGGTTTTATGCGCTCGTCAAATCTTAAAGCACTTACAAAAACTGTGATAACATACAGATTTGTCTTTGATATAATTCAGTGCCATGTTTGGTTTTAAATCACTTGCACATACCTGTTAGCACTTTTATTTGATAAAAACTTTATACAAGCATTCACTTCGCTACAAGCTACTTTTATCCCATGAATTTCTTAGCTGTTAGTTAAGTCTTGTTGTATATATGTATATAAATTTTAGTTAGAGGACCACAAGGTAGAATAGTTATTTATAGCTAATTGTGTCATCCTCTTTAAACATTGTTTAAATAAAATAAATAAATAAATAAAACCTCAACACAAACAATGGACCGCATCAAGCGAAATAAACGCAGATTCAGATCATCTTGCGCATGCGCAAAGTATCATCCGGGCCTTTGCTCTTCAATCATACATTCAGTGCCAGTTACTGTTAGTTTTAAATTTCTAAACAGTCTACTCTCATTATCTCAAATTTTAAGGGATAAGAACATTTGATTTTAGATAACAGCAGTTTGAAATAAAAGAAGTCGAAATGTAAGCAAAATATAGCAAACCAAACCAATATTGCCCATTATTTAGTTTGACTTAGCAGTAGTTTCAGTTATCAATGTTTGAGGTAATGAGAATCAAATGTAATTGTAATCTTAGTAACCAAGACGGGTTAATGTAAGATAATTTAAGAAAATATGCTGAGGATATAAAACTGCTCGAAAAAGACATTTTTGAAGAAGAAAAAAAAGAGTAAATATTTCTTATTTCGATTGAACCTATCCTTAACTGATTTTAAAGGACATTATATAGCTATCTCAAACATTGATAACACAAACTTCCGCTTGAGTCAAACTATTTAAAAGGCAATACTAGTTGGGTTTGCTGTATATCTCTAACATTTCAACACTACTGCTATCTCAAATCGAACATTTTGGTTCCTTGCAATTTGAGACAGCGAGAGTAGCCTGTATTATTTGCATAGAGAATAGATTGTACATATTGCACGCACTGCGAGCTACGCTTAGAAAATTTTAAGTTAGAAATTTTGATACTTTTGCTTGGGCTATACTGACAAATATCTCTAATTCAGGCGAGCAAACCTGTAACGTGACAGCTCTTGTATTACCAGCAGTGCCAGTTTCGTGTAATAGATCATTCCGCCCACGAACTGCTGATGGCAGAATGGAGAAAATGCAAAGTTTGCGTATTTGCATGAATTGTTTGCATATTTTCACTATTACGGAGATTGTATGGGTAGTTTCACTCCTAACTACTGAATTACACAGGATATTTAACTTATATTCCCATTTATCCTAATATTTGGACAGACAGGCCTGAGCAAATAATGTAGACCCAGATCAGATGCCGCAGAACGCGGCGTCTGATCTGGGTCTACACTGTTTGCCACCCATCCAACTGTAATCAGACACATCAACAAGTAGTAAATGAACTTCATCACGAAAACATGCCTATATAATTTTGACCCCCTTAAACCCCATTTTTTATATAGTAAAACTGGGGTTTACAGGGGTATACATTATTTTTCTTATTTTTGCTCAAAAACATAGATTGTGGGTACTCGTTAGAACCGCCTCACCGAGGCGGTTCTAACGAGTACCCTCAATCTATGTTTCGAGCAGAAATATGAAAAATATCAGAGTTTTTTTAAAGGGAATTTTCAGTTTTTGGAGGTGAAATTTTCTATATATTTGAATAGGCGTGTTTTCGTAATGGTTCTTTTTTGGACAGGTATGGTAAGGACTTAAGGTGCCATATTTTAACTGCAATTATCTTTTGAGTGTGAGTTAAGTATTTACCCAAAATATTAGACCGACAGGTCTGAGCAAACGGCGTAGACCCAGATCAGACGCCGCAGATCGCGGCGTCTGATCAGGGTCTACACTGTTTTCAACTCATTCAGCAATATCTACACATCTACAAGTAATAAAATGATCATGATTGAATTTAGGACAAATATGGTAAGGAGTTAATGTAACCGAATATTTAGTTAAATACAGTAATATCCTTCCATAGTTAATTCTCTTAGATTTTTAATATATTTAGTGTATCAATTCTCAGGATATGTAACTTCGGATTCGTTTCATAAACTTAACATGTACGATTTTCTGTTCATTTTTACCGTCAACAGTCACGGGCGGCCAAATGCGTAATTATCGAACAGAGAAAACTGATCTGGCCGGACCACAAGGCTGTGCAGAGTGGTTTTGGGATACATTGCTCGCATTTCGCATGTTAGTCAGGTTCGTATTATACGCCCAACATACACAGTGATCGAATATTTCACATATTTATTCTGGAGAAACTAATAAATAAGATTATTATATAGCTATAAATATTAAATAATTAAATGATTAAAATTTGCGATAAAAGCCGAGGAGCTAGCGTACCTACTCGGATGCCTTCTTATATTACCGTTACATTACGTTGCTTTTGATGACGTCGTAATGCAGTGACGTCGCTCCAAACCTTGTCACGCACTTTGGTAGAATTCACATTTTTGTTATTCAAACAGCGTTTTAAAGGTTAGAAACACCGGGAAACGAAATAAATATTTAATGCTATATAATAAAAGGGTTATTACACTGATATTGGTGAATATTCTCCCTCGATGGGATATCTACGGACGCTCGCAAGCTCGCGCCTTCGATATCCCAAAGCGGAAAAATATTCACCAATACCAGTGCAATAACCCTATATAATTTCTCAATTTCGAGCATGTACCTCCATAACATAAGGCCCAAACTCCGAAGTTATGGCGTGTCACAGTCACAGTCACAACTCCACAGTAACGTTCGTATCAACGTCGCAACAACCTCGGAACGTTATTGTGGCGTTGATCCTGTTGTGACGGCGTGGGTGCATACCCAGCAAATATTCAAGATAACGTCATTTTGACGTCGCCGTAATATTATGACGTCGCCGCGACGTCGAAACGTTTTTACGACGTTATGAGATTTTTATGTAATTGATGGCAGGTACTTACCTTGGTATAAACAGCGCTTTCTTACGAAGGTCAAAGGACGCCGTTCAACACGTGCGAGAATGCTTTCAACGTCGACGTCATCAAAACGTTTATCATACTCGGTTTCAATATCCGCCATAGCCTCATTCACAGGCATGGAGAATCTTCAATTTCAAAATTTCGATATTTTAAAGATTATTTCGTAATCTCATGGTTTGTTATAGATATTGCTTATTTGGCATTGTACAAAAAGCAAATCGATTTTAAAGATCCGAAGATGTAATCACAAAAGCAAGACTGACAGAATTCCGATTTCAATGGTGAATACAGATTGTCTAAAATCCTCTCCAAGCCATCTCTAATGAGAGTTCCTCTTTAATCACTGTAGCTATGCGTATTCCACAGACGAATATGTAATTAGCAAAATGACACCTTACAAACGTTGAAAATAGGCTGTAACGTCAGAGACTTGCATTTCCATAGAAACTGGTGTATTTCCTAAGAACATCGACAGCTCCAATTTATAACGCTAATCTGCACACGTGTTATCCAATTTTGCTATTTTTTTTCTTTCATCTATTTACTTATTTCCCTCGCTTTCACCTATCATTTAATTTCGAAACAGATGAGCAACAATGATATATTTTTTCTACCAGCATATTTCCTTCATAGATCTTAATGAAGAGATATATCGAAACTAAGACATCCTTTAGCGAAACAGCTTGCGCACTAACTGCCAACCTTCATAAATACTTATCAGAAATTGGGAATTTACGAACTGATCAAAACACTGCCTGCATGAATATTCCCTGAAGATTTCTATCGATGCCAGATTTTATTAATATCTCATATGTGTGTGAGCACCTGAGCCGCGCGCGCTGTGGTTTACCGAAACGTTGGGTTGTGGCCAATTAGCTGCTTAAGTTGAGAATAAAAACATTCTCAGGTATGTCGGGTGTATCGCAGGAAATCCAACGTTTTCTATTCTTCCAACGGTGGGGATCTAGCCTCAGGGCCCAGCTCAGGGATTCAGGGCGACAGCCTGCTTAGGATCTTCGCTATTCCCTATAAATATTCCACAATATCCCAATACAGTCGAATGTCAATGGTTCGAACATGGAAATTTGTTCCTAATATGGGTAGTTCACGCGACTGAGGGTTATTCATAGCGCACGGTCGGAAGACAAACGGGCGTAATTTTCGAGTTTCTATAAAAATGGAATGTTGAGAGTACTCATTTGAATCGCCTCGTATGTACTATATACATACATTTGTGTGACAAAATAAGAACATACCCTAAAAATTCTCCTAAATATTTGTTTTCTTAAGCTATAGGAAGAATTTTCCTGGGGACTCAAAAACGAGTTCGAATCAGCCGAGTCATCGGTGTTCGAGTCATTGAAGTTTTACTGTATACGTAGGGTGAACAGCGAACTCCTTGATCAGAGTGTAGAGCTGAGCAAGCATGCAACTCTGACTGTTCGCTGATCATTACAATACCGATTGAAAATCTCCTTTTTCCTGCAGCGAGTTTCATACCGTACAGGAAACTAAAATTCGGCCGGGTACCAGAATGGAAGGTTTCGACGGATACAAACAATAGTCTCAGGTCAGCTTGTGTCTCCGCGAAAGCATGACCAGGCCAGATTTTATTATATACAGGTACACGATCTAAGATCGGCCGCGCCATGCGAAAATATGCCTTGGAAGAATGTGCGGACAGCGAAGGCCCAGATCAGACTGCGCGAATGCGCAGTCTGATCTGGGCCATCGCTGTCAGCTTTAACAACAATAATGATAATAATAATAATAAATCATTAATAATTATTAAAAATACGAATGATAAACAACAACAACAACAACAACAACAATGATCTGATCTGGATCTACACTGTTTTCGCAGGTCTCTCTGTCACAAAAGGTAGGTGAGCCTTGCCATTGGTAAAGGTGGCTTCGGGTCTTATGTCAACAGTAAATATCAAGATTAACCAAAAATGCTGCTCAGCCTGACACGACTCATTTCTGGGTCGATTGTTTCCAATCGAGCCATAGTATACAAACGCCAAAATTTCCTTGAGGTAGTTGTCCACGTGATTATCATTGACCAATGTTATCAAAACGCATTTATACGAAATCCTGGTAACGGTTATTTATAGCCGCGCTATTCTTGTCACTGTGACGTCAGAGTCCTGTTGATTGAGGATGATCTGTAAAACCTGGACTGGAACATTTGGGACAATGGCAAACAGTGCAGAACGCTGCGTCTGCACTGTTTGTAAAAGTTACAGACAGTTAACGTTTGAACGAAACCAGCTTAAGTCCTAGTTCAGGATCATTTTCCCAGCCTACATTCAGAGACAAGTGACCTATCAGTGTTGTCAGTGCTTTGATTATGCAAAATGTACATGCATTTCGATATCTACCGTGTTCAATGATTCTGTAAACGGACAGCGAAGTCCGAGATCAGACTGCGCACCAGCGCAGTCTGATCTCGGACTTCCCTGTCCGCATATTCCCCGAAATCACCTTTCCGCAAGGGGCAGGTCAGGGACATTTGGGCATATGCGAAATGCACTAATTAAGATCGTGATGCGCATCAACACATTCTGATTATGACCTTTCTTGATACATTCCACAGTACTAGTAATTCAGTATGTGCGCAGCGAATGCTCAGACCAGACTGCGCAATCTGTGCAGAAGCGGTCTGATCTGAGCATTCTATGTCCACCCATTCCCCGAAGACATCTTTTGGCAAATGCAGGCTGAGTTATCTACTCGTCAGTAATAGGAAACTCTCTTTGCAAATTCTTCTTGAAAGAATGTCTTTTTCTTTCATGTTTTCCTTTTTTATCTTTGTCTAACTGTTTTCTAAAGATGTACAACAAAATTCTACTTGCTATACGCCCGTGTTTTTGAAAAATGTTTTTGAAAATAAAAACTGGAAATCGTATCATTAAATGTAGATCAAAATGGCATATGTACTGTTTTATAATTCCCTGATTTATTTACCATGTAACTTGCGTTACCACCTGTTAATCAATTAATCTGCATTGTCGAGTTTATTTTTGTCACAATGACGAATTGGCAATAGCAATGTTGCAAATTAAGTTGCTGTTCATGAATAGACTAACAATCAAAGCACTGAGAGTGCTGATGGGGGAGATTTCCTGAAATTCTATAGGCCTATAAAACTAATTGGGATTTACACTGAAATAATAATAATAAAAGAATAAGAATAAAAGAAGCCATGCATAAACAGAAGACAAATTTATTTGTAAAAGGTAATCTGAGTGCAGAAAGCCAGGCATGTTCCACTGATGTTTAAGATTTTTTTACCATGTTGCAGATTTGGTGACTTAGTATAGATAACATTTTAATGAAATTAACTGGGACAAGACAAAGCGTTTTTAAAACAGTGTTCTTTTCAGTGTAAAAGAAGTCACATGTAAATTGTAATATCACATTTATAAATAGAAAGGAAGGTATTGATCAGGAATCGATACATTTACCTAACATCTGCCGTCCAAGGTACCAAAGGGAAAGAAGGACGCACTTTAAGCAACGGCACCACAAACAATCAAAACACTACAAGCAGAAAGCCAAAAGGACAGTTTCTTTAAAACAAATAGCCAAACGGCTATCCAAAATAAAAATTTTATCAGGACTTACATGTAAAGACATACAATGACAGAAATAGTAAACCACAGCAGAGGCACCGCCTTGGAACGGTCAGTAAAAACCTTACTGGTGACTTAAATCGATTTTACGTGGCCACACCCCTGGCCCTTAGTTTTGCCGTGGTATACACAAGAATATGTTCGGTCCACGTGGAAGGCTTCTAACTCATCAGTGCAACATTTCCGAGAACATAAAAATTAAACGAATAAAGAGATGAAACAACAAGGAGGACTCGACAACAAGAAATAACTGAAATGCTGAAGCAAAAGAAAACCAACAGCTGGAGTCCGGTGGGCCCGACCAGAGCCAGAGCATCAGGCACCAACCAACTTACTTAAAAGTCTTCAGGCCGGAGACGTCGTAGAGTATGAGGCCCGACCCGCTGGCGTGCAACCGAAGTGGAAAGCAAAGTTATTAGCCGTGATTGGGTTAACTGCTATACACGCAGTCTATCGTATTATATTTATATTGTACCCAATCTTTGTGTATCGAATTAAGTCCTTTTCCGGTATCCAATAGTCCTTTTTCGGTAGACCTTTTCAGCGTAGGGCAGTAGCTCGGGTTACTCTTTTTACCCAACGCTATAGATTTGGCGCGTTTAACTGGAGTATTCATATTCGCCCGCCGATATTGTACTAAAAATGATTAAAATCTTATTTCTTCAAAAGTTTGAAGCTTTCTTTGGTCTTGTTTATTTATTCGCTATTTATATGCATCAAAATGTGTACGGCTTGTATGTTAGAATGCAGAATAGCAGGGAACTATTTGTTAGGTACATGTAGTTATAAAGTTGGTAGTTACAGGAAAGGGATTGTCGAAATGTTGTACATGTATGTTAAATATGATGGAGATTTGGCACCGCCCCTAAAAACTACCGTATACACACTAAAAATTCAGACCGACAGGCATAAGTAAACAGTGTTGACACAAATGAGAAGCCGCTTTCTGCGGGGTCTGATCTGTGTCTGCACTGTTTACCATTCATCCAGTAGTAAACAGACTTGTCAATCAAACCGAGTCTCCGATTTTCTTGATTTTGTGTGTTTTTTTGTTTCCAAAGGCTATTCTTTTTTACTTTTTTTGACTGGCACGCGAATCGCGCCGGTCTCTTAATATAGCTTTGGATTTTTACATAATTATGGTTGACTATTCGATTAGCTCACCAAGGACGTTTTATATTTGCCGGAACATCGGTTTGTGACGATCCCGGCAAATATAAAAAAATCTTAAAACAAACTGTGTTATAAGCAGATTAATGTCTATTTTATTTTCATTTCAATCAAGAATTTTCATAAAGCTTAATAAAAGCAAACACTAAAGAATCACATTATTGTTCTTTTTTTACCTATTACATTGAAAATTTATTGAACTTTAGCATAACTTTGTCCCGTATCGCTATGTAAACATGGACAAAATTTGCGCCGGTACTTAGACGTTTAAGTCTAAATATTTTGTCTTGTTTTACTCTACTGTAGTTGGTATTGTGCCGTGTCGCGGCCGTAAAAAGCCTCCCCGTACATCATCATAGTGCAGGTTATATTTTATTTCCTTTGGGATTATTGAGCCCATCCTGGTTATTTTGAAAATCGAATGCCGCTTAAGCCAGCGCTAGGGGGCGTATGCAGACTCACAAACTGCAGTGTTGCCTATGAAGAGACTCACTTAACCAAGTCTCCGATTTTCTGTTGTTTTTTTTTTTTTTTTTGTGTGTTTTTTTTTTCGATTTTTTGGGGTTTTTGTTTCCAAAGGCAATCCTTTTTGATTTTTATTGTTCAAATTCTAGGACAGGTATAGTAAGAAGTTAAGGTATAGGAATGTTAAGTGTAAACACTGTATAGCCAACTTAAACTTACATGTATCTTTATCTTATGAATGCCCCCAAAAAGTTAAATTCCACTATTAAAACCACTTATGGGACTATCTTAACGCTTAGCACTCTGGTAAAATTTTCTGCAGACAACATTTTGAAATATTTTTCTTATTTTTCTAAGAAAACAGGATTTGACATTTGAAATGTCAAATCCTGTTTTCTGGGAAAAATAAGAAAAATATCATCAATTTGCCGTCTGCTGAAAATGCCCAGAGAGTGGTAAAGGTTAAACGAGTCTTATTAGTGGGGTGGTCCTTATATTGAAAAATAGAATACAGTAAATGTCCTGAAATTTCGATCACTTAATTTCATACTTGTTTGGCCAAAGTTTGGCATTTATGCAGTTGTTTTTCAAAAATATTTAGTGGAATGACAAACAGTGTAGACCCTGATCCTAAGTAGCAGTCTGATCTGGATCTACATTGTTTGCATATGCCGTTTTGTCGGAAACCTTGAAAAACATATGACCAAAGCTGGTTTTCATAGTGGAGTGGTCTAAATTTGGAGTGGACGTAATAGCGGATTTTTGCTGTATATACAATGAGCTCTTTCATCATTCTAGTCAAATAGAGTCCTTTATTCAGTTTAAACTCTTTTCCAACTTCTGTGAAAATTTATTTGACAAAAAGTGATATTTTTATAGCTGTTTCCAAAAATCACGTCTTTAATTTCTATGCAAATTATCCAATCAAGAGACTATTTGTATGTAATATCAGTTCTTTCAACAATAAGGTCTCTAAACTCCATGCAAATTTTCCCCTCGAGAGACTATTTGCATGAAATATCAGTTGTTTCAACAATAAGGTCTTTAAACTCCATGCAAATTTTCCCCTCAAGAAACTATTTGCATGAAATATCAGTTGTTCCAGCAATAAGGTCTTTAAACTCCATGCAAATTGTCTCCTCAAGAGACTATTTGCATAGAATATCAAACCAATATTTCTGGGAATTATAACAAAAACATATTAAAATGTCGTCTGCTGAAAACTTTGCCCGTAAGGCTGAGCGCTTTAAAGGCGAATATAGAAGTACCGTAATTGCTTATACTTCATGTTGCTAATATAATGGCAAAACAGTGAAGACTCTGATCAAAGCCAATGTGCATGTTCGTGACGCAATAGCATTGCCAACCAACTGAATCCAGATTTGAGTATCAACATTAGAAAATGTGTCTTCTGACATGTTCGCCCAACGAAGACTCAAATCAACCTGCGCATTCGCGTAGCCTGATCAGAGTCTTCGTTGTCCGCACAAAGAAACTTTGCATCCTTGGCTATCCTAAATGCGCCAAGTGAAGATTCTGATCAGACTGCGCGAATGCGCAGTCTAATCTGAATCTTCGCTGGGCGCACATGGCCGAAGGTTCCTTTTCGTTCGTTACGGCTCATTAAGTCTACCCACAGAAAGCAAAGAATTGCCCACAAAAGCTTAGTCAGTTAGTTTGATTAATTTAGTCAGATACGAAAGTCAGATTTTTCGACTGAATGCCATAAAAGCACTTTTTCCTTATTTTATTACGCAATCATGTAACGAAAATATAACCAGTTCGAAAATTTATCATTTAGTCAAGTGGAAAAGCAATAAACTGGTTCTAAATGTGAAATTATAGTCAAATGAAATGTCTTCTTTGAACACACATTTAAACAAATGATTGAACTCTTGATTTCCTGAATTTCAATAAACTCATCTATGCCTACAGTCCCTTAAAAGGGGCATTAGTAAACGGTGATGACCCAGACCAAACGCGGCGTTTGATCAGGGTCTACACTTATTTACGTTAATTACAAATACAAGCATGTTTGTAAAACATAAAAATAAAATAAGCTAGACATCCCTTAAATTGAGATGAAGCTGGCCAAAGAATTGGGTAGGAGAGCACACTTGGCATGAATGGAGTAATCCTTTTATGCCTAGAGAATCGGGTTGGTCGGGTGTGGCGAAGGTGCCATGTATCTTACGTCACCGATGCCTTCAACTGAGATTGGCTTACAGTTGGGCAAGGCCTACTATCCTTGTAGCAGGTAAGGGTAGAGGAGCGTGTTTATATTTCTTCTGTTTCTTCGCTTTCATTCCTGTTTCTCTTTCTTCCCTGTCCCTCTCTTTCATCTCCTCTACTATCTCTTCTTTGTCTTTTCTCCCTTTCTCTGGGAGACGACACAAAATGACCCGCAAGGGCTGACGTGTCGTTAAACCTCAACTCAATCAATCATGCCTAGCGTATCATAAAAGGGACCTTAGTAGGCAGTGTAGACCCAGATCAGAAACCACAGAATGCGACGTCTGATCAGGGTCTACACTACATTTACATTTAATACACATACAAGCATGTAGGTAAAAAAAATTAAAATGAAATAAACTAGACATCCCTTAAATTGAGATGGCGGTGACCCGCAACTCATTGGATAGAACAGCACACAGTATCAATATTGGGGTTTAGCGTCTCATAAAAGTAGTTGCGGTCATGGTACCTAAGCCATAATCCAAACTCATAAATCCGTAAACGAATGACGAATTAGATTGTTCAGCCCAACAGACGGACCCCAGAATAAAGGGTGTAATCAGGCGTCCGCGGATAGTGATCAGATATAAACCCTGATCAGAACGCGACGTCTGAACAGGGTCTATATAATTTGCATTAAATACAGAAGTATCTATAAAACTTGGTAATAAAAAAAAATGACAACTAGACACACCTACTATTGGCAATGGACCAGCCCGAAGAATCATGATAGAAGAGTCCACTCTGCGTAAATGGGTCAAACACTATTTCCGTTCTATGTGGATACTGTCTTCTGGGCATCCACGCAGCTTGATCATGGTTTTCTTATTCAACTTAACCCTAGCGCGAAATTTCAGACTACATTTGTCTTTTTTTTTTTTTTTTTTTTTTTTTTTAACAAACTATCGATTGGAAAGAAATTCATATGTAAGATTGAAAGACAGAATGTCAAACAGCGTAGATCCTGATGAGACGGCTCATTGTGAGCCGTCTCACCTGGATCTACACTATTTGCAAAGACCTGTTATTATCGCAAGTGGCAGTGAAAGAGTTAAATTAATAAACACTAAGCATATTTACAACAGACGACATTCTAAAATTGATTTAGTTATTTTTCAGAGAAAATAAGATTTGATATTTCATGTTAAGCGTCAGCTAGGCAAATAAATAAATAAATAAATAAATAAAATCAAAACGTCTGCTGAATTTTGGTTTGATCGTATTTACCGAAGATGTTCGGAATTTACTGAAGATATTCGGAATTACTGAAGATATTCGGAATTTACCGAAGATATTCGGAATTTACCAAATATATTTGGACACCATAATACCAAACCTCTGAACTCTAAACAAGTCAGTTTCAATACCTATTAACATGATTGGTATATCTATACCAGAGGGGTCCTGCACGTAATTATTATTATTATTATTATTATTATTACTAAGTGATTTGAAAGGACAATAGGGCCATGTATGTAAAAATTAGGTCTGTCTGAATAAGGGTAAAAAACGTAACTGGATTTGCAGATAAAATACGGTAACTGAATATTGCAGAAAACATCGACGAACGGCAAAAGGCATTGTCAATCTGCACGCAAATGCACTAACCTAGACTGGCTCCCGTCTCCAGTGACTAAATATTTTTTTTTCTTATAATGTGTTTAATAATCCACTAAAATAAAACCAAAGTCATGTCAAGACTATAAAGGCTGGTCACTAGTGACCAGCTTTTATAGTCATGATATGTTTTTGGTTTTATTCTAGTACGAGGATTGTCAAACAGGAATACGGAAAAAAAAAAAGAAAAAAAATAGTCACTGTGTACTGGAACCAGTCTAGCACTGACCAGATGTTCGCACAAGCCTGAAAGGTCTCTTTTCATATGGTTCAGCCCATATTCAGTCGTAATGTTTACCTACCATTGGAATTTCGTAAACAGCACCAGTTTATGGATGTTTCTACATTTGTGCCGCGCCAAGCCAAAACGTACCTTTGGACATATGCGGACAGGGAAAACCCAGATCAGCCCGCGCAGTCTCGCAGTCTGATCAGGGCTTTCACTGTCCGCTAACTGAACCAGTGAATACAACAGAATGTATGCATGGAGAGCAAAAGCCCGGATGATACTTTACGCATGCGCAGGATGATCTGAATCTGTGCATTTCGCGCATGCTCAAAAACACTTTTCACTTGATGCGGCCCATTTATTTCCCATCTGAATATGTATGAAGCTTTCTTGTGAAATGATAAGATTTTCCGCTCAGATATCTCAAAGACCAAAATAGGACTTTTGTTTTCGCATTTTTTTAAATTGAACATAAATACTACAGAGAGAATGCTACAAGATATATCGTATTCGAACAGACAGGCCTGAGCAAACAGTGTAGACCCAGATCAGACGCCGCAGAACGCGGCGTCTGATCAGGGTCTACACTGTTTGCGACTCAACATTGTTCGTTTTTTTTTTTTGTTTTTTTTTGTTTTGGGGGGGGGGGGGGGAGGGGGGGGCGTGGGTGGGCGGGGGGGGGGGGGGGGGGCGGGAAGCAAGAACGGTAAGGAATTATGGTATCTAAATATTTGGGGTAAGTACTAACGGTGTTGTTTATTTCGTGGATCTTCCATTATGATGCACTGAAGAAAGCATAACAGTGCTGTGATTAAAGGCTCCATATTCCTCAAAAATAGACATTTTATTCTCCAAGACAGGTTTAATAAATTGATATATTGTATTAATACAATCATAAAATGTGGCACTTGACACCATGTAAAATTCAAATTAGCCTCTCGTTCTTGTAATGAAATGATTTTTTATCGTATCTCTGAATTATCAATGTTGCCAACATTAATTCAGAGAAACGATAAAAAATCATTTCATTTTTGATCAAGTTCAAACACGGGAGACTAACTGAAATTTCACAGGCTGTCAGGTGCCACATTTTATGATCGTATTAATACTATATATCTATTAAACCTTTTATGGATAAAAAAAAATGTCTGTTTTTGTGGAATATGGAGCCTTTAGTAAATAGCGCTCCACTGTTAGATTTCATCAGTGCGCTGATAAAAATAACGCTGCACTGATAAATTTTGCGCTGCACTGGTAAAAAATGATAGTGCGCTGCTAAATTTCATCAGTGGAGCGATACCGCTGCTTTTAACCCCTTCGCAACACCATATTACATGCACATACTGGCCCGCTATCCATTTCTACGAGCCACATTGTACGGTGCTATTGTATTAAGGGTCTGAAGGAGAAAGTTAATTTAGCACGGTGAAAGGAATCCTGCGGTGCCAATTTCCAGCTTTTCAAAGACACTACATATCTTCAGGTCTGTGTATATAGCTGTGATTTTTTTTTATTTTTATTATTATTTGGAAAAACCGTAGCGACAAATAATTGAGTCTGAGAATGAACAAATTAATATAATGCAGAATCTCAAAGAATTAAAGGTAAATGATACACACCCCAGCAAGCACATAACGTCACAATAACGTCGTTGCAACGTCGCTGCAACGTCGTGACGTTGCAGCGACGTTGTAACGACGTTGTTGCGACATTGTGTGTTTGCTGATGAGACCAAGGGAGATCCTCTGTCCTGAAAGTAGTTGCCTACCTTCTCAGTGGGGTTACTCTTTAAAGGAAAGAATCTGGGAGCAAATTCTTTTGTTTAAGAGTAGCCCCACCGAGAAAAAGGAGCAAATTCTTTCCTTTAAGAGTAGCCCCACCAAGAACAGGGAGCAAATTCTTTCCTTTAAGAGTAGCCCCGCTGAGAACAGGGGGCAAATTCTTTCCTTTAAGAGTTACCCCACTGAGAACAAGGAGCATTTTTTTTTCCTTTAAGAGTACCCTCACTAAGAACAGAGAGCAAATTCTTTCCTTTAAGTGTAGTCCCACCGAGAACAGGGAGCAAATTCTTTCCTTTAAGAGTAGCTCCACTGAGAACAGGGAGCAAATTCTTTCCTTTAAGAGTAGCCCAACTGAGAATAGGGAGCAAAATCTTTCTTTACAGAGTAAACAAACTGAGAACAGGGAGCAAATTCTTTCCTTTAAGAGTAGCCCAACGAAGAATAGGGAGCAAAATCTTTCCCTTTCCAAATTCTTTCCTTGCAGAGTAGCCAAACTGAGAATATGGAGCAAACTATTTCCTTTCAGAGTAGCCCCACCGAGAACAAGGAACAAATTCTTTCCTTTAAGAGTAGCCCCATCGAGAAAGCCCCGAGAATATGAGCACATTCTTTTTAGAGTAGCCCATCGAGAATAGGGAGCAAATTCTTTCCTTTAAGAGTGGTCGAATTCTGACGGGAATTATGTACTAGAGTAATCAAATTCTTTTGTGCCGGAGTAGCCTCCCTTTGCAAAGGGAGACAAATCTTCTAGATAAGAGTACTGCCCCGTTTTATATGATGTGTGTCCATTCTCTTGTAAACAAAAAAGACACCTAAATTAATGAACGCAAAAAGGGAAAAAATATGCGAACAGCTTTGTTTTGAACAGCCTATTAATGATAGCACATTCAAACACGTTCAAACACGTGTTTGCACCATGATCCCTATAACCTGCTCAGATTCATTGCTTTTTCGTTGACATGGATTTGTCTGGACCCAAGATTTTCGCGTACTGGAGATCAACAGTAACTTCCCTCTAGCATTGATCACCGACTGATTTTTTCCTTGTTCAAATAAATGTGAAATAATAAATGGGACATTGCGACGCTGAGAAAAAAAAAAAAAAAAAAAAAAAAATACGAACTTCTCTCTAGCATTGCTCACCGACTGACTTTTTCCTTGTTCAAATAAATGTGAAATAATAAATGGGACATAGCGACGCTGAGAAAAAAAAAAAACAAACAAATAAATAAAATAAAAAAATAAAAAAAATAAATAAATAAAAATACGAACTTCTCTCTAGTATTGATCACCGACTGACTTTTTTCTTGTTCAAATAAATGTGAAATAATAAATGGGACATTGCGACGCTGAGAAAAAAAAATACGATTTCCCTTTGACATTACTATACGTCTTGTAGAAAGATGGATCTTTGAAACAATCAGGAAATCTGATGTAAGAGGACTTTCTGTCTGCATTCCTTATGCAAATACATACAGTTCTACGTACCTTCTGACATGTGCGCCCAAGGAAGACTCTGATCAGAGTCTTCGACGTACGCATGAAGAAACTTTACGTCCTTGGCTATCTAAAATACGCTCAGTGAAGATTCTGATCAGACCGCTCGAATGAGCAGTCTGATCAGAATCTTCGATGGGCGCATTATGCCCAAAGGTACGTTTTCTAATAATGTGACTCATTTAGATATAGCTGTAGGAAAATTAAGGGGAATGGCTGCACTTTCAAAGGAGGCAACTCTTTCAAAAATCGCTTTTGCCTCTCTTCTGAATCAAAGTACTGACAGCACTGGTAGGTCGATTGTCTCTGAGTGGAGGCTGGGAAAATGGTCCTAAACGGGGACTTAAGACTGTTTCATTTTATCTATAACTTCCTTTAACCTGAGAAAACAGTGCAGATCCTGATCAGACGCCGCGTTCTGTGGCGTCTGATCTGGGTCTTCGCTGTTTGCCAATGTCCCAGTCCAGGTTTTAAAGATGACCCTCTATCAACAGCACTCTGACGTCAAAGCGACAAGAACAGCACAGCTATGAATAACAGTTGCCTGGATTTCGTCTAATGCGCGGTTTGATTACATTGGTCAATGATAATCACGTGGACAACTACCTTTAAGTTAATTTTGGCGTTTGTATACTGTGGCTCGACGAAACAATATACTCAGAAAGAGTCTTCTCTAAAATGAAAGAATTTTCTTTCCTTTTAGAGTAGACCCCTTTTAAGACAGGACTAAATGTGCAATAAAGCTAACAGGAAGCCAGGAATGTTTCTCCCTTGTCGGTAACAGCGGAAAATCCTTGTCGGTAACAGCGGAAAATCCTTGTCGGTAACAGCGGAAAATCTACCAACTGTATCAAGGTTTGTTAAATAAATGAGCCATTTGACGTGATGCTGAGTCATATACAGTCGACTCTCGTTATCTCGAATTCCAAGGGACTCTCTGAAACACTTCGAGATATCCGTACTTCGACATATCAGATTTGCAGAATTGAGAAAAAAACTAATTTGATTAACCACATTTAACAAATATATGTGTAATTGGACTTGAAGTTAGAGATATATTGAAAATATTGTGGAAAAGAGGAGAAATTGCTCCTGAGGAGCAATTTCTCCTCTTTTCCACAATATTTTTTACATGTTGTTAATTTTTCATGTTTAGGCAGGGACCAGATTTTCACTTCGAGATAAGCGGTTATTCGAGATAAGCGAGGTCGAGATAGCGAGAGTCAACTGTATTGATACTGAAATATTTTGTCACAATTTTGCTAGTCGCCTTTTGCAGACAGGAAGCGTGTCAAATCTGTCAATCCTAGGGCTTCTCCTAAAGGAAAGAATTTGCCCTCAAAAGGACCTTTTTCGCCTTCATATGACTTAACAGCAGCTGTCAAACTTCGCCTTGACGATATTGTACGTTCTGAAGAAGTTGCATTGTAATTTAGAGCTGCGTCATGAGCAAAGATCTCTTCGGCGCATGCGCGAACAACGACGGCCAAGGTCAGATTATAGATGCGCGGATGCACCGACTGATCGATTCTTGTCTATCTGTCTATGCTTCGATTACATATTTTCGCTTAATGTGGCCCATATACCAAATATGGCTATTTTGAAAACACATGTTACCGCATTTACCCTAAAAACCGGGCCACCTTAACTCCTTACCATACTTGTCATAAAATTTGAATAAGTCTATCTTACTTCATGTTAATGCGTCTACAAAAGCTGGACGAATAGCAAACAGTGTAGGCACTGATCAGACGCCGCGTTCTGCGGCGTCTGATCTGGGGCTGCACTGTTTTCTCAGGTTTGTGTGTCCCAGTACTCGTCTTATATTAGGGTCATTACGGTAATAATCATTATTCTGTCTTACAATAGTGTAAATACGTTATAAGCGTTATTCAGACACAGATGCATGTTGCACAGAGAAGCTTACATAATCAGTCAGCTGCGCGTCATTTGAATGTGACAATTTGAGCCTAACTTGGGAAAACGTACCTTTTGAGATGTGCGACAAACGAACACTCAAATCCGCCTGCGCATCCGCGCTGTCTGCTCAACGTATTCATTGTTACATGAAGAAACTTTTCATCCTTGGCTATCCAATATGCGTCCAGTGAGGATTCTGATTAGACTGTGCGAATGCGCAGACTGATCTGAATCTTCGCAGGACACACGTGTCCGAAATTACGTTTCCTAACTTTGTGGCACATTTAATTCGAGGCAACATTCTTTGCAATACTGATAAACAAATCGTGCCCTGCGAAAATGCCTCTTTGGGGCATGTGCGGACAGCGAAGGCCAAGATCAGCCTGCGCATCCGCGCAGTCTGATCAGGGCCTTCGCTGTCCGCTTACACACGCTCATGCACTACTGCATAACATATCGACGATATAGTGACCTTGATCCGACTACAAATGGGCAGGCTGATATGCGCCTACGATTTTCACACAATTTCGATGATCGATTTTCACTTGTGGGCTAACCACATGAGTCAGTAAGTTACAGCTGTTCAAGCTGATCTGAGCATATCCGGACTGTGAAGACCCAGACCAACCTGCGCATCCGCGCAGTCTGATCAATGCCTCCAGTGCCCGCTTACACAATCACTGATCACTAGCATATTGACTGTACACTAACCTCTTTGAACCGACTACAGATGCGCAGACTGATATGAGCCTACGCTTTTCATATAATTTCGAAGGTCCATTTTTGTTTGGCCTGGCCAGCATGAGTCAGTAAGTTACTTCTGTATAATCTGATCTGAGCATTCAATAGTTAGACATGCAGATGTGACACATGTCAGCTGGGTCAATCTAATGGCCCAATCATTGAATAAGGATCATGCACGAGGGTACAGCAATAAGTTTTGAGCCAGATATAGTTGTCTAAAGGCTCCATATTCCTCAAAAACACATTTTTGTAGACATTTTTGTAATGAAAGAAAGGTTTAATAAATTGATATATAGTATTAATAAAATTATAAAAATGTGGCATCTGACAGCCTGTAAAATTTCAGTTAGTCTCTCGTTTTTGAACTGGATCAAAAATAAAATGTTTTTTTTTTTTTTTTTTTTTTTTTGTCGTTTTATTGAGAAATGAAAAACAAAACATTTCATTTCAAGAACGAGAGATTAACTGAAATTTTACAGGCTGTTAGGAGCCACATTTTATGATTATATTAAAACCAATATATCAATTTATTAAACCTTTCTTGGATAATAAAATGTCTAATTTTTTTAGGAATATGGAGCCTTAATGGTTAGTCTTTAACCTTTATATATATATATATATATATATATATATATATATATATATATATATATATATATATATATATATATATTTAAAGGGAAAGGCAACGTCGATCAAAAATATGTCTGAAATGAAAGACATGAAAAACCATGCATTTTGATGCAAAATTGATAAAAATCAGATAAAAACTAAGAAATCTATTTACGAATAAGGATTCCAACTCTTCTTAACCCATTGTAGTCTGGAGACCCCTAAAAGGGTAATTGGCAAACAGTGCGGACCCAGATCAGACGCCGCAGAACGCGGCGTCTGATCAGGGTCTCCACTGTTTGCAAATAGTTTAGCCATTTTTTCTCTAGGAATATCGAAATCTCATAGCTGGAAATTGGACTCTTCCAATATATAGTGTGGGGAGTCAGTTCCGTCTACAATGGGTGACGGGCACGGTCATTTTGATATCTAATGAGATCATCTTCTTATTTTTGAAAAAAAAAATTAATATAATCTTCTTTCTGACAGAAAACAATGCGTTTTCAAGCAAAATCAACATCTCGCAAAGAAACTACACATACAGAAGTAAATCAAATTATTGTCTATATTATTTATCAACCCTTGTCATGCTGAATAAGTGAAGATGCCACACCCACTTCTAATTGTCAGCTAATCAGATTGCCTGGTCCAGATTGTTGATATAAATTCCCATACTAAATGACAAATAGTGCAGATCCAGATCAGTTCGCTTCTTCAGAATCTACACTGTTTGCAAATGCAGGGCACACCCGGGTTCAGCAGGAGAAGGATTAAGGTTTTGCATATTTAATTAGGGCTTTATGACATCATAAATTCTCATTAAATTTCAAAATGGCAGCTCCTATAAAAACAATTTTGAAATCTTCAAATGCCAAAAACTTTCTCATTTTTCGTCCGATTTTGATCAAATTTGCATTACAATGAATGTTTCAGATACAAAATTTATCAGTGTTGCCTTTCCCTTTAATTACTGAGGTATCATTGTTTCACATTTTTTGTAGACTTGAACCGAACATGTGTTTATAATTTGGAACTGTATCAGAATTAAGTGTGCGATTAAAACTGGTTTAAGCTCTCTTAAGGTTTCCAACTGACCTTTCCAAGGCAGATCCTCTACCTCTATTGTGTAGTTCTTCAGTCGCGCGTCGGTTATTTCATGTGACGTTTGTTTGATCATTGTTTGTTCCACATCTCTCCTTCTTTTGGTGTTTCGGGAGGGCTGTGCCTCGTAATTGTGGCATTACCTGGGTATCTTCACATATAATTTTACAGAAGCTTAACCCTTTTCCTACCGAATCCGAACATACCCAGACTTTTCAAACATTATAGATCCAGATCAGATGGCTTCTTCAGAAGCCAACTGATCTGGATCTGCACTGTTTGTCATTCAGTATGTGAATATGTATCAACCTGTTTCATGTAATCTGATTGGCTGACAATTAAAAAAGGGCGTGGCAATCTATTCAGCAGGACCTGGGTTAATATGATTTTAACCAGAGATTGCTCCGTCTCTCTCCTAACTTACAGTAAAATGGACAAAAAAAAAGGAGTACAGGACAGTGATATAGTTGTTTTTTTATGCTAGGTCAATCTCGACGGGGCACATTGTTTCCTTTTCGAGAAGCCCCTTTTGTAAGGGCGGTGGGAGAGGGGGCAAAACAATTTCGACAGAGTTACGTTCCCCGAACGTATCTGTTCCGTATTTAATTAATTATATTAACTCACTCAGCGCTTAGGATGCTGGCTAAAAAATTCAGCGGACATTTTGAAACAGTTTTATGCCCCCGCCTGCCGAAGGCCGAGGGCATATAGCATTTCGCCTTGACGTACGTCCGTATGTCCCGCTCGTAACTCTCTCAGCGCCAAATTTCAGACGGCATTTTTCGTCTGCTTTTTTTTATTTTAACAAACTATCGTTTGGAAAGACGTTTATATGTAAAGTTGAAAGACCGAATGTCAAAAGGCATAGATCCAGATGAGACGGCTCATTGAGCCGCCTCATCTTGATCTATGCTGTTTGCAAAAACATATTGTTACCGACTGTGGCAGTAAAAGAGTTTACCAGAGTCAAACACATTTTAAGTTCATATTCAAATTTACATTGATATTTACGTCCGCGTTTCTCTTGGGAGATTATAACTTGGGTACCCTTAACTCTATGAAGTTGAAATTTGGTATGCTACTTACCAAGAGCTAAATCTTCAACATTATGCAAGAATTACCCATACGTCATGCCCTGGGGTGCGGCTAGGGTTCCTAAGGGCGGGGCATTTGGACACATCTAGTTTTCATATTTTCCTTTGGAGATAATGTGCATAAAATATCAGTCTATTTTCTAGGAAAATTAAGACGGATACTTTTAATTTGTTACCTGCTGAATCTGCCCTGATATGAGTGGTTAAGGCCTTGATATGAGTGGTTAAGGTTAATATTTGTTTGTGTTGAGGTTTTAGGCCCAGTCTACCCAACGGGGTCATGTCGAGCGTGGTCAGTTTACCTAAACACTTCTACAGGGCAGGCTTAGTCCTCTAAGCAGTTATCCTGTATTGTGCACATTCTTTTGCCAGAAACTGATAATTGCCCTTTTTGAATCAGCGGGAGGGAGAAAATATTTCATGATCCATCTCCACGAAAGACTGTAGCCGGCCCAGCGGCGGGGTGGTGGTGGTAGAGGGGCAGGGGGGGGGGGGGGGCAGGGGTCGAACCCGCAACCTCCTGATCACCAGTCGGACATGCATTCAACTGAGCCATCCAAGCCGGTTAAGGCTAAACTACAAGATGTGCTCTTCTATCCCGTTGTTTCCAGTGCAGAAAAATCGAAAATTGTGCTTGAAGATTTCTTTCTTTCTTTTTTTTTTTTTTTTTGTTGTGACTGTGGAGCTTCCTGGGCATCTTTACTGTTTCGCGTAGTAGGCTATAGGTGTACTTTGAGGGGTTTGGGTACACTTTGTACCCTTTCCACGATTTGTCCAATGAGACAAGTTTTATGACTTCCTGCTTGCTTTCTTGCACACCAAGCACCTTTTGTAAAGCGGTCTACCCTAAAAAGAAAGAATTTGCTCCAAACGGGAGCAAATTCTTTCCTATTAGAGTAGACCTCTTTTTCAGTAAGGGAGGTAAACCAGTTTGACAGAGCTCCACGGAAAAAAACATCAGTTCCCCTTAAATAACGCTTAGCAGTCTAGGTAAAAAAAAAAATCAGCAGATGACATTTAGATATATTTTTCTTATTTTTCTCAGAAACTATAGGTTTTGACATTTCATGCAAATTGTATCCTGAATGTCAAAACCTATATTTTTTTCAGAAACTTGGTTTTAACATTTCATGCAAATTGTCTCAAAAGGAGACAATTTGCATGAAAGGTCAAAACCTAGTTTCTGGGAAAAATAAGAAAATATCAATGAGTCATCTGCTGAATTTGCCCAGAGAGAGAGGTAAACGTTTAAATATCATGGAACTGACTTGTTCAGTCAGTATTTCAGACGAGTTAAGAAGTTCTAGTAAATATCCAGAAATTCTGACCTGTTCAATCTGATGACCTTGTTGTATGTGTAGTTCTAGTAAATTTCCTAAAATTTTGGTTAGTTAAAAACCGTAATTTTTGTGATTTGAAAACTTCTGGTAAATGTCCTGAAACTTTCATCTCGAAAACATGCCTATATAATTTTGACCCCCTTAAACCCCACTGTTATATAGTAAAACTGGGGCTTATTTTTACTTAAAAGCATAGATTGTGGGTACTCGTTAGAGCCGCCTTGCCGAGGCGGTTCTAACGCATCCCCACAATCTATGTTTTTAGCAGAAATATAAAAAATATCAGAGTTTTTAATCTGAAAATTTTTAGTTTTTGGAGGTGACATTTTCTGTATATTTAAATAGGCGTGTTTTCGTAATGGATCTTTTCAATGTGTTCCGGTAAATTTCCTGAAACTTCGGTTAGTTAAGACGGTACTTTTGGTGATTTGAGTTGGTAAATATCCTGAAACGTTGATCTTTTCAATGTGTTTGTGTAGTTCCGGTAATTTCCTGAAACTTCGGTTAGCTAGGATGGTCATTTTGCTGATTTATGCAATACTGGTAAATATCCTGAAACCTTGACCAGTTCAGTCAGTTGGTTATCTGCTTTGTGTAGTTCTGGGCTCAGTTGTTCAAAGCATCGTTAGGTTAACGAGATCGTAAGTGGTCAAAATGTTAACTGTTCAAGTAAGTACAATATCTAATTCACAGGTATTTTTGCTGAAAACATGTGAAATGTGAAAAAAGCAAATGCAAAAGCTACTCATATTTTTTCAGCAAAAATATTAGCATATATGCCATGTTTAATGATCAAAGTTTTAATGATACGTTAACTAACGACATCGTTAGTTTTGAACAACTGGGCCCTGGTAAATATCCTAAAACTTTGACTAATTTACTCAGTTGTTTTCGTGAGTTCTGCATTACTGATAAACATTCTGGAACTTTGAGGCAATTTGCATGAAATGTCAAAGCATTTTTCTGTAAAAAATGGGATAAACATCATCAATTTGTTGTCTGCTGAATTCGCCTAATAGTGGTAACAAAAGATAAAACAATTTACTCGGATGGAAAGGAAAAGACAACTCTTACAATTCAAAATTTGCAAAATAAAGGAGATAACTCTTTCATCCTTAAACTTTAACTAATTTAGGCAATTGTTCAGGTGATTTGTGCACTTCTAGTAAAAAGTGATCATCTCATCTTCATTAATTGCCTCCCTCAATACTCGAGTATTCTCGCAATGTAGTGATATTTGTAATTCTTAAAAATATCCTGAAACTTTGTTTAGTTTAGTCAACTTTTCGGGTGATCTGTGCAGTTCTAGTAAATATCCTTAACCTTAGGCTAGTTTAGTCAACTGTTCTGGCGATTTGTGCAGTTCCAGTAAATATCCTAAGCCTTTGACTAGTTTAGTCAACTTTTCTGGTGATTTGTGCAGTTCCAGTAAATATCCTAAACCTTTGACTAGTTTATTCAACTGTTCTGATTATTTGTGCAGTTGTAGGTCCTAGTTTAGTCAACTGTTCTGGTGATTTGTGCAGTTCTAGTAAATATACTTCAACTTTAATAAGTTTAGTCAACAGGTCTGGTGGTTTATGCTGTTATAGTTAATATCCTGTTTGCATTTCCATTCAGCTGTTTCAGGTGAATGGATACATTCTGAGCAACCCTGTTTCCCATATCTACAGCGGAGTGTATCAGCTTAATGTTGAACCCTAAAACCAATGCTAGCGAGGCCGGAGCCATTGGTCTGGTTTCTGAAAAACAGGATGATCAGATATGCTCTGCTGCAAACATGGAAAGCCAGTCAGCCACTGCAAGCGCTCTTATTGGCTGTAAAGACTCATATAGCCAATGAAATAGAAGGATACATTTTTACATCACTGACACGAATGACTGCAAGACTAATCTGCATTTTAGCTGTCATTTTTAATCCGAGATATCTCTCGCATTAAATAACAATTTCGTGTATTTAAGGGTAAATACTGAAGTATTGTTGTAAAAAATGGATTTCATTCCTACAGAACATAACAGGAATTATGCATAGGGAAGAATTTATCGCTGACAACATGATAAAGGTAAGATATGTGGTGATTTCAGCTGACTGGTGATCAGATGATCTTTTGTACTTTAGCCATCTGTACACACATGCTGCACAATGATTTGCTTGTCAAATTGTGTCGTAGCTTGTGTTATTGATAAATATCATAAGCATCCATAAAGTTAATACCTAGAAACCGAGATACACTGTATGGCATAATTGATAGCAGTAATGATGCCATGGAGAGTACTACACCAAGCCCAAAAGCCAAGGCAGACCAATCAACACAGACGCACTGGTTGCATGCCATTTTGTAAACGCCTATCAAATTAGTGGTGTTTTTAGGACATGCTTCCATTGTACATGAAGGCATCAAATTTTGGATATCACGAATGGCAGATTTTAGGTGATTCAGACTGGGTAATATAGCTATATTTAGTATCAAATCAACCTCTTTTCACTTCCCTCACTTTTTAAATATGTAAAAAAAAAAAAACACAGTAGAGCAATTTTTCCTAGGAAACTGGTTAAATTGATGTAAGCATAATATTCAATGTTGTGCACTTTGTCTCAAACCTATTTAAACAGGTTTTGTCTGGTTCGTGACTTTGCATACCTGGTGAAAAAAAAAAATGAAAAAAACAAATGCACATAATGCTTAAGCTAGTTTCACAGGTAACACCTATTTATTTCATATTAACCACTGTTCTGCTGAATAAATTAAGATGCCACGCCCACTTCTAATTTTCAGCCAACCAAATTACTTGATCCAGGTTGTTGACACAAATTCAAATACTGAATGGCTAAACAGTGCAGAATCAGATCAGTTGGCTTCTTCAGAAGCCAACTGATCTGAATCTACACTGTTTGTAAAGGCAGGACATATCTGGATTCAGCAGGACAAGGGTTAATTAATGTTTTCATTTAAGTCTCTATTTTTCCAGATCCTTGTCAAATGAGGTGTGTTTATGTTGATGTCAAAGTGAAACAGGCGTAAAGTTCCCACATCTTAAACTGTCCAAGCAGTAATTATATGCCATTCAAAACTGCAGCCGACAATTGTTTGCATTGAGGTTTTACAGCCCAGTTAACCCAGTGGGGTCATGTCGAGCACATCAGTTTACCTAACCACACTTTTACTGGGCAGGCGTAAGCCCTCTATACTGTTGACCAATATTGTGTACTTTCTTTTGCCAGAAACTGACAACTGGCAGCTAACATTTATTTTTCTTTCTTTCCAAGACTAAAATATCACTTAATGATAGGGCGTTCAAACAGTTTGGATGCTTATTGTCTGATCTGATCAGCTGTGAGTGTAGCTTTTTCCGAATCCATATTACTTCCTTTAAAGCAAGGCTTGTTTACACTGAAATCATGAAGTCAATGCAACAAGGGCAAAATGCTCCCACACCTTCAACTGCACCAAGTGGCCATTTTTGACAAAGTATATTGGATAAACAGAAAACTTCTGATGAAATAAAATTACTCAATCCTTAAAACATCATTCAGAATTGTAGTAGTTTTGAACAGGATAAAAAATTTTATGATTTACATAATTGATATAAAGGACTGAGAAACAAGAAAAAAAATGTCAGCATCTACAAAAATCTATATTGTGAGTAGTCAAAGAAGTACCTAAATGAAGCTCTTCCAATGAGTACCTACAACATATGTTTTTTGTGGAGAAATAAGAAAAACACCAGTTTCCACAAAAACATATGTTGTGAGTAACCATCAGAAATGCCTCAATATGACTCTTCTAATGAGCAACCACAACATAGGTTTTCATGGAGAAATTATGTATATATATATATATATATATATATATATATATATATATATATATATATATATATATATATAAAAATATCATTCACAAAAATACATGTTGCTAGTATTCATTAGAAGTGCCTCAAGATGAGGATTTCATGGAGAAATAAAACAAGTAGCAGTTTCTACAATTTTTTTTTTTTCTTTTTTATCAAAAAAAAAAAAAAAAAAAGCCATGTCTGGAATTATGAACTTTACACTGAATTCAAACTTTACATCTAGATGCTGACACATTTCCATGATCTGTATTGTCTAATTTATCAGTATATAGAGGTAGGATGAACTTCACACTGTTTTAAATCCAAACTTCACATCTAGATGCTGACGCATTTCCGTCTGCTTTGTGTTATCTAATTTATCAGAATGTAGAGGTAGAAATGTCACCCAGCCAAACGCGAGTACATCTTTAGACTGCTGTAATTGTAGGTGATGTGCCTGAAACAGATTGCCATATTTATGGTAACCCTTGTCCAGCTGAATAAATTAAGATGCCACACCGCCTTCTAATTTTCAACCAATCAGATTGCTTGATCCAGGTTATGGACACAAATTCACATACTTAGTGTCAAACAGTGAAGATCTAGATCAGTTGACTTCTTCAGAGGCAAACTGATCTGGATCTACACTGTTTTTCAAAGGCAGGGTAAATCCTGGTTCAGCAAGACAAGGGTTAAATATTTTGACACTGAACTCCATACCTTACCGGTTCTTAACGCTTGTCATGCTGAATAAATTAAGATGCCCCACCCACTTCTAATTTTCAGCCAATCAGATTGTTTCATCTGAAATGTTGCTATAAATTCACATACTAAATGGCAAACAGTGCAGATCCAGATCAGTTGGCTTCTTCAGAAGCTAACTGATCTGGATCTACACTGTTTGCAAGTGCAGGGTATATCCAGGCTCAGCATGACATGGGTTAATTTGAACAAGTAGACATGTCTAGGTGGCTACATGGCTAGTGTTCCTGACTTCCAATCATGATTCCTGGGTTCGATTACAGCTTGGGGTGGAATTCTGCCCTTCATTGCACAGATCCCTTCCCTTCATTTTCACCTTCCATCATCTTGACTTGGAACTTGGATATACCCTGCCTTTGCAAACAATGTAGATCCAGATCAGTTGGCTTCTTCAGAAGCCAACTGATCTGAATCTGCGCTGTTTGCCATTAAGTATGTGAATTAATATCAACAATCTGGATCAAGGAATCTGACTGGCTGAAAATTAGAAGTGGGCGTGGCATCTTTATTCTGCATGACAAGGGTTAACTTAGTCTTGCTCGACCTGGATATACCCTGCCTTTACAAACAGCCTCTTTGCTGTTTTGGCTTCTAATCTGGATCTGCACTGTTTGTCATTTAGTATGTGAATTTATATCAACAATCTGGATCAAGGAATCTGATTGGCTGAAAATCAGAAGTGGGCATGGCATCTTAATTTATTCAGCATGACAAGAAATAAATTTTGAAAGGGATGTCAAACATCAAATCATCCTCAACCTCATCTAACTTGAACACGTACATTCTACTACATGTTGATGCATTCAGAAACAGTTTGATAAAAGGCAAACAGTGTAGATCCTGATTGGACACTGCATTTTCTCTGGTCTAGGTCTTCACTGTTTGCTCAGGCTTCTCTGACTCAATGCGGAAAGGTTCTGCTACTTCTATCATAAAATGCTAGTTTCTACCAATAGGCTTTGCTACATATTTGTGATACTGATTTGCACAGTCATAAGCCTAAATATTGGGACAGATAGGCCTTTGTAAATGAGGCACTTCTGGTGAGTACACGCAACGTGTTTTCGGAGAATACAAGAAAAATATGAACACTTTTTGGTTGAAAACAAAAGCACCTTACTTTTTGGAGTTATGTGGTGGAATCTATTTCAGAAGCTTGTTTGATATAGAGTGTGAGAAAATGATCATTTCTGTTTCCCCCACTGAACTTGCCTTAAAAAGGCCAGGGTCAGCCTATCATTTAAACTAATTTGGCAGACCATCTGTCACCAGTGCTCTATACCAACAATCATTATCAGAGCTTTCTTGATCCTGGAGAAGATTTTTAAGTGTTTTTATGTAACCATATAATAGCATGGCAGCCATTTTGGTTGACTTAGAGTGACCATCTGAACAAACGTTCATTACCCAAACTCAATACAAAATAATAAAAATTGGTCCAGTGGCTTCAGAGAAGTCATTCAGTATGAAAATTGATAAAAACTGGCCCAGCAACTTCAGAGGAGAAATCATTTAAAGAGTTGGATGACAGACAACAAAGATTACAATAGCTATCCTGAGCCAAAGGTTCAGGCAAGCTAAAAATAGACCATAACTTTATAGTGACTTCATAGCTCTCGATATTTTTTAAAGAGGGGATATCAGAAGATTATTTTTCTTATTTCTCCATGAATACATATGTTGTGGGTACTCATTAGAAGGGCCTTGACAAGGCGCTTCTAATGAGTACCGAAAACATATGTTTTCGCAGAGTTTAAGAAAAATTTTGATACTTTTTGGTTGAAAAAAAACAACTACAAAAAAGTCCATTAGCTGGAGCTGTGATGCCTACCTGTTTTCTTATATACTGAACAAAAAGTGCTAACGTCTCTGCATCCATGTCTTGATAGCCATATAAAGTACGCCAAATAGCACTGGCTAGAGCTTTATCATCACCTAACAGACCCTGAAATCACAAATAGTGAGGTTTTCATAGCTACAGATAAGAGGGGGTATCCACATAATATTTTTCCTATTTCTCAATGAAAACATATGTTGTGGGTACCCATTAGAAACCCCTCGGCAAGGCGCTTCTAATGAGTACCCACGACATATGTTTTTGTGGAGAAATAAGAAAAAAATCAGCATTTTTCGGATGAAAAAAGCGCCCTATCTGTTGCTATGCGGTTTTGGTTTGGTTTGGACTTCAATGGTCCAGTCAACACTACTGATCTTTACAGCCCTGCAGACCAAAACTGAGCAAACAGTGTAGATCTGACTGTTCATAACAAGCAGTTTCATCAGGATCTACCATATTAAGTATATGTATTCAGATAGACAGGCCTAAGCAAACAGTGTAGACCAAGATGGTATGCTGTAGAATACAGCTTCTCAAAACAATGCACACTGTTTGCCACTCATCCAGCATTTTATAGACACAACATCCACGAGTATCGGTAAATTGTAGTTCTTGTTCAAATTTTATAACAAGTATGGTAAGGAAGTGAGGTGTCCGAATACTTAGGGTAAATGCGGTACATTGTTTGCCAATCTTTGTTTGTTTGTGTTGAGGTTTTACGGCCCAGTCAACCCAATGAGGTCATGTAGTGCATGGTCAATTTACCTAACCACACATTTACTGGGCAGGCTTAGTCCTCTAAGTGGTTAACCAGTATTGTGCACATTCTTTCGCCATAAACTGACAACTGTCATTCTGTTCAGATTTTTGACTGAAATGATTATTTATAATAGTGGCCATATCCAAATTCAAAAGACGAAAGACCATTTCAGAAACTCTGAGATTAAAGGGTTATGGTTATATTGAGCCAGTCAGTGCACCCAATCACAATTTGCCTGTGCAACTTTAGTCCTCTCAACCCTTGCCCTGCTGAATAAATTAAGATGCCACACCTATTTCTAATTTTCAGCCAATCAGATTACTTAATCCAGGTTGGTGATATAAATTCGCATACTTAATGGCAAACACTGCTGATCCAGATCAGTTGGCTTCTGAAGAAGCCAACTGATCTGGATCTACACTGTTTTGCAAAGGCATGGTATATCCGGGTTCAGCAAGACTGGGGTTAAGTGGTAAACCAGTACTTTCTTCACAAGAAAAACAGTCTAGAAGTCACTGAAATCAGGATACTGTATGAGCTGCATCACAAGAATAAGGCTTTTTGGGCTTTTCATGGAAACAGCCTTTCAGAGTGTATGCAAGGCTCCTTAGCAAGGCTACATGTCTACTTCTTCGGCTGAAGTTTCTCCTTGTCCAATTGCTTATGTAAGCGAACAGTAAAGGTTCTGGTGGCAAGACTGCACAGATTTGCAGTCTTGCCAGAACCTTTACTGTTTGCATATGCTTGCTATACAGTCTCTTTTCCCATCACAGGGTTCATATTTACCCTAAATATATAAGGAGAATTGATACCCTTTTAGGGGCAGGGAGGCAACTCTATCAAAATTGTTTTCCTCCTTTCTGAAAAGGGGTCTACTCTAAAACATTACCCTTGCTACCTTGGTCCCTCTGGATGCATTTTTTTTTTTTTTTTTTTTTTATACTAGACATCATTTGAGTAGAAAATTGGTGTACAGGAAACAAATAAGGAGGTGACAAAAGTTTTCTCCCTTGTCTAAATGGCAGAAAAATCTACTAAGTGTATTCGTTCAAAAGGTATTGATATTTTTCTTATTTGTTCATGAAAACATATCTTGTGACAGCTTGTTAGAAGCTCCTCTGTGACATAGGTTTTTGTGGAGAAATTAGAAAATATCTGTTTCAAAAACAAATTGTTATAGATACTAATTACAAAAGCCTCCATGAGTACCGACAACATATGTTTGCATGGAGAAAAAAAGAAAAATATTAACCCAAAACTCCCTCTTATCTAGAAAAATTTTTGTTTGTGTTGAGGTTTTACGGCCCAGTCAACCCAATGGGGTCATGTCGAGCACGGTCAGTTTACCTAACCACACGTTTACTGGGCAGGCTTAGTCCTCTAAGCGGTTAACCAGTATTGTGCACATTCTTTCGCCAGAAACTGACAACTGCCCTTCTTGAATCAGCGGAAGGGAGAGAATGACCGTAGAAAATATTTCATGATCAATCTCTACGAAAGAATGTTGCCGACCTCGGCGGGGGTTGAATCCGCGACCTCCTGGTCTCCAGTCGGACGGTGCATCCAACTGAGCCACTGAGGCCGGCCAGAGTTCATGAAAAAATGGAGAAAATATCCCAGAATTATCATCAAATACTCCTCCATAACAAGTCTTCAGAGACTCTCATCTGGTCCCAAGGTGAGCATGAAATTTGTCGTGCTAATAAATCTCAAATAACTAACAATTGCAAATTCTTTCTTGCTAAACATAGCTGAACATGAGATTTTCTCTGCTAATAAATATGAAAATGCCATCTACTGTTGGCATTTTCATATTTATTTGCAGATAAAATTTCATGCTCAGCAGAGTTGAGCATGAAAAAAGTTTTATAACCTCGGGGTCTGATCTGGTTGTTTGAATCAGACAGTGAAACACTTAACTGTTTGAAAGCTATACTGGCTGCTTGGTCGGAAAATGAACATCGAACATGTGTGCTCAGTGATGATTCAGATCAGCCTCTGCATTTGTGCAGTCTGATCAGAATCTTCACTGGGCACATTTTGGACAGCCAAGGGTGCAAAGTTTCTCCATGTAGATGATAAAGAATCTAATCAGTTGCTTGGGTAGGAATTGAATGGCCCTATTAAGGTCATATCGGGTCGGTCAGTTTACCTACACACATTTTATCTGGGCAGGCTCAGTTCCTAAGCAGTTAACCAGTACTCATGCACATTCCTTCACCAGAAATTGACAACTGCTTTTTTTGAATTAGCGGAACGGAGAGAATGACTATAGAATATAGTTCATGACAGCCAAGGTTTCAAAGGGTCTCTATGCAGATAATAAACACTCTGATAAGACTGTGAAGATGAACAGGCTGATCTGAGTCTTCATCAGACACACATGTTCCAGCTCACATACAGTATAAATGGCTGGAACACAGATGGCTCGTTTACTGTGGATGGTTCGAACCCTTTTTTCTGTCCCTACAAAATTCTTCCAATAGCACAAGAAAACAAATATTTAGGGATGTTTTTTCTTATATTATCATGAAATTCTAATGAGTACACACAACATACAATCATTGTGTAGAAAATCAAAAAGATTTCCCTAAATTATCGCTATTTGCCCCCTGAACTGGTACCATGATTAACCCTCAGTGGCTCGAACTACCCATGTCTCGAACAATTTTCTATGGTCCTAAATGGTGACCATTTTAGCAATCTTTCATTCCCCCAACCTAAGGAGGCACCATATAAAATTTGAGCAAAATTGGCTCAGCGGCTTCAGAGGAGAAGTTGTTTGAAAATGTTAATGGATGGATGCACGGACTGACAACAGATGAAAAGTGATCACTATAGCTCATCCTGAGCATAGCTCAGGTGAGCTAAAAAGCAAGGTCCCTACCTCATCATAATTGATTAGAGCTCCTATCAATGTGCTATGTAATTCCTCAAGATGCTTATTATCCACTGAAAATCCTTCAGCTTTCTGAAAGTAAAATGGGTAAGGTTGGAGTTTAACGGCCCAGTCAACACTAAAAGGGTCATGTTGTCCAGTCATTTTACCTAAACACACTTTCCTGGGTAGGCTTAGTCAAGAAACTGACAACTGCCTTTCTTGAATCAGGGAAAATGAATGACAGTATAAATATTTCACCATCAATCTCCACGAAGAATGTTGCCAGACCCGGTGTGCATCAAACCTGTGACTTCCTTTCACTAGTTGGATGCGCGTCAGACTATGCCACCGAGAATTTAACCCACTGAAGACTGGAAACCCCTAAATAGGTAACTGGCAAACAGTGCAGACCAAGATCAGACGCCACAGAATGTGGCGTCTGATCATGGTCTCCACTGTTTGCAAATAGTTCAACCATTTTTCTTTAGAAATGTCTGTATCATATAGCCTGACATACCTAAAATCGAATATGGATTCTTCCAATATATAGCGTGGGAAAGTTTATTCAGTCTTTGATGGATTACAGTAAATATAGCTCCAGAATTTTTTTTTCATATTTTGCCACAAAGATATATGTAGTGGGTATTCATTAGAAGCAACCATAGGTAGGCCATGACATGTTTTCATGGAGAAATAGGAAAACTATCAACAAAATTCTGTGGAAAATAAAAACGTTTAAATATAATACCCTGCCATTATCGTGTCACGAGCAGATAACTCTGTCAAATATTGAGGAAATTTGCCCATAAGCAATCCCAAACTAGACCTCCTTCATATCAATGCATGTACCAAGTTTGGTTAAAATCCCTTGACATTTACTCAAGCTATCGTATGGAAAATAAAAATATGGGCTTGTCTCTGGCAGATAACTCTGTCAAACTTTTATGAAATTTGCCCATTAGCAATCCCAAACCATATCTCCACAATATCAATGCACATACCAAGTTTGGTGAAAATCCATTGATGTTTACTCAAGTTATGACCTGGAAACGAAAATATGGGCGTGTCTCGGGCAGATAACTCCGTAAAACTTCTACAAAATTTGCCCATTAGCAATCCCAATCCCAAACCAGATCTCCACAATATCAATGCACATACCAAGTTTGGTGAAAATCCAGTGATGTTTACTCAAGTTATCATCCGGAAACAATACGGACTGACGGACAGACATACGACTGACGGACGGAGGGACAGACACATGGATGTCCAACATGAAACCATAATACCCCGCCACTATCGTGTAGTGGGATATACCGTACTGATATTTTTCTTATTTCTTCTCCACAAAAACATATGTTGTGGGTACTCATTAGAAGCAACTCTGTACCATAATTCACATAAAATTTTACCGTTTGACTACCCTTTGATGTGCTTAAAATGTACCTGATAGAATGGCAAGCAGTGTAGACCCTGATCAAACTGCTCCCGTTGGGGCTGTTTGATCTGGGGCTAAACTGTTTGCTCAGTATATTTGGTATAACTATGATAGAATAAATATTTTATCCCAGTAATACACTTCAACCTCTGTATAACACAGTTCGTTATAACACAGTTTTGGATATAACACTGTTCAAAGATGGATCCCACAAATGTATAGATTATATTGAAAAATGACCATAAATGGTCATTTTTCAATATAATCTATACATTTTTGTTTGGATATAACAGGGTACTCACATCATGTGTTTTCAAGGAGAAACAAGAAAATACATTAATTCAGAGATACAGTTGCCAACATTAATTCAGAAATACGATAAAAAATAATCTCATTTTTGATCAAGTTTAAACCCACTAACTGACATTTTACAGGCTGTCGGATGCCACATTTTATGAAAGTACTAATACCACATATCAATTTATTAAACCTTTCTTAGATAAAAATGTCTATTTTTGAGGAATATGGAGCCTTTAATATACTTCAAGACAAGAGAAACATGCAGATAAATATTTCTCCTATTTCTGCACAAAAACTATGTTGTGGGTACTCATAAGAAGCGCCTCAGTGTGGTGCTTCTAATGAGTGCCACGATATACATTTTTGTGCAGAAATAAGATAAAGAACATAATTCACCCGATGAACAAGATTTACCAAATACTCGGAGTCCGCATAGGTCTAGATAAGAGTAGGTATCAGGTAAATATTTTTCTTATTTCTCGACGAAAACATATGTTGTGGGTACTCATTAGAGGGTATTCATTAGAAGCGCCTCACCGAGGCACTTCTAATGAGTACCCACAACATATGTTTTCATCGAGAAATAAGAAAAATATACATACTTTTTGGTTGAAAAAAAGCGCCTTATCAAGAGCTATGATGTCTCCTTCTTCTTTAGAGCTACTGGTCAGAGATTTAAAACCTGGTTATTACCGCAAATTGTTTACTTCTAGTTTTAATATCTTCTTGAAAAGATGTTATAAGACTGTTTCTGACATGTCTGCCCTCTCTTCCCTCTGTTATCAGTCGGGTCATCACCAACCTGGAAAATATGAAGACCAATTAAGTGCCAATCAAAGTAGCAGATGACATTCTAAACCACTTTTTTCAGAGAAAATAAGGCTCGACATTTCATGTGAATCATAAGCCTTATTTTTTCTGAGATCAAAAAAATGTTTAGAATGTTGTCTGCTGCTGTTGTTTTTGTTTGTGTTGAGGTTTTACGGCCCAGTCAACCCAATGGGGTCATGTCGAGCGCGGTCAGTTTATCTAACCACACGTTTACTGGGCAGGTTTAGTCCTCTAAACTGTTAACCAGTATTGTGCACATTCTTTCGTCAGAAACTGACAACTGCCCTTCTTGAATCAGCGGAAGGCAGAGAATGACCGTAGAAAATATTTCATGATCAATCTCCACGAAAGAATGTTACCGACCTCGGCGGGGGTTGAACCCGTGACTTCCTGGTCTCCAGTCGGACGGCGCATCCAACTGAGCCACCGAGGCCAGCTGCTGCTGTTGTGACTAGTGCTTCAAGGAGTAAGGTAATCCTTTTTCAAAACATCTCTTTAAAATCAATGTTGTCTGCTCATGGTTTATTGGTAAGATAATACATTTTTTTGTACATTTAACTCTTTCCCCGCTGTCAGCGACTTTTGTTGTCTGCTAATAACCTTTGCAAATGGTTAGGACCCAGATCAGGCCCGATAACACGTCGGGCTGATATGGATCCAAACTGTTTAACACTCTGATGGTATTCCTGATGGATTTTTTTTTGAAAAAGTTAATTTTAAAAAAATAATCCACAGATGACAAAAAAGAGTGCAAAATTACCCAGCATGCAAAGAGTTGGAAAAAAAGCTTATAATGTCTACTGCTAGTGTAACTTGTGCTTTAAAGGTAAGTAAATACCTTTAAAAAAATTTTTTAAGCCTTAAACAGCCAATCACAACAACTGTCGTCTGCTTTTCCATCTGCTTGAGATTTTAAAAGTCATTTTTGCAAACAGTGTGGACCCAGCTCAGACTGCTCCTCTAGTTCACACTGTTTGCCCGTATGCAAAAATAGGTTTGAAAAGTTTGCAAGAATATTCAGCAGAATATATAAACAGACAACATTTTCAGATGCAGGTTTTCTTGGCATTTTAAGGGTTAAGAATGTTGTTTGCCTGCTGCTGTTAGTTCTGGTGTAATACTTTCTTCAGGTGCAAACTGTGATGAACCAGGCTAAGGGGGCATTTAGGCTCAGCCAATCAAAGCATCTTTAGCTTAGGTAAGCCATTAATACCATACTAGGGCAAATTCAGCTCATGACAAATTGATGATACTTTCTTATTTTTCTGACAACTTGCATAAAATGTCAGATCCTATTTTCTTGGAAGGAGATAATTTGCATAAAATGACATCTTATTTTCTCAGAAATATACTTCAAAATGTTGTCAATATTTTTACCAAGCATGCTAAATGTTAAATGTAACATGGACATAAATATTAAGTACTAAAGAAAAATATTTTTAATACTCTAATTGCTTGAATTAATGAAATAAATATTTGTTTGTTTGTGTTGAGAATTTATGGACCAGTCAACCCATTGGGGTCATGTTGAGCACGTCCATTTACCTAACCACACATTTACTGGGCAGGCTTAGTCCTCTAAGCGGTTAACTAGTATTGTGCACATTCTTTCACCAGAAACTGACACCTGCCCTTCTTGAATCAGTGGAAGGGAGAGATGACCGTAGAAAATATTTCATGATCAAATCTCCACGAAGTAATGTTGCCAACCTTGACGGGTTGAACCCACAACCTCTTTGTCTCCAGTCGGACGCGCATCCAACTGAGCCACCGAGGCTGGCTAATGAAACAAGAATTCCGCGGAAGGCTTCATCGCACCTGCTGGGGCAAAAGTCACAGGAGCCACAATCAGAACGTGGTTATTAAATAAGTTTATTTCATTCTTAGCAGTGCTTACTTGGAAAACTGGGTTGAAAAAAATGTAGACAAAGTGCCTAGTGGGGCACATATATTCCAGGCCAGTCCCATTCCCTCTAATGGCTATATCTTCAGCACTGACTTTTCGTATCATACAGCCCAATGATAATGGAATGTTGACGTAAAATGTGTAAAAGTCACTGGAGCATGAAATATAGGTCAAGGTCACGGGTCAAGGTACCTGCTAATTCAGTACATCAAGGAGAAGCACAGTGCAAGGTATGGTGGTTGTAGGCCTTATAGTTGAGGAGTTATCAAACATCAACGTAAAATGTGTCAAATATAGGTCAAGGTCATCGGGTCAAGGTACCTGCCAAGCCAGGGCAATGAGGTGAAGCACTATGCAAGGTTTAGTGGTTGTAAGTCTTATATTTGAGGAGATACCGAACATTAACATAAAATGTGTCAAAGTCACTGGAGTGCACAATATAGGTCAAGGTCACCAGGTCAAGGTACCTGCCGAGTCAATACATCAAGAAGAAGTGCTATGTAAGGTTTGGTGGTTGAAGGCCTTCGGGACAGTTGAGGACATATGGAAGGGTGACGTAAAAGGTGTAAAAGTCAATGGAGCGCAAAATATAGGTCAAGGTCACCCGGTGAAGGTACCTGCGGAGTCTGTACATTGAGGAGAAGCACTATGCAAGGTTTGATGGTTGTAGGCCTTACAGTTGAGGAGATATTGAACGTTGACATAAAATGTGTAAAAGGCACTGGAGCGCAAAATATAGGTCAAGGTCACCGGGTCAAGATACCTGCCGAGTCAGTACATCTAGGAGAAGCACTATGCAAAGTTTGGTGGCTAGAGGTCTTACACTTGAGGAGATCTGGAACATTGACGTAAATTATGTCAAAGTCACTGCAGCCAAAATATAGGTCAAGGTCACCAGGTCAAGGTATCTGCCAAGTCAGTACATTGAGAAGAAGCACTTTGCAAGGTTTCATGGTTGTAGGCCTTATAGTCGAGGAGATATCGAACGTCGACGCAAAATATGTCAAAGTCACTGGAGCGCAAAATATAGGTCAAGGTCATCGGGTCAAGGTACCTGCCAAGTCAGTACATCTAGGAGAAGCACTATGCATGGTTTGATAGTTGTACGCCTTATAGTTGAGAAGATATGGAACGTCAACGTAAATTGTGTCAAAGTCAATGGAGCGCAAAATATAGGTCAAGGTCACTGGGTCAACATACCTGCCAAGTCAGGAGGTCAGGGAGATGTGTCATGCAAGGTATGATGGTTGTTGTAGAATTGTAGTTGATTAGAATACTAACTTCGACGTAAATGTCGAACTTCGACATAACAGAACTGTTAACAGACAGACGGACGGATAAACGGACAGACGAATGGAAAAGCGGGCACCTATGTCGCAAAGTCCGGAGGTCAGGGAGATGTTTCATACAAGGTTTGATGGTTGTTTAGTTTTGTAGTTGATTAGAATACTAACTTTGACATAAATGTCGAAGTTCGACATAACAGAACTGTTAACAGACAGACGAACAGACAGACAAATGGAAAAGTGGGCACCTATGTCGCAAAGTCAGGAGGTCAGGGAGATGTTTCATGCAAGGTTTGATGGTTGTTTAGTCTTGTAGTTGATTAAAATACTAACTTTGACATAAATGTCGAACTTCGACATAAATGTTGACAGACGGACGGACGAATGGACAGACATACGGAAAAGCGGACGTCTATGTCGCAAAGTCAGGAGGTCAGGGAGATGTTTCATGCAAGGTTTGATGGTTGTTTAGTCTTGTAGTTGATTAGAATACTAACTTTGACATAAATGTCGAACGTCGACATAAATGTTGACAGACGGACGGACGGATGGACGGACGGACTGACGGACGGAAAATCGGACGCCTATATCGCACCCTGCTACAAGCAGGTGCGATAATAAAAGCATCGCTTTAATGAAATAAAAGCATCGCAGACACTGCATAATACCCCTACACTGCAGAAAACCAATACATGTAGTGAAGATGGATATGCTTTAGGGAGATCTGGACAAAATTATCCCAGAATTATCACTGAATACAGTAATAACCCTAAGTATTGGGACAGACAGGCATTTGCAAACAGTGTAGACCCAGATCAGATGCCACAGAATTAGAGGATAACTGCTTTCAAATTTGGCATTTGGGGAGGTAAATTGGCGGTTTTACGGTCGGAAATTACGTTTTACGGCTCCGCTGACGCGTCGCCGTAAAACGTAATTTGCGACCGTAAAACCGCTGATTTACCTCCCCAAATGACAAATTTGATGCAGTTATCCTCATTCTAATGCATTTATTCATTTTTTTTCTATTGAAAAATATACTATTTGCACAAAACGACAAGTGCTGTGAGCTGCGTAAAACCAAATGCCAGCCAATGAGAAGCGACGTTACGTGATGACGTCGGGTTTGCGACAGTATATGGCAGAATATACCGTCGCAAATTTTTGACGTTATCCAATCAGACGTCGCGTTACATACGCAAGTGCATTAGAATGTGGCATCTGATCAGGGTCTACACTGTTAGTCGTACATACAGCAATATTTTAGACACGTCAAGAAGCAGTAGAATGGACTCAAATTTCAGGACAAGTATGGTAAGCAGATACACTTCAACCTCTTTATAACACTGTTCATTATAACACGGTTTTGGATATAACACAGTTCAAAGATGGATCCCAAAAATGTATAGATTATATTGAAAAATGACCACAATTGGTCATTTTTTCAATATAAGCTATACATTTTTGTTTGTTTGTTATAACACGGTTTTGGATATAACACGATTCAAAGCTGGATCCCAAAAATGTATATTTTTGTTTGGATATAACACTTTTGTTTAACTAACATGGTTTATGCTATGGACCCCAACAATAGTGTTGTAAGAGGTTTTGGTGTAAGGTGCTCCAATACTAAGGGTAAATATGGTTCTCCTTCTTAACAACTCATCTAAAAGACATTGTAGAAAAGCAAAATCTGCTGAATCTAAGTATGAATAGAAGTTTTATGGCCCTGTCAGCGTTGTTTAGGCCATGTGAAGCTAGATAATTAACTTATTTACAATTTTTCTTGAGTAGGCTTAGTTTTCTTAGCAGTTAACCAACACTTGCACATACTTTTATCAGTAACTGACAGCTTCCCTTCATGAATCAGCGAAGGGGGAGAATGACCATAGAAATGATTTCATGATCAATCTCCAAAAAAATTATGTAGTTGAGCTGGGATTCAATCTTGCGATCACTTGATCTACAATCTGATCAGCATCTGTGCTCTTTGATTAGGTGATTTTTGTTTGAATACTTACCAGACATGGAGAGCCGTTAATTTGTACCAGGTAAAAAATGTCTGAGGCAATTTACAAGCTGAAACAGAAATTGAGAATGTAGCCAAGAAAAGAAACATTGTCATTTCAAAGAACTTCTTTGGATAATAAAGTAAATATCATCATTTGTTTACCAAATCCTAAAATTTTGTTTTCTAAATTTATTGACAAAGTAGCTATATACAGACAGTGCAGACCCAGATAAGACTGTTCCTGCAGAAGCAGTCTGATCAGGATCTTCAATTTGTTATCCCACTTAGTATTTAAGAAATAGGTGCATAAAAAGCAAAAATTAGGACACAAAAATATGGAAATTAAAAATTTCAAATTTAAGAACATTTACTGTAAATTGTGATATCCTATGAACATCCTAGATCTAGATAAAAGAAGATATCAGGTAAATATTTTTCTTGTTTCTCCACAAAAACATATGTTGTGGGTTCTCATCAGAAGTGCCTCACTGAGGCACTAACGTGTACCCACAACATATGTTTTCATGGAGAAATAAAAAAAACACTGATTGAAAAAAAAAAAGCATTTTATCAAGAATTATGTACATTACTTCCCACCAAAAATGTGACAGCTACCATTTTTGTTTTTCACCACACTAATAAACAAAGAAAACAAAAAGTCATGGTTTCTTCCTTTACTTCAAATGAGTTGGGGCACAGCATTTCATGCAAGACTGCTTGTGCGCAGGCAAAGATTTGGAATAGCCTGCACAAATTCTGAGCAGAACCTCTGTAAGTCATCTAAAGGAAGACTGAGTATGTTTAGCTACCAACTGCGAGCAAGCAGGCAATCCGAATCATTCATAGCAACAGATAAGGCGCTTTTTGCATCTGAAAAATGCTGATATCTTTCTTATTTGTCTACAAAAACGTACATTATGGGTATTCATTAGATGCGCCTCGACGAGGCACTTCTAATGAGTACCCACAACATATGTTTTTGTAGACAAATAAGAAAAATATTATCTGGATACCCCCTCTTATCTGTAGCTATGCCATTGTTTGGCAGACATGCAATATTGTAGGAAATGCTGTACCCATGCTTAAATTATTTTTTTTTATTCCATTTACCTGACACAAGCATTATTTATCCATCTATGTTCTAAAGTTAAATCTCCAGGCATGTACCTTAATTTGAGGCAATATATAGGCTAGAAATTTCTTAAACTTGTGGTCATTTGATAGGAAACATAAAACTATTCAGTCATTTAATTCAGTGCTCATAATGCTGGCAAAAATACAAATGTGTTTTAACATTTATGAAAAGACTGGCTTGCAAAACAGCAAAACTTTGCTTACCAGTTCAGAATACATTCACTCCCACAGAGAAGCGATTTGCTTAGCTGCTTGCGAAACAGCGAAACATTTTGCTTACCTGCTCATAAAACACCCGAACTATTTGCTTACCTGCTCAAACACAGAGTAACTATTTGCTTACCTACTCACAAAACAGAGAAACTATTTGCTTACCTGCTCAAAAAAAAAAAACAGAGAAACTATTTACTTGCCTGCTTGCAAAACAGCAAAACTGTTTGCTTACTTGCTCATAAAACAAGAGAAACTGTCTGCTGACCTGCTCACAAAACATGGGAACTATTTACTTACCTGCTCACAACATAGAGAAACTATTTGCTTACCCATTCACAAAACAGAGAAACTATTTGCTTACCTACTCACAAAACAGAGAAACTATTAGCTTACCTACTCACAAAACAGAGAAACTATTTACTTGCCTGCTTGCAAAACGGCAAAACCTTTAACTTACTTGCTCATAAAACAGAGAAACTGTGTGCTTACCAGCTCACAAAACAGAGAAACAATTAGCTTATCTGCTCACAAAATAGGTAAACTATTTACTCATCTGCTCAACAGCAAAACTTTCTGCTTAACTGCTCGTAAAACAGAGGAACTATTAGCTTACCTGCTTGCAAACATCTATTTTTGGCTTACCTGCTCACAGAACTAAGAAACGTTTAGCTTATCTGCTCACAAAACAGAGAAACAATTTATTTACCTGTAAAACAGTGAAATTTTTTGCTTACCTGCTCACAAAACAGAGAATCTGTTTGCTTAACTGCCCATAAAACAATGAAATTATTTGCTTACCTGCTCACAAAAGAGAGAACCTATGGTGAATGTCCTATAATTTGGAACACTTTTTGGTCAAATATTTGCTTTTTATGCAGTTGTTTCCTAAGATACTTAGTTGAATGGCAAACAGTGTTGACCCTGATAAGTCTTCTCCTTCAGGAGCAGTCTCATCTGGGTCTGCACTTCTTGCATATGCCATTTTGTCAGAAACTTTGGTGTATGAAATTTTAAGAAATCTATGCGTCTGAGCCTACCTGATTGCAAAATGAACTATTTGCTTACCTTCCATTAAGCCATTATAATCCACAGCCTGGGAACAGCAAACATATAGCCGCATTCCCGCATAATACATCACCTGAATAAAATGAAACAGTAGAAAACTTTCGTAAATACATGTGTTCACAAAGTCTACCTTCAAAAGCTGAACATCTTTAGAACCATGAAAATTTATTTTAAATATGCAAGCCCCTGAGAGCTGATCATAGTGCCAGGTCAGGAGACAAATGGGGATAATTTTGGTATGTCTTTTCGATTTTCTATTAAAAAAATATGTTGAGTGTACTCATTAAAATCATCTCCATGCAGCAATTCCAGTGAGTACTCCTAACATACTTTTTTATCATAAAATAAGTTAATTTGCCAAAAATAATTACAAATATTTGTTTTTTTGAGCTTTTAGAAGAATTTCCAAGGGACTCAAAAATGAGTCGGAATCAATGATGGTAAACAAGCCATACCGGCCATCAGGTTTAGAGTCATTGAATTTTTACTGTATCCAGAAAACTGCTTTTCTGTGTATCTCAAAAACTGTTTTATGTATCAAAAAAAAAAAAGTTTTTCTATGTATCTAAAAAACTGTTAATATGTAGCTAGAAAAACTGTTTTTGCATGTATCTCAAAAATTAAGTTTTTAAAAGTAAAACATACTTTAACAAGCAATACTTAACATATAGATAATGTGCTATTCTATTCTGTATTTCAAACCTTCCACAGAAAAAACGAAGGTTCAGTCATCTTAAAGAGTCTTAATCCAGAAGGTCCCTTAAAGAGATACCTGTGTGACGTCACTCTTTCTGCTCTTTTCATCACGTGTCAGTTTCTTTGAAGTATAAGAACAATATAACTGAGCTACATGGGGAAGGAAGGTGGGATTCTCTTAGCTATAGGTTAAGTATTGCTTGTTAAAATGTTTTATTTTTAAAAACTTCATTTTAACTGCACAATACATTAACCTATGGATAATGTGCTAGAATTTGCAGATTAGGAGGATCTCCTAGTTCTAACACAAATAGTTTATATAATGAATCCCAAACTTCTGCATTAAGGTTCAGGAAACTCTTAGGAATAAGATACATTCATGATATAGATATCTTAAGAATGATCTAATTTCCTAACATAAATGCAAGATAGTAATCACCTTCATATATGTAACATAAGCTTTGGAGGCTGTCAGGTTTCTCTAGGTGACAAAGCCACTAGTTTCCTGGCCCCCCCCACCACTCTTTGGGCAACAACTATTGGGCCCAAAGTGTGAAGATTATCAGCGTTTTGAGAGATGTCCCTGATTCGCAGTAACGGAGAGAAGAAGATTGACTCAGACATCGGAACTGATGAAAGAGAGGGAGTAGACCTGAATACTATCCCAAAACCATGTCTAATGATAGAGAGGACCCATTTGTTGTTTGTTAATTCTCCCCACTGTTCGACAAAGTGGGCCAATCTTTCTCCCACTGGAATATCTGGGTACGTTAAGATAGGCAGTGGAAAGGATTGGCTTTCAGAACTTTGTGTGGAGGATAAGGCCTGCTTAGAGGACAAGAACTGTTTGTAGTTACTTCTTGTCTTATTTACGTCCTTTCTAGTACCAGACGTAAAGGACTGTGTCTGCGTTTTAGACCTTCACATTTGCAACTGCTTAGGTCTAGACTGCTTGTTCGGCAGTTTTGGTCTTTTAAATGACTTGAGAACCGAATAAGATGTTTCTGTTGTTGGCTAGCATCAGTTGAGGAAGAGGCTAAGAATCTCTGTTGTTGCGCTTCATAGTCAGACTTAGCGACTTCCTTTATTTTATTACCAAACCACAATCTAGCATTTATTGGAGCATTCTGTAACTCGTAACTGGAGTTTTCCAAAAGTAATTTTGAGGTGTCTATTATGGCATCGTATCTAGCCTGACACAGCTCTGTAGCCAGAATGGTTGACATTGCTACTGAATGTCTAATGGGTTGGGCTACATCCTCCAAGAGTCTAGACAGAGCTCCAACTGACATAGATTCTTGTTGGAGGCATAAATAGGTTGCAGAAGAGAACAAATCCGCGTGCGAATTCATCGCCACTAATTTGCTAGCTCTCTTTTCCCAGAATTCTATATTTTTTACTGGGACAGAACACAGCTTCCCCTTGTAGATATATCCAAAAGCAAGATGTCAGGTTCTAGTAGGGGAAGGTTCTCTGTAGGAAAGTACTGCTTCTGGCTTCTATAGAATTTGGTTGGCACTAAGAATGAAACCAAATGCTGAGGATATAGCAAACCTTTAGTAAAAATCTGAGTTTACTTTGCTCTGTAAGAACTTGGTGGTACTTTCTACTAACTTAGACTGCGGGAGCGTAAGTAATGGAGAAGAACAATTCTCCATTATGTGCTCTATTCCTGAAAGTGGCTTTGTAGGAGTATTTTTCTCTGTCGGTCTAGGACATAACTTCTGAGGAAGCAGTCTAAAGATCTTATTAACAGTTCTTTCAAAGGACCAGGTTTCCAAATCTGATTCAGAACCTGATGTCTTTAATTGTTGCACCACATTATGCGAATCTATAATCGGTGTCCGATCCATAGTCATGACAGGTTGCAGAGTACTTGGAACCTCTGCAACCTGTGGAGATAATCTTGGTCTCTTATATCTTCCATAATTATGGATGGAATGATCTGAAGAGGAAGAAGAAGACAATGGCAAATGCTTTCTTCTTCTCTTATGTAACTATTTTGACCTCTTAGATCTTTTATTTCTTATGAGAATCTGAGGAGGATCCAGAAGAGGAGGAAGGATATGACTATCTGCATCTTCTCCTCTTCTTAGTCTTGTGTTTATTTTTTAGTAAAGTCTCTTCTACTATGCCTAAATGTATGCCTGTCGTCTGAAACCTCAAGTATTACTTGACAGAGCTATGATTATGCTTGGTCAGACATCTGACTAAAGTCTGGCTCTAGAGGCAGTAACACTCTTTTCTAAAGCAAAGGAGTTCTGAGGATCACTCGGGAACAACTGCTCAGAACTCCTATTTGTTTTATTTGTTACCGGGTAATCCTTATCAGACGTCTGATGTGTGATAACCGGTGCCTGGTGAGTAAACGTCCGGTACCTGGTGCCTGGTAATCACTTAATGACCTGTAACTGGTTGACCGGTGACTGGTTGACTGGGGCCTGGTTGACTGGTGCCTGGTTGACCGGTGCCTGATTGACTGGTGACTGGCTGACCAGTGCCTGGTTGACTGGTCTGGTGCCTGGTGAACAAGCTTTTGAAGCACTCGGTGTCCAATAAGCTGCCACAATGATGGGTCTTACTCCTGGCAGTATAGCCCTGTGGGGTGGGGCTCCTATCATAAGATATGTCATTAGATAAATCTGAATGACAGCCAGTCTTCCTTCTCTTCTTATTCTGTCTTTTTCTTGTCATCAGTGACTTTCCTGTAGCATAAGTTTCTACGTTTATCTGCAAGTCCAAATTTCTTCATACTAAGTGCTACACATTGAGCAAGTGGATAACCTGGAACAAGAAGAGCATTTTAAACAATTATGGTGATTATTCCACCGTGCTTTTATGTGTCCACAATCGCCATGAATGATTTTCATGAAAAGTCATGAAAATTCATGACATTCATGACATGGACAAGTGATCAATAATAACAAGAAATCGAAAACTATTTTAACAAAATAATAACATCATGAGTGGAGGAATGATAGAGGAACATACGAAAGTAAGGATTAATAGATTTAACTAGAGAAAAGAAAGAACATATATATTTCTTTCACCCGGTGAAAAAATGCTTTGTTTACTTCCACAGAAAAGAAACTGATATGTGATCAAAAGAGCGGGGAGAGTGACGTCACACAGGTATCTCTTGAAGGGACCTTCCGGATTAAGACTTTTTAAGAAGACTGAACTGTTCTGTGGAAGGTTTGAAATACAGAATAGAATAGCACATTATCTATAGGTTAATGTACTGTGCAGTTTAAACTGTTATGTATCTAGAAAACTGTTTTATGCATCTAGAAAACTGTTTTATGCATCTAGAAAATTGTTTACATATACAATGTATATAGAAAAATAGAACAGATGTCCGAGAAGAGCATAATCACAGATGATGATGATTATTTGGTGTTTTATGCCCCTTTCAACATTATTTAAGTCATGTCAAGACTTTGGAAGGATGAAAATGAAAGGCTTTGTGCAATAATATTTACTGTACACTCTTAATGAACATTGCCTTTTCCTTTGACCAAGGAAAAATTACCTTATGTGAGTATCTCAGTTTTCCCTGAATTTTTAAGGTGTCTTTTAGTTTTTCCAGAAATGTCATGTCAGCATCGCCTGTAAACATTGGATTTTCTCTCTTCACTTGCAACTGAAAATTTAATACTGCAATTATCAGATAACATCTTAAAGAGGAGTATTTGGTGATGTCTGGGATAATTTTCTCCAGTTCTCCATAAAAACATGTTGTGGGTTCTCACCCCTCTTAACACTCTGCATGCAAGGTGAACCATTCTGCAGACAACATTTTAAATTATTTTTCTTATTTTTCCTGAATATGGGCATTGACATTTCATGCAAACTGTCTCCTTAGAAATGTTAAAGCCAATTTTTTGGGAAAAATAAGAAAAAACATATATTAAATTTGTGATCTACTGAATTTGTTAAGAGCGTGCTAAGCATTAAACACCCACAAAGTTCTATGCTTTGGTGGGAAAAAAGAACCTGAGGCTAAAAAAGGTGCCAATTATTAACAGTTTTAGTGCAAAACAAAATTGTATTAGACAACATTCTCTTTTTTATTATTGTGATTCCATGAGAAAATAAGACTTGACATTAATTTAAGACTTGGAATGCCAAGTCTTTTAATTTCTCTGAAAAAATCAAAATAATGTCTGCTGCAGTTGTGATTAGCTCTTTAAGGGTCAAGACAGCCAGTTTCTTAATACCAGTAAGAATAAGCATGAATTTTCTTTCTAATACATCAAGCAAAAAGAGGGTATCACCGTGGTTCAACTATTGGTTTTCATTTACTCTGTCACACAGTAGAATTAGCTATGTTTAGTGATGAATTTGATTTTTATGTTTTCCCTTTGATGCATTGACTGAGTTGGGAGCCTTTATGCGAACAAAATTTTAATGTTTATCTGTATTAAGAGCTCCATCGGGACCCAGGGTGAAGTTGACTGGCCGTAAAAATGCTTTAAACTCTCTGTGGTTTATTCTACCCACCGTTCTTAGGCGGTGGTCCTGTTGTTAGTCTTACTTATTGTTGCTTTGTGGTTTATTCTACGAGGCGATTTGTTTTATGTCTTGCCTTGTGTTATTTTGTTCTTGTGTTTTTCAGTCCTTTTAGCATTGCGATTACCTTGCTTGGGGAAGAGGGAGCTAGTCTCGGTGCTTTTTGTGTGTTTGTTCGATTTGCGCTTGTTTTTGTCCGTTTCCTCTTCTTCTTGGAGTCTGGGAAGGGCTGTGGTTTGTGATTGTGGCACTTATTGGACTTTTCTCTTACCCTTTTTTTTTTCAGTTAAATATTTTGTTTATTTCTCCATCAAAACCTATGTTGTGTTTACTCATTAGAGGCACTTTATATGAATACCAACAACATATGATTTCATGTCGAGAGAAGAAAAATATAAATGCTTTAGTTGAAAATCATGCACTGACAGCACTAGTGAGTCCATTGTCCCCAAGTGTAGGCGGGTAAATAGTCCTGGACAGGGACTGACGACTGTTTCATTTAAAGGCTCCATAATTCTCAAATATAGATTGCTTTTTATCCAAAAAAGGGTTAAATAAATTGATATATGGTATTAATTCAATCAATAAATGTGGCATCTGAATGCCTGTAAAATTTCAGTTAGTCTCTTGTTCTTGAAATGAAATGACTTTTTATCGTAATTCTGAATTAATGTTGGCAACATCAATTCAGAGATACAATCAAAAATCATTTTATTTTTTATCCAGTTCAAAAACGAGAATCTAAATGAAATTTTACAGGCTATCAGATGCCACATTTTATTACTGTATTAAAACCATATATCAATTTATAAACCTTTCTTGGATAAAAAATATCTATTTTTGAGGAATATGGAGCGTTTAACTCTTAACCCTGTATTTTAAGCAAACAGTGCAGATCCTTATCAGACGCTGCATTCTGCAGCATCTGATCTGAGTCTGCACTGTTTGTCAAGGTCCTAGTCCAGGTTTACATGGCACTCAGATGTCAGTTACAAGAATAGCGCAGCTATTAATAACGCATGCCTGGCTTTCGTACAAATGCACGGTTTGATTTCATCGGTCAATGAGAATCACCTGGACAAGGAAATTCTGGGCCCAGTTGTTCAAAACTAACGATGTCGTTAGTTAACGATTCGTTAAAATTTGCATTGCGTGATACACAAATATTCTGAAATTATTTGCTGAAAAAATGTTAGTAGCTTTTGCGTTTTGCAGTGCAAAAGCTACTCACATTTTTTTCAGCAAAAAATATCAGAATATTGTATATTGAATCTGCTAAAACAGTTAACGAAATGACCCTTAACGAGCTTGTTAAGCTAACGATGCTTTGAACAATTGGGCCCTGATGTAGGTATACTATGTCTTGATTGTCAACAACTTACCCAAAAAGTGCCTAACATGGAGATATTTTACAAATTTTCACATGGTCTAGATTAGATTAAATATATTTTGTTGTCACTTAAACAATGTGATTGGGCACAAGTTAGTACATTATATAGCCCTTTCCCTAACATGATCTATATACACAGTTAGTCTAAATTCCATCTTAAAGGGGACTTAATGCATTTGGTATTTCTCCACCATTTTTCACAATGGAGATAACTTTTGGAACTTCCTGTTTGCTTTCCTGCAAACCAAGTCCTTCTGAAAACGGGTCTGCTTTATAAGGAAAGAATTTTCTCCCATTGGGAACAAATCCTTCCCTTTTAGAGTAGATCCCTTTTCAGAAGGGAGGCAAAACATTTTGACAAAATTGCCCCCCACCCACCCCCCCCCACCTCCACTAAAGTTTATCAATGTCCCTAAGGGCAGTTTTTATGAAGAGCATTGAGTTACCATAACTCTAGTTTGGTGGATACTCCTACTTATTTAAACTATGGTTACCATACCTGTGAAGTAGTGTGCAAGCTTTTCCTCATACATGGACTGAGAAGTGCCCATGATTCTCTAGCGTAAGGACTTAGCACTTCTGATCTTAGAAGATGGTATCTGCAAATCTTGTTCATCTAAACAGAAATACATGAAGACTTATCAACAGTATTTGATACAGTACAGGTCACAAAAATTTTTAGATGGTCCTTGTACTCGCAAAATGCGTAATGGCACATGGAGGAGATTAATTTTGCTTGCAAAACATATGCAACAAACAAGTCCCTCCGTATCTGTCTCGCATTTATGCTGGAAAGGACATGACCACGCGTGAGGCAGTAAAATTTTGCGAGAGAAGAATTAAATATCCATGCGCAACTTGCGAGTTATTTGTTTCATTTACAAATACAAGTATATATTGTCATTATTTTTATTGTCATTTCAACTACATCATCTACATAAAACACAAAAGAGAGCATATAATTATCTAATAGATTAAACAACTAATGATTCAATTTCAGATAAGAATACTTTAAATATGTACTAAATAGCCCCCTCAATTTATTATGTTTGTTTACCTTTCCATCAAAGAGGCCACAGGTTTGAATTAATAACGGTAAACCAGTGATATGTACTGTAAATTACATGTATATGTAACAATGGAATCTACAAACACACATGGAAATGATGATTAAAGAGTCTTTGATTGAGGGCAATTAACTAATTAAAGAACATTGAATGAAAAAGTTTGGACTCGCAAGATATTGTGTGGAAACAAATACTGATGATAGTCAAGGTCAATAACTCTGTTGTAAATTTGCAAAAATTGACGTGTAACAATCCCAACCTAGATCTGGTTAAGGTCAAATGCACAAGCAAAATCTGTTCAAATCCCATCAATTCCTTCAAAAGATACATGTATTGAGCTGATCTGGTCAAAGCCAATGCTACTATTATTGCATATGCAAAATTTTGTCTAATTACATCGATTTGTTCCCAAGATATTGAACGGAAATGAAATTCTAACGATAATCAAGGGCCATTAGGCCCATTACTCTGTTGTAAATTTGGGAAAATTGATGTGTAACAATCCCAACCTAGATCTGGTTAAGGTCAATTCATATAGATGTAAAATTTGATGAAATTCCATTGATTCATTTACAAGATATTGAGCAAAAACAAAATTTTGACAATAACCAAGGTCCATAACTTTGTTGTAAATTTGTGCAAACTGATGACGCATAACAATACCAACCTAGATCTGGTTTAGGTCAATGCATGTAAAATTTGATCGAATTTCATCAATTTGCTCAGAAGATATTGTGGGGAAACAAATGCAAAACATATGCAACTTTGACAATAATCAACAGCCAACTTATGTTGTAAATTTGAGAAAACTGGCGTGTAACAAGCCCAACCTAGAGCAGGTCAACATCAATGCAATACAAAATTTGGTCTAATTTCATCAACTCCTTCTCAAGATATTGAGTGGAAATGAAGTTGGAAAGCTGGAATCATGCTCCAGGTATAATTATCAGAATTTTCATCATATACTCCTCCTTCACAAACTCTAAGGTCTGTAAACAAACAAAGGCTATCTAGATACAGTCTTTAACCCTTGTCATGCTGAATAAATTAAGATGCCACACCTACTTCTAATTTCCAGCCAATCAGATTACTTGATCTGGGTTTTTGATAGAAATTCACATACATTGTATTTAATGACAAACAGTGCAGATCCAGATCAGTTGTCTTCTGAAGAAGCCAATTGATCTGGGTCTACACTGCCAAGACAGGGCATGTCGTGTTTAGCAAGAGAAGGGTTAAGGCAGACAGTTACAATACCTGTGAAGTTGTGTGGAAACTTTTCTGCATAGATGGATTGAGAAATGCCCATGATTCTCTAGCATAAAGCCTCAGCCCTTCTGATCTTAGAAGATGGTATCTGCAGATCTTGTTCATCTAAACAGAAATACATAAAGATTAATTAACAGGGTTTGATTGATATTTGAGATGTAAAATCAGTAACACTGGAGCGTGGTTATTTGGTTAAAAACACACACACACACAAAGACAACATTTTTTACTATCCACACTCAATCTTGACTGATTTTTCATATCAAACACTGTTAATTATTCTGTTTATAAATTTTTTACATACTTTCTTGCCCATGTAAAAGTACTGTTTTCATGAAATTGTGACAAAACAATAATCTCAAGCAGAATGTCATTATAAGATTTTTAAAAATACTAATCAAGATACAAATAGAGTTTGATGTGACACTAATGTTTCAGCATAAATATGAAAATGGAGATGGCAATTGTAGCATTAGTTTAATAGGCCAAACCTGGCAGTTGATGGCCACTACTATTGGACTCGATAAGTGGTCAGAGAAATTCATGTAAAGTTTACAATACATGTAGTCCAATTAAAATTGACGTGATACATGTAGTTCCCACATAATCATTCCTAGATTCTTATTTTTTCATTTACTTTTCATCTGAAACACTGAACCATCACTTTCACTGAAAATGTAAGACTGAAAAAAAATGAAAACGAACTTCTATGGAAAGTTTGCAAAACTGAAAACAAAAGTTTATCAGAAACAATCAAAAACAAAGTTTTATTATCAAAAAGAAACTATATCACCAAGTTTACCATGATTTCTGTAATTTCATAACTTTGAATTAATATGCCAACAGATAATATGCCCAAATTTGGAAGAATATTTTGGACCTTATTTACCCTTTTATACAATTTTCATAGATGGAGTTATTCCCTTTGTACTTTACACTGTGTTCTTGACTCAATATAGCTCTATTAGTTTGGACAAATTCTCACGGCCAGTTGGGTTATAATGGGAATGCATATCTACTGATGGTATCTAAGCTGCAGGGATTGAGATGGATGATAAATACATAGAACACAAGCCTAAAATAACATAGAAAATATATACCTTTTCAATGTTATTGTTTTCATCTGGGCTACTGACCATGTGATTGCAATCTTATGCCACGTGACTGAAAATTGTGGATGGCAAAAACATTTCCAGTTCCATTGATAACAATTGATTCGAGCCAAATTTTACTTGAAAAAATAAAGATTTAAAATGCAGCTTTAAGAAGCACTCTGACTGCTTTTCCTAAGAAAATACAACTGTTTCAATGATATTTTTCTTATATCAGCAGGCACACGCGCAACCATAGTATTGCCTTATGGTAACCATTTTTACGCCTAGTTTCAGCTACTATATTGTCAAAGTACATGTATAAGTTAATATTTGTGGTTATGACATTTAAATGATCACAATGAGAATCTCTTCTGAAAAGAAACTTTTGGCGAATGAAACTGCTTTATTTTTCTGAGTAAAAACATCGGCAATTATACTGTCCAGTAAACATAAACAACAACTTTCTGCCATCCAATATGAACGAGGCTAGTATGTACTCTGTGTTAAAGACTGAGAGGTTTCGAATGAGGTTTATGGTGTGGCGCAGTGTTTACAAAGGTCTATAGATTATTAACAGCAATTTTATCCCCCTACCTAGATTGTCAGTGATCATAATTTCATAAAATATAACAAGACAGTATCAACAGTTGCATAGCAATATATCAGTTCAGTAGCTGATCTCACATATATGCTCATCTTTTGATTGATGCAAGTTTAGATACATGTACTGTAGAATTTCTGCTATTATAGTATATGTTCTGAGCATGAGATTGTATACAAAATGCAACTGTATTGTTCTGCTCAAAATTATAAAATTAAAATAGCAAATGCTGTTTTTGTCATACAATCCACTAACAGAAGTATTTGCACATATTTTCAGGAAACTGTTGCGGGTGGGGTAATTCCAGGTCAGATTGTAAAAGACTTAGCATGATGGCTTATCATTTTTATCTTAAAAATAGTAAGCCAGTATATGAAACTGAATATACATGTATGTAAAGTCTTAAGCAGTTTTTTTCAGTGCAGGGATTATTTCCTGCATATGTCCTCAAATAATGAATGGCTAAATTAGTCTGAAATTTTGTATTCAAATCATTAGCCTATACAATAAATTAAAAAAAACTAGATCGGGCAGTCGATGGCACGCCATCGCAAATCCCCATGCTTCTGGCAGAAATTGCCCTTGTACCACACAGCATAGTTTTAAGCAACCAGGTTTAAAAAATGGAATATTTTTATGGAATTTAGAGTAATTCACTTGTCAATAACTTTTCTGCTGATAAGTTGTACTAGGATATTGTTTGTAACCATCTTCGTCCAAATACAATGTTACATTGATATAATAATGTTACATCAAATATAAATGTGCCACATGACCATGTTGTGAAAAACTTAATTTTTGACCCCGCCCCACCTCCAAGTCCCACCCCAAGGGTGTTCCTGGGGTCACAAAGTAAATCCCATTCAATATGTCTTACATCTATCACTACTGAGTACATGTATATGTGCAAAATTTTGCATTAAAGTCTTTTAAATTTCAATATTTTGACCTTTGACGTTTTGACCCCTCCCCAGAGCAGACATGTGACCTTTGGGTCAAAATTCTACTTGTATGTTATTCTACACACCATTCCCTTCAATTTGGTATACCACATGACCATGTTGTGAGAAACTTAATCTTTGACCCCGCCCCACCCCCCCAAGTCCCACCCCAAAGGGTGTTCCTGGGGTCACAAAGTAAATCCCGTTCAATATGTTTTACATCTATCATTATTGAGTACATGTGCACATTTTCGCATAAAAATCTTTAAAATTGACTTTGAAATTGGAAATTGTTAATATTTGACCTTTTGACCCCTCCCCAGGGCCCCTGTGGGCGGGGCCAAAAATAAACATGCTCTTGCATGCCCCACTTGTGTAAGCAAGCCACTCACCAAATTTGGTTGGATTCTGTCCAGCGGTTTGGGAGGAGATAGCATAACGGACAGACGGAGAGACGGACGGAGGCGATAACAATATCCCTGACGCTTTTTCTAAAAAGCATGGGGATAAAAATGTATATGTATATACATACAAAATACATATATTGATGCACTTTGGTACATACATGTATATAAGTCTATTTGCTCACTTACATGTATATTGATGCAGTTTGTTTCTATATTTTTTGACTTAAACTGCATAACGTTTTCTGGCATTATACTGTATAATAATAGTATGTGTTCACCCTGTCACGTTAACCCAAGGATAAAATTTTACCCTTAGCTGGCACAGCGCAACTGAGAGGTTGCTGATGACATCACAGGCCAAGAGTTATCTTTCTTGCTGGAGATACCCAGGCATATTTTCGACAGAATTTTGATGTACTATGAGCACAAATATTTTCCTTGTCTCTCAGCTAATTCTGATCAAATGATAGTCATGTGATTCCTGTATACCTACATGTAAAAATAATCACAGTGAGGTTTCCAGTCTCTTAGACTTTTCATCATCAAGGAATAATGACAGTAAAATGGTGTCAGGTGTCTCCAACTTGGCTGAAAGGGGGAGTAACCTTACAAAACTTTGGCCTATGCAACCTCTTAATCCCCTATGAATGACTTTCAAATGTCTTAAATTTGATGTCAAACAATACAAGTGAGCACAGCTCACGACGTGCACAGCACGCTGCAGACAAAGTGAGCTCTATGGTAGAGAATATGATCAAGGAAAAGTAACATACAATGATATATACTTTCAGCAGAAATCATTCTGACCAACTTTCTTCCTTTTTCTTCCCGAAGTTGTCACCAGAAGTTGCAGAACTGACTGGGGCTGACTTGATTATACCACTATTCACAAAATTTGGGTCTCATTAATAAGCGTCACAAAGTGACAAGAAACGAATGTCAATAAGTGTCACAAACATATTTTGCTGCTTATTTTTTGTTATTTATTATTGATTTACAAATATTTTTATATACTGATATTCATTCTTTAATGATGCTGTGAAGGACTTTTGAAGAGACTACAGATAGGTCTGGCTGGACTTGGTGGCTCAGTTGGATGCGCTGTCCAAGTGAAGACCAGGAGTTCACGGGTTCAGCCCCTGCTGAGGTCGGAAACATTCTTTCGTGGAGATTGATCATGAAATATTTTCTACGGTCATTCTCTCCCTTCCGCTGATTCAAGTAGGGCAGTTGTCAGTTTCTGGCAAAAGTATGTGCACAATACTGGTTAACTGCTCACTCTGACTAAGCCTGCCCAGTAAATGTGTGGCTAGGTAAACAGACCGTGCTCGACATGACCCCATTGGGATGACTGGGCCGTAACACCTCAACACAAACAAACAAACAAACTGATAGGTATGTGCTGTGCTCGCATTTAGGCTAAGCCTAGTTTCATATTACAAGTGCAGCAAAGTCAATGAATACATTTTATATATACAAAAAAAGTGGTCTGATATGGTTTGGGGTAATTCGATGGACCGATATAACACTGTGTTTCATTACCGATATAGCCTGGAAACCCATAACTCCGTTCACCTAAGGCTGAGCAATCCTGCTATCATTTTTTATTGCAAGAATGGTTTTATGTGCATATATTTTATACATTTGACTAAATACCTATAAGAATCCCAAGATTAAAAGAAATAAATATCATATCTTTAAATTCTACACTCTTCAGAATGTGAAGGGGGTGTTTCGGGCATAATCTCATAACTCCGTTCACTCAAATTTCTTTGTTTATCACAGGCAACCAGATTTATTTTATGCATATTTTATATAATGAGCATTTAATTTAGACTATAACTGTTCTAAAATTGTTGATACTATTTGTATTCATTCACATGCTTGTCACTGGTTAGTGATTTTTTGGGGGTACCCCCTAAATATTTAGCATTTTGTGATAAATTTTGATTTTTATGCATAAAATTGTAAGCGATAACTGATTTTCTTCAAAATCGGCTATAATGGTAGTTATTTCTTGTTAATTTTAATGTGGCATAAATTACAGAAAGATTTGTCGTCATATTATTCTAAGCAGAAGGTGAACGGAGTTATGGGGGTGAACGGAATTATGAGAACATGCCATAACACTGTTACATAAATTACCCCACCCACTAATTGTCATACAATTATTCCAGCTTTTTTAGCTGCCATATACAAAAAAACATATCTAAAGTAATAAATAACTTAATTATCCTATGTATGAAATATATGTGCTTAAGCTTTTAGAACGTAAGTCACTCTAAGCTGGATAATTAAGATTTATTTACACCAAAACTTCGTTCCTGATGACTTTCGAAGTGCGTGCGTAACTTAGCCGCTTACAACAACAAAAAGAATTGTGGTTGGAAATGGTAACAAGACGTTTCGCCCCCAAGACGTTTCCCCCCTGGTCGTTTCCCCCCTAGTCGTTTCGCCCCCTTTTTGGTCCCCTAGTCGTTTCGCCCCCCCAACCCTAGTCGTTTCGCCCCCAAACCATTTCCCCCTATTTTTTTTTATATAAAAGATTTATTAACTTCATGTGAGACAGAGAGAAAGGGAGAGAGAGAGCAGAGCATGTACTTTGAATGAAAATGTTAATTAGGAACTATGATAAGTATTACCTGTTTTGATCAATACCGTTAATCACATTGTTTATTTGGTTTGACTCAATAATCACACAATTAATGCGATTAATGATGAGGTGTGAAAAAACGCGCTCTTTGCAAAGTTAAATACCTTTAATTATCGCTTCAGCACCTTTACCAGTTTTGTTTTAAATTGACTGACGACACCAGAGGTGTTCGTGTGAACAGTCATGATTAAGTTACGAGACTTTAGAACAGAAAGTTAATTGTCATTTGCTATTATTAAAATATGTAACAAAAATAAAACTAATGAATAAAAAAGATATATGACAAAAAAAAAAAAATGAAAGAAAGAAAAAAATAATATGCAAAACAAGTGATTAAACGTAATAAAAAATAAAAGATAATAAAACAATAAAATACATAAAAAATTCATAAATAAGATTTAAAAAAAAAAAAAAAAAATGGTCGGTAAATAGTTACACTAAAATTTTTGAAGAAAACAGCCTCACACCTCTCCGAGTGGCGACTTTTAAGCTCTTGAGGGGGGTGGGGGGGGGGGGGGCGGCGGGGGGGGGGGGGGGGGGGGCGCGGTAACTTAGAGGTAATTTTGGTACGGG